>JAOXNZ010000105.1:18441522-18453923 GCA_028566095.1 Kryptolebias brasiliensis
AAATATTGTAACTCCATTACATGTAGGGCTAACTAGTTACCTCCCAAACCTGTATAGACCTGTTTAGCTTAATTATTATAATAATGAGACTTTTGAAAGCATCTAGCTTTTGAAGTTATATCAGTTTTGGGTGTTATAGATTTAGGAATCAAACCCAGCGTCTGCCCCACTAATATTTATGCTCAGGACCCGCTACTGGTATTAACCCTCATTTCCTTCAGTTTCCAACCAAGATCTCAATCCAGTATAAAAATAAAAACACATAATATTTTATTTTTGTTAATAAAGTTAGACTAACATCTGACAACTTATGTACAAAAAAAAAGTAATTACAGCTCAAATAAAATCAATTAGGCAGTAATAACTAAAAATATCTGGAGAGACTTGCTGTGATTTAGATGCTCCTGAAAGGATCTGATCACAACTGTTTGGTCTTAAACCACCACGATGATTCATTCTTGTGGAGAAACTCCAGTGGAACCAGAGCTATGCGTGATAGACTGCACCAATCATAGTACATAAATATTCAACAGTTTGTTGCGAGGGACTACAAAGATGCTTTTCGGTTACAGCGTGTGAAAGTGTGCCTGTGTGTGTGTGTGTGTGTGTGTGTGCAACTGGGAGAAGATTAGAATGAGGCCTCTTAAACTGGCACTGCCAACAATAGATAAGCCACAGCACAGAAAATAAAGTAACATATTGATTGTTTGCTGTGCAGTATATCTGTGAGGCTGCGCACCATAAACATCTGAATTATTTTGCACAGCACATCACACAGTGACGCAATTTTCCACCACACACCTCGATGTGTTTTAGCACGTTTTTATTAAACCTCTGGGTGATGGAAGTCAATCGCGCCGCTCTCGTTCTCCCTGCTCCACTTTATTGAGCAAACGTATTAAAAGCTGATGGAGCCTGACCGCCTGCTTGCTCTTCGCCCGGCCCTTATTTCTACCTCTCTATTTCTACCTCATCTTTCGAACATTCCCTTCTTTGCGCCGATCTATTTTTTTTCCTGCCGTTTCCATCTCTCCCTCCTCCCTCCTCATTTCCCTCCCACCTTTTTTCCTGTAACTAAACTGGCTGTGTCTCTCTCCATCTGCTGGTTCTTCCTTCAGCGGCCCTGCACCTGTTCACACCTCCTCTCCTGTTGGCCACCTCTCTCCCCCCCTCTTATCTCTCTCTCTGTCTCCCTCCCTCTTTGCTCAGTGCGATGCTGCCAGTGCCGCTCCTGGCTCAGTTAGCCTCTCTGTCATTCAATCCATCTGTCAGCAAGTCAACTTTGTTTACAGCGGGTGGCCCAAGCCTCTTTTCTTCTTCAAGGGGCACTAAAGCCCCCCCTCCCCCCACTCACAGTCATGAAGGTCAGCGGTAAACCAATTCAATCACGCACGAAAAGCAAAAAACTGCAACTGTTAAATTATATGTCCTTCCTGAAGTATGGCCAGTACGGCCATTCTGATTACCTTAAAACAGTCTGTACTCCCTTGCACATATGAAAAGGTGTTAGCATTTACACATGGGCAGCTACAAATAGACACGACTCTTTCAAAAACAAAAATCTGCTGAAACAGAGCACATTCCCTCAGAGAAGAAAAAAAACAACTCTCGACTGAAGTAATTAGCTGCTGATTGGCCTCTGTCATCATCCATCTACTCACAAAACAGAGCGAGAGAAGTTTAAAAATTCTTAATTGGCACAGATGACTGATGGTCTTAATACAAGAGGAGCAGACTGGCAGCGCAGGCATCTGTGATTTTTATTTTTTATTTTTTAAATAAACACACAGCACACCCACAATATGCTCTCATAACGACCCAATCCAGAAACACCGGACCCAACCTCGAATCAGCGCCCTCCAGGAATAGCTGTGGTTAACATATGTGGAAATGTTGGAGGTCAAACCTATCTATCTAACCTATCTGAAACCACACATTTCAGTCAGGTTACTATCCATTAAAATTCTTAACACGTAATAGTTGTTATTGAACCTATAGTTTTACTTAAAAGTAGGATAATGAAAGGAATCTTATTGACACAAAGAAAAGTGATATTTGTTTTTGAGTTGAGAAACCTTCAGAGCAGTACGAGAAGATTTCATGCTGAAAGTTTGATCCACGTGGATCATTTGTTCCTAAAATGAACCTGGGATTTACTTTATATCCGAAACATCAGTAAGATCATCTGTAACATCCCTCACCTTCCCTCAAATGGTGAACTGGAAGGAGGAACCAGGCAAAATCTCCGTCTGATAACCCACTTTACTTTTTTTATTCTTCACCTCATTTTTCCCACAACTTCTTCCAACTTTCCCTAAGCCAATTATTTTTAATTAGTTGCATTGATCAGGTGTCAATGCAGAAAGCGAGAACATTTTACAAGTATTTGTTAATTTTAAAATTGATTCAAGCAGCTTTTTAAAAAACAAAAAACAAAAGTTGAGACAGGTGTGTTGCATTCTGTTTTCCCTTTAACAAGACTGTAAATGTTTGCGAACCGAGAAGAGGAGACCAGCGGCATTTCCCCTGCCGGGCTTTTATTGTCAGATTATTTTATTTTAGAATACAGAAAATGTGTTCGGGTGGTGACATTTCAGGCTAGTTTTAAACACAGCCTTTTGAGTCATGCTGCTGTAATTCACACTCAGTGTAGTTTGACATTGTGTTGCTGAAATAAACAAAGCCTCTCCCGAGGAAACAATCATCTGAAGGACAGTGAAAGTTGCTCCAAACCTTCTAAATGTTAGGCATTATGGTGTGTTTGCAGTTCCAATATAAAAGTACAATTTCGTGAAAGAATACATATCGCCCACCACCATGCATGTCAGAATTTTAAGCAAAGATCTCACAAAATCTATTATATAAGTGTCAGCTATGATTACAGAACATTGTAGCTCAGTATTGATAAAAATTGACCGAGTTGTACCCATTTTTGTGTTTATTAAGGTGAACTAGCTGTGGTGGCCATCTTGAATTGGTTTGACTCCAAAGGTACACCACCTCTCGCCCAATGACCGCTGAAGATAGGTACTCCATTTCACCCTGGACTGAAAAGTGAGTAAAGAAAATGGATGGATGGATAGATGGATGGTTAACAAGTTGTAGATGTACATGATCACCTGCTTTTTATTGCAGTGGGTGATAAAGATGTGAAAAAAAATGCTAAACTTTGGACTAGAGGTCAACTGATGTTGGTTTTTCAATGGCAATTGCCAATTTTTAGAAATCAGGGCAGCTAATGGCTGATATACAACATCACTTATTTATTGTTTTGGCCAATGTGACATTGGTTCACTATTTACCAGGCACTGTTGTGTTTGTAGGACTGAAAGAAAAATAAACAGGGCATAGAGCAGCTATATGAAGGATTAAAGTGACAATAAAAAGCTAAAAGGAGAGATCAATCAGGTAAGAGAGTAACAGAGTTAAAAGACAGGAATGAGGAAAAAGGAAGAGAAGAGAGGTTCTGTCATGTTGGATGAAAGCTGCGCCTACTGGGCAGTGGGCACAGAGTAGAGCCACGGATGCTGCCACCCACTCAGCAGGGGTGTGTGAAGGCACGAAGTTGACCAGATGACACACACACACACCTCTAAACAATAATCCTTTTAAAATCCATGAACACTAAATTGCCGCCACAACAGCACATGGTGCATCCCTCTATAATCTGGAAACTGCAGGTTTAACTCCAACTCAGAAAAACTTCATATGACATACGAGCGTACACATACTTTGAAGGGAGGGTATATTGTTTGTAACACTGAAGGCAGGAGATGAGCAGAGAATCAGGTGAAGAGTGAACAGGGGATGGATGGCAGGGCTGGTGCTCTCCCTTTCGTTCTGTCCTCCAGCAGTAGTGAGTGTATGTAGGCCAGTGTCCCAGGGCACACTTGGCTGGGGTGACAACAGTTGTCGCTGACAGATTTGCCTCCATGTTGCCTGAGGTCTCACAGTCAGCGATCTGTCGATTCTATTCATTCCCAGCCCCGCAGGATGGACAGCCAACAGCTCTCCTTAATAGTCTTCATATTTAAAACACTGTAACTATTCTCAACGCAACTTGTGAAATCTAACCTTTAACTGAAATGATGCAAACTTCATGTATTAAATGTCTAATGTATAGGTAAGAAAGACCTGAACGTTTGTTGAATGGATGCTTTCCAACAACACAAAAACAACACAAAAAAACACGACTTACAGGAGCGTGGAGCAAAAGAGGTGCTGCATTTACAATAAAGAAGAAAAAAAAGCAAGGTTTTGAAATTTTCCCCAACTTCTTGAAAAAGCTTAAGTGAAAAAAATGGAACAAAGCAATATTTATACATTTCATTTCATGATGACTTTCTTTTGTTTTATAAATTTAGAGCAATGATTTTCTTCATGGTTGTGTGTCTTTGGCCACTTCTGTAAGTTTTGAAGTCAAATACTGAGATGCTGTTGTAACACATTTTAAAAAAGTAATTTTTCATTTGTGTAGAACTACCAAGAAATATAGCTCCTGTACACATTTATTTTAAAAAGTTATGCCTACATTTCTGTCTTTTTCCAGAGATCGTGGATCAACTAATGATGTTGCCTACAAAGCTGCGTCTAGAAAGGATCAGGTTTATAATCTCATAGCCTAAATAATCTAAATGTACCACTAAAAACTAAGTTTTGGATGCAAACTTAAAATGGTAAAACTGAAAGAGAAGATACAAGTTATGCGTTGAATTAACCCAACCAGGAAAAACACCTCCAATGAATTTTAACTCAGTGAGCCATCAGCTCCAGTTTGGGTTCATTCCTTTGCTTTATTTTTTAAGTTTGCGAGTAAAAGAAAAAGTTAAGAGATGATGTAATGGGTCACTTTACACTAATATGTAATTTTGCTATGACAGAATAGTCATTGATACTGATGGTGCATTCAATGAAATATAGGAAACTGGAAAGTCCTCCCTCAGCCTGGGGAAAAAACCTAATGAATTTCTTTTATTAGCTGGATATAAAACACCGTGCAAAGTACTAGAATATAATACTTAGCTCAGTTCTTCCTGAAAAAAAAACATCTTAAGGATTTAATTTTAACAGCAAAACTAAAAGTAAGTTCAAAAGAAAAGTGACATAATCCAGGGAACGGTGAATGATTAGAACCTGATGCGTGGAGATAAAGATGGAGAGAATGAATAATTTTGCTCATGATCTGGAAATGGGATGTAGACCACTGTAAATGTGATTGCGCTTTTAATCCACATTTTAAACCTTAGGAGGTCCAGGTGCCAGAGTTGTACTGTTGAGTTTATAGTGACTTCAGAGATTCAAAGCTCTCAACCACTAAAAGGTGTCTTTTTTCATACCGTGTCACCTTTGAAGTGATTTCTACATATATACAAGTGCTAAGCTTCACAATGAAAGGTTTGTTCTCATAAGTTATGGTCACAAATGATCTGTCAATAAGTCAAACTGTCACAGTCATGCACGGCGATTGAGAGTCAAGAAAAGACAAATAAAAATAAGTCGTCATCAACAGATTGAGCAAGAGAGACTGAGCGCGAGAAAAAGATGGAGGTGAGGAGGCAGGATGGCAGTGAGGGCACTCCGACAGTGAGGAGAGAAGAACGCAGCAAGGTCTCGTAACCGGGCCAACGGGCCCACCACTGTCAACATCATGGCACTCTGTGGTACACACACACACACAGACACACATATGGCTGGCCGACAGCCCTCCCAGCTGCCCTATCCGTAACTGTCTGATTAGTTGTGCTAAGCAGCCCCTCCCCTGCCAACCATGGTGCCATCTGCTACCCGACAACATGGCCGACGACCAGACCAGCACACACACTCACACAAACACAAACACACAGAAATACACAGCAAGCCCCGTACCTGGAACTGCACTGCTGCCTTCACACAGACACACACACATCAAACTTCACAGACAGGTGTAGCCCAAAGGTATCAACACATAACATTCCCACAAACTCACCTAACTGCACGCTCATAAACAAGTCAACACTCACACTTTAGGCATGTGCGCGCGTACGCAGTAGCTGTACCAACAGTGCACAGGCATGTGTGTGGTGACAGTGGTTATACACTGTTAATGCCAGGTAGAAAGAGTGATGCTGCGTTCAAATGTGTGAGCGCTCGCTGGCAGAGCTCGGAGGTTCATTATGGCCCCCACCTCTCCTGAGCGGCTGCAGCCCGCGTGGCGCCCCGGCCCTTTTATTCCGGACCGTGATTGGACAAGTGCCTCCTGCCGAGTTGGTTTGCAGCAGTTTTGTCGCGCCCAGATTTCACTCGCTGCTCAAAGCGAGCCTCTGGCGGGACACGGCATCTGCTGCCTCACCTTCCTCATTTACACTTCTCCGCCCTCGCACACACACACACACAGTTCTATTCACCGCCTTTCCAGACCTCGCTATCGCAAGTTACAACTGAGGTGGGGGGAGAAATGAGAACGAGGTAGAGGTGCAGAGATGCAGAGAGAGCAGCAGCGTGGCATGTTTAATCAAGTTCTGGGAAGTTTGTATATGAGAGTAACAGCAGTTGGTCACAAGCTCTGTCTGTCTTTCTCTCTCAATGCCTCGGAGCATCCATTTTCTGATTTCAGGGTCACAGGAAGGAGATTGTGGCCTTAACAAGAAACCAAAACAGAACTGTACCCATCTCAAATTATAGTTCTGTTTGCTTGTTAGTATGTTTCCCCTCACTGCTTGCTTGACTGCAATTACTCAATACTCTATGGGTGAAAGGACATGACAAATTTGCAAGAAAGAATTCACAACTGTAATACTTTGGTAAAATAAAACATTTTACCAGAAACAACTCGTTCACTTTGCTCTAATAGTCAGAAGTGGAAAAGGATATAGATCATGTACAAGCCAATCCATTCAGTTTGATGCCACTCATTTGGATTTCCATACATACCTCCAAAAGGATAAAATCTTGATCCACACCTCTGTACAATTCAGAGCTTCACTTTCAAGAAGAATAAAGTTAAGGGTTTCTTAACTTATCAGACTAGCTGAAAAATTTCCACTAGAAACAAGGCCAAGTTGTCCTTAAGTCCAAAGACGACTTCATCACATAGGTACAAGAATCAAAAGTTCTTGTCTTTGCAAAAAAGGCTAAAAAACTGATTGGTTCAGATAGATATATACTCCGACTGAATATTCTTACAGCTCCAGCAGTCTCCACTACATAATTTCATGCAAATATCAATAGAACATTGTCAGATTAAACTGATTTTTTTATACATTATTACAAATTAATGAGGGGACACCTTGCATTAAATATCTTACTTTGAACTATTCTGTATATACTGCTCTGTATTTCCACATTACACGAAGCATAAGCCATTTCCCTTTAGGATGATTAGTTCATTCTGACTTGGACAGTATCCATGAGTTATTGAAACTGTAAGCAGCAAAAAACATTGATGAAGCTCCACAGCAATCAGCTACAGGGAGTCCTTTGAACTGTAAAATCTGAAAGCACAATTTGCTGAATATTCCCCATGTCCTCCTAATGATATCCACTCCACAACTGAAGATTTCTAAGGACTCAAAACTAGAACTCAGACTTCTTCCCCCTTGTGTTCACAGGCAAGTGCTTTCCTTCATGCATTCTTGATGTTTGGTGCATAACTGTGTGCTGGTCTTTTTCAATGATGACTTCCCAAATATCAGTGAAAAATTTCCTGATATGATCCTCACCAAGTTATCAGAATGGATCTATCCTGAAAGTTCTGTGCCTCTTGATCTAATTTACTGTTGGGATGTCTTTTGAAAGGTTATTTTTCCCACTGTTTATCATTATCAGAACATATGGACGCTCATGTTCAAGCATTTTCTATCCCAGGAATCCATAATCAGAAGCTAAAAGTGAGAAACTGACTACAAGTAAACTTATTTATCAGTTTCAGCTCCAGGTCCATCATCAGCTCTAGGCAATCACCCTCATGAACATGGATGCCTGATTTCATGGGGATAACAAAACTGGTGGAAAATTTGGTGTCTCACAGTTATTCAACTTCTCCCCAACACAGAGCAGGCTCATAGGTCTCAGCTAACCGTGGGCACACACATCTATCCACTCGTTCCTACCTGGCACATGTAGAGGCAGGAGCTATGCTGGGCACTTTTCACAACAGCCTTTGGGATGTGTGAACACAACACGGAGAGAGACAAAACCGGGTGGGGACAAGGAAAGAAGAAAAAGGAAGAAAGAAAGTGAAGAAAGACTGGAGCAAACAAACAAATCAAACTTGGTAAAGCCCTCTGCTGGGCTGGGGCCGGGACTGGAGTGAATGTGTGTGTATATGTGAGGCGATGTGAACAGAGTGGCGGGGATTAGGACAGATCCTGGGCTGTCCAACTCACAGCTGGCTGATGATCCAATCCTGGAGCACAGCGCAGCGCACCAGCCGCCATGGGACCCCCGGATGTGTGCCTGCATCTGCGTATGTGTGAGCGCCTGTATTTGTGTCTGTGTGTACAGGCATGTGGGTTCAACTGATGTGCATATCAGTGTTTGCAAAAATGCAGTTGTACAAATAAATAGGCTTGTGTGTGTGTGTGTTCGCAGTATGTATACAGGAAGGAAGGTAGGGCTGTAAAAATTCAAACAGTTGTCTAAGCCTCATGTTTGACGGCGAGCTGTGATCATCTGGGCCTTGAGTAGATGACAGCACAAAAGAAGGGAACGAGCGGGTTGCAAAGAGAGAATCAAAGATCTGCCTTTGAAGGCTGGTCATTCAAGCTTTGTTCCAGTGGACATCACACTCTCCTCTAACAAATACAGCAACACAAACCAGCTCACTAAAACTACAAAGACTCAGACATGACACTGTAGTGAACAGCAAAAAAGGGCATGACAACAAATGATTCACATAGAGCTTTATATAACCCCCCCCCAAGGGATCCCGAATGAACAGGAAGAGAAAGAGAAAGAATCATTTTAAGTTTATTTGTTTGGCAGCAGAAGCAAAACGCAGCAAAGAGTATGATAAGTCAGAAAAACAAAAATGACAAAAGGAGAAAGGATGGATAAAAGTGAAGGGCTAAAGAGGAACAAAGATTGTCGTCATATCTTTAATGGCTGCTCTCTGATCTGTGGTTTCATTCACGAAACAAACTACAATCTATTTTGATCCTAAGTAGGACTTGAACAAAACGTAATATCAAAGCAGTTAGTTTTAAAACCTTACATTAATATAAAAACTAGCCTTATCTCTGAATAAAATCTTAACTTGACTGAAATATTTAATTTTCCTTCTATATGAAGGAAATTTCCAATTTGGGCTACATATACATACAATCTTCTGGAGGATTTTGTGGATTTTATCAACCTACATAAAGTAAAATACAAAAACTCTCAAGACTTTTTGGCCATTTTTGATTAATAACATTTTCATTTCTCACCCAAACCACAAAATGCTGGACTAAAATGTGTTTCTGAAGTTATTTTAAATTGATCACTTTAGAAATTCGTTTGATTTCTAGCCTATATAACCTCTAATAAAAATATTCTTCTAAAAAAAAAAAATAGGAGCATAGCAACATGTAAAACCTCTGTCAATGAAACTGTAGGAAAAATAATATCCAAATATAAATTAAAAACAGAAGTGTCCTTCGTTCATAATGATCAAAATTGAATTTTAATGGCTACATGCTCAGCCAAGTCAACAGCTGTCAAACATCTAGTCTGCATCTGAGGACAGATAAAAAGAAACTATAAACTCTCTCATGCAGATACAGCCACATACACACTGTAGGAAAACGGTTCAGTACAGTGGCTCCTCTCATACAGGTCAACAATCTCGTGTCGCTACATTCGTGTGATTCTCCACAGCGGGCTGAAAAATACACAAGTCTCCGTTTTTAAACACACGACAGCCCCCCCGTGAAGCCGATGTGTAAGAGCTGGCCAGATGACAGACAAACGCACTTAAACACAGATCACAGGCAGAGGCAGCAACGGACACGCACACACAGATTACACAAACTTGCATCCCGCAGCCTCCAGCACTACAGGGTATTGCCGCCACATCTGTGCCCATCTCAGACACCTCGGCGGTTGGCAACAAGGGTGTGAGAGTGTCCTGAGCGGCTGGCATGGCCTTGGCAGAAAATGCTGTTAAAGGCAACAGCAGCCTGCAGATGACGGGAGAAACAGCGGGAAGGATAGGAGGAAGGAAGAATACGTAAAGGAGAAAATAACAGAGTGAAAAAATATGAAACTACAAAAAAGGTATAAAAAGATTAGGGCGAAGAATGCCTGGAAAAGGTTGGAGTGAAAAGATAGATGACTGAATGGAAAGAGTGGGCGGGATAAAACCTATAAATACTACAATGGGAACAAATAAACTGAAAGAGCGAGTCAGGAAAAAAAAAAAAAAAAAAAAACGAGAAGATGATTTAGAAAAAGAAAGCAGAAAGAGAAAAACAGCGAGCCGGTAGTGCCTGCAGTGAGGATGGGTGCAGGGCACTGGCAGGTGGCACGGAGGCCAGGCTGTCCAGTGACCATCAGCCGCACTGTTGTGTTTGCGTGTGTGTGTGTGTGTGCGCACCAGGGACAGAAGAAAAGCTTAGGCGCCATTTTGGCTCTGCTGAAGCTGATGCTGTGCTGGGCACTGTCCTGGTGGCACAGAGTGAGCAGTGTGTTTGTGTGTGAGTGTGTGTATTGCATTATGTTGTGGCATGCTTAACAGGATTAGAGGTGACCTAGTGAGGTCCAGTTGGTACCGGGACCGCGGCACAGCAGCATGCATGTGCATTTGTGTGTGTGGTTTGTATAATAGGATTAGCTGTTACCTTGTGCGGTACAGTTGGTGTGCTGGTCTGAACTGGACCGAGCTGAGCTGGGCAGGAGCTGGGCAGAGGGGAGTGCTGTGTGCTTGTATGTGTGTGTTTGTTTGACAGTGTGAGTGTGGTGGCATGTATAATAGGATTAGGTACTACCTGGTGAGGTGCAGTTGGCGCTGGGCATTTGCCAGCTGTTCTGCTAGGCTCAGGGCTTCGGCCTGCCATTGGCTCCCGGCCTTTTGGACCGCCTCCAGATGCTGCCGACAGCCAACCAGCTCTGAGCTCAGCCTTTCCACTTCCTGTCCCACAGAGATGGAAGAAGAGAAGACAGAGGAGGCAAGCAAATCTTTTACAACAACCCACCTTCTGCCCTTACACCACACTAAACCATGATTAAAGTATCATAAAGACTGAGAACAACAAGAAATACTTTAATATGAATCATATAAAAATAAGATACTTTTTATTTAAGATGCCTAATGATAAATTCCCAAAACAAACTTAGATAAACTATTAAATCTCACAGTTGAATGCAGACATACTTGTTCAGCTTTTTCCATCTGTCTGCTGGCCTTGGCATTGAGCTCTCTGAGCTCTCTCTCTGCCTCCTCTTTCTTCAGCTTGGCCTGGTTTAGCTGATATCGCAGATCCATACATACCTACAGAGAACAGGAGCTGATTAGAAACAGTGGAGCTTTATTTAACAAATATTACTGCGTGTCCACTTGTTAATCATTAGCTGACTTCCTAAAGATGTTTAATTGCTTTACCATCTCTGCACTTTAAATACGCTTCATCTGAATCATCCAACTTCATAAATCCAACAAGCAATTTACCAATCTAAAACTCTTGTTTTTTAATTAAATTAATGTTTAAATATGTGAGGAGTCACTCCTCAACTGCACGCATGTAACAATAAAACAAAGATATTAGTAACTACACAAATTGAAATTAATCTTGGTTTACCAGCTGACAATATTTACTCATGTATGATACAAAAAGACTGAAAATAAACACCAAATCAAATGTTTTGCTGCCATCCAGTGGAAATACATGAGCATTACAACCAGACAACATTATCTGAATTCTGCAGTCTTTTTATTGGGTTTTGGATTAACTGTAAATGTGCATTTCAGTCTTATGTTGTAATATTACAGCTGTATTCTGCTAAAACTAAAAAGTCTTATCAGGTGTCCTGCATTGGGTCAATTAAAACTGTTATGTGCTAACTGCAAATAATGAAAAGCTTAAATTAAAAGTGAGAACACCAGATGCAGGTCGTCTTTCACAAAGTACTCAGTATACCTTAGCGTTGTCTTGTTCCTGACTGGTTAGTTTGCTGAGAGTTTCTTCCAGCTGATTGGTCAGTGATTTCTCCTCTCTGTGTGCTCGGTCTAGCTGTCCTTCTAACTCTGCGACACGCTGGGAGAGGCTAGACACCTGTTTAAAGGACAGTTTTAATCCAATTTACAAAACAAAAAAATACGATTAATATTGTATTTAGGTGTAACTATACAAACATTTACTCAAATCAGTAATAATAAAAGTACTATCGCTGAATCTTGTCAGTGAGTTAAACTTCCAAAATGTTTAACTTAGATTTTGTTTTTAGTC
>JAOXNZ010000105.1:18457536-18468533 GCA_028566095.1 Kryptolebias brasiliensis
AGAAGCATATATTGAAGAAAAAATACAATTTGAAAAAGCCTTTATTAAAAGCGGCTTTAATTTGGTAGTTGTATCTTAATAACCCACAGAATTTGGGATTTTTGAATCAAATAAGGGAATGCAACACCTTTTAAACCTTTCCTGCTAACACAAGTAAGGTTTTTAAACAATTAGCTATGTTATTTATGAAAGCTCATTTCTGTCACTTTGATATAAAAACATCTCTATGTGATAATTATGAGATAATTGATGATAATTATAAGATGCTAAATCCTAATTATGAGATGGTAAGTCATATCTATGAGATACTAGATCAATTATTATATATTTTGTCATAAATATGAGACACTAAGCCATAATTTTGAGATATCTCTTCATAATAACATACTAAGTCATAAATATGAGACGCTAAGACATAATGAGACACAAAATGCTATTTATAAGATATTAGATCATATGTATGAGATGCTAATTCAAAATTACAAGACATGAAGGTATCTTAGAATTGTGAGTCCTAATTGTAAGATAATATCTTGTAATTATGACTAAATCTTTTTATTTTTTTTACTTTCAGAGTGGTAGAAATGGGGTTTAAAAGTTATCTGTTTTCTTAAAAATGTCGTTTTAACAACAGGAAATCATTTTACCTTTCATACTCATAAACTGGACTCATATAGCTCCAATTACCCAAAACTATGAGACCTAAAATGAAGATCTATCCACATTCTTATGGAGAAACCAGACATCCTAAGGTAAACTTTGCGGTCAGGCGATGTTGTCATTTAAAGCAAATTAGCAAACGTCTCTTTATAAAACGTTTAACTTACGCCTCAGCTCTTTTTGCTTGTCGCCCAGCTGCTCATCTTCCTCTTCATCAGAGTCTAACGGTTTCATTGAAATTCAGCCGTCATTAATTCACGCTGAGAAACTAAATATACCTGCTAAGCTACACACAAGCACAACAGCAGCCATCATTACGCAGCGCGTCACGACGTTAAAAAAGGAGGCGTTTGTTTTTTTTAAATTAGCACGCCGCGAAGGCGGTGATCTCGGTTACCACATTGTAACTAAATGCCCGCCCTCCTCACAAGTCCGAGGTACACATAAGCGAGGCAACCGCCGCTCACACTTCCGGAAACTTCATAGAATTGTAGTATGTTTACGAACCTGGCGTAAGTACAGCGTATTATGGCAAATACGTAAGCCTTATTTTCTGGGAGCTGACTATATTTGTTAAAAAAAACATGACAACTCAGACGAATATAAAAATGTTGTCAAGTGCTTGACTTGATTTAGAAATGACTTATTTTAAATCCTACCTGGCCTATATTTCCATGTTTTATTTAGCCTGTACAATTTGAGTTTTGTTTTAGATGCTTTCTGTGAAAATTTGATTTTTTTTCTAATTTGTTAATCATGAAATATACACAATGGCATGAGTATTTCTCTGGTGTAGGATAAGATTGCTTCCTAAAAATATTTCCATTATTTCACCATGAAAACTGATGCAGAGTTTGTCATGTTTGAGCCCATTGTTAGGGTTGGAAACACTTCAGGGCATAATCCAGTTTGTTGAAGCATGATAATAAATGTTACATTAAATCAAGTTTTGCATGCAAACTGAGGTATTCTAGCTGAGCATGTTTAAAATGCAATAATGTCATGCATTGACAATGGGCAATCACAGAAAGAATAGGCATAAAAAAGGCAACTTTAGTTACATAAAAGACTTGATCTCTGCAGGTATATGGTAAAATGTGCATACAGTAATATCAATAAGCTAAATTTATTTATAAGTATTGTTTTATAGTTGAAAATGTGTATGAAGAAAAAAAAATGTTGGGGTAATGTAAGTGAGAAGATGACCTGGTGGTAAAAAATACCAAGAGGAGTTTTGAGAAACATGATTAAATGATATTTTTCTTCACTAGACAAACACTTGACTAAAATTCTACTTTTTAAAACTTCAGCTGCATTGGGAGCTGGTGCAGAGGCAAGCAGAGGCCTGAATGCATTATATCTACTTAAAAAAAAGGTTTTGAAGCCAAACACTTAATAATCAATAGATGTGCTGCCTTGTACTTTCAATTTCCCTGTTGTCCCATCTGCATGTATACAAAACAGAGTTGGTTGTGAAATTGTGGACATTTGACATGTAAAACCCACATTGTTGAACACTTAAACTGTTTATAAAGCAATTCAGCCCATCTAGGGGAGTTTCTATGCACCCATTAACAAATATAATGCACTTTGAACAGTAAATGGTTTCATCTGCCTCATGAGGTGTTTGCTCTGATTATGTTTGGTGCTGTGCATTATAGCCAAACATCCTTACTTTGGTTTTGTCTTTCCAAAGGAAGAAATTTCAACTGTTTTGTCATTTAACATGTTAGCTAAGTCCTACAGAGTCTCAGGTCCAGTTCTTGGGATTTTGGTGTGGTTTTACCTCAGGGTAAACCTGCTGGGACGTCCAGTCGTGGAATGATTGTCAGCTATAATGAATATTTTCCACTTATGAATGGTTGTCCTCAAAGTAGAATGATGTACTCCAAATTATTTGGAAAAGGCTTTTTCGCATTTCAGAAACTGATGTTACATACAAGTTAATTAAATGTAATTTAATGCTTCTTACCTTCTGGTAGCTCTCTGTTTTTCATGCACTTCTTCTGTATCTTGGCTCATTTTTTGGTGAATATGCTAAATTACACAGTGTAACTGTGTGTGTGTGCTGTCTTTTCATCCGGGGTTGTTTTTGCCCACGTCTTCGTGTGTGTTAATTTGTCTGTTGTGTTAACAAAATATCTCATGAACCACTGGAA
Organism: Kryptolebias brasiliensis; assembly: GCA_028566095.1. Classification (NCBI taxonomy): domain Eukaryota; kingdom Metazoa; phylum Chordata; class Actinopteri; order Cyprinodontiformes; family Rivulidae; genus Kryptolebias; species Kryptolebias brasiliensis. The sequence continues at coordinate 18,460,356 of JAOXNZ010000105.1, forward strand.
GGATTTTAACAAAACTCTCACAAAGTAATCAGTGGATGAACATTTAAACTGATTTACTTTTGGGAGCCAATCTGATTCGGTATGAGCATCACAGACAACTGACTTCATAAAACATTATCAGACTACAACTCAGTTTTTACAGATATTGACCTAAATTTGGTGTGGTAGTAGTTGAAAGTCATTAAACACATACTCCAAACTCTACACATTGTCCAACATCTTGAGTTTGGTCCAAACTGTTGGAGTTAACCCTGTTTGTCTGTCGTGTTAGCAAAATATCTCATGAACTACTGGACAGATTTTAATGAAGCTTTCAGAAAGTAATTGCTGGAATGCTAGGCCTTTGATGTTTTATTTATTTCCTCATATTTAAACTGTAGGCTTGAAAGACGTACTCACTTGTTAATGTTAAGACAGCAATTAAGCCAAAATTCTGAAAGTAGGAAACCTGAATTTAACCCTTCTTTATGCTCAAAAGTGACTTACTTTGGTCGGTTCAATGACATTAAAAGATTCTTAATTAGTTAATATGTGTTTGTGTGGTTACATTCACTGGAAAGGACTAGCTCATGTTTTTTTTTTTTTACAAAACGGTCAGACAAAGACTACCATAGATGCGCCCACTTCCTATTGCACAATACAAAGAAAACTTTCTGTGAAATGAGCCACGGCTGTAGTTTTGATTTTTGCGACATTTCGATTTTCAAAAGAAGAGATAGTGAGTCAGAGTTTGGTGAATTCATTCATAAATACACACTGTGCTGTAATCTAGGTTTGACATTTTCATTCATAGTTTACTGCTGACAGCTTAAACACAGTTTGACTCATGTGGATTGGAAGTGACTCTTCTTTTGCCGTGTGAAATTGCAGGGTTGCGCAGCCTGGAACTGTCAAATTCTAATAAAATCATAAAGAATCTTTTTTTTAATTGCATAATGAATGATTGTGGTTAAAAATAAGGGCTACCTTCTCTTTAGGGCCCCAAATAGTTATTTTACTGTGAGCTTTTTACAAAATGATCCTTTTAAATGTCCGTATTTATTTTTATGATGCCTTTTCTTATTGCACAGTTTTATGTGACAGACAGCAGCAGTGAAATTATTTTACACAAATTCTACATCTGCCGTATGTTAAGTTATTTTAAACATTTTATTACTCACCAAATAAATAGTTGAATCACCATGAGCAGTGTTTTCTGCCTAAGTGAGAATCAAACTATACTTAGCTGAGTTTTACTCATGATGAATTATTTCCTAAAAAAAAATCAATATCAGCTAATAAATGTCCACAATTACTAAAATATTGAAGCTGACTAAAGGCATTTTCTGAACAGAGACACTTTGTTGAGTCAGATTAGCTCATTCTGACTAAAACACTGAACAGCAGAGAGCAGGTAGTAGTGGCCTATAAATAAAAGCACAAAGAATTGGCAAGGTCAAACACTTTCAAACCATGTCATGCCATTTGCATACAAGGCTGGAAAAAACATTATTAATTAAAGCGCGTAACGTTCCTTGAAGGAATGCATATCGCCTTCCATGAGTTTCAGACTAAGATTGTCTTCAGTTGAGAAATCATGGAGCTGTAGCTGTTTCGGTCAAACCCTGAAAATAATCTTTTGCACAATCTCCTGCAATATTGCAAGATATCATGTTCAAAGAATGTGTTAGAGATGACTCAGCTACTACCTCATCAAACTTTAGCTCAATAGCTGTAAAATTGACTGAGTTATAGTCATTTTTATGTCTGCTAGGGTTGATTAGTTGTGGCGGCCATCTTGAACTGGATCAACTCCAAAAGTTAGTTAGGTGTAGAGGTAAATCCAAAGATTACTTCCTGAAAGTTTTATTAAAATCCATCCAGTGGTTCATTCAGAATTTTAAATAAAGATCTTACACAATCTGTAAACAAAATGTTTGTCAGGGATCAGTCTCAGCTACTACCACACCAAGTTGTAGCTCAACACCTGAGTCTTGTTTTAACAGTTTTTAGTTTTAAACCCATCATTTAAAGTTTCACATGTGCCACCTGGGCCAGCTGTTAGCATTATTTAACCGCAGGGTTTGGGGCAATAAATTCAGGCAACTTTGACAAAAAAATATATATATTTTTTGTGTGTGAGTGAATACAAAAGTTTGCTGTTGTGAATAATCTTAAGTAAAAGTCTGTGTCTTCTCTTGATAGAGAAACTGGAGTTACAGGAGCACTTGCATGCTGGGGTATTTCCAGGAAACCACATCAACCTTCTACGTGAAGCCCACGCATCACTCTGCAGACCCACGCTCGCTAAATGTCACCCCGTCCCGTCCCTGCTGTCACCTCTGTAACCAGTTCCCCAACTATAACTGCCACATGTCCCCTCACTCCAAAGTCCCCCTCCCACCAAGTGATCCATTCCTCCCAAGTGAGCTGTTTTTGTATGAGAGGGTGGGGGAACCCTTTTTTTATTGTATTACTATAATTAAAAAGATGACACACTAACAATAGCTTGGAAATAACTGAAAAGTAGTTGGGTTTTTTTTAGAATAAAATGTTCATTTAAACTTTTCTTTTTGGAAATTTGTGACAGAGAAACAAACAGGTGGGAAAAAACGGGTTAAAAAAAAAAAAAAGACTTAACCCAGTTCTGCAGCGTAAACGGTGCATTTTGCTACATCTGAACCAGGCCTTGGAAATCTGTTATCTGATGGCTTTTGCAGCACCTACAGCACTTCCTACACTGGAGATGGATTCAGTACCAAACATCAGTTTTTTAAAAAAAAACACAACTAAGGGGAAGTACTAAAAGAAGAGTTCAATGTCGAGCCTCAGATAAAATATAAGCTTAATAGGGGAGAAAACAAGATTGTATTGCTTGTATTACTTTCTTAACCAGCCATACTCCTTAACATTTTGTTGTTTTTGTAAGGATAATATTAAAAATGATGCATTCACTAACTCCTTATCCTTATTAAAACAGACATACACACTCAATAACAGAGTCAAGAACCACAAGAGTCAGATTTCTTAGTAAAAATAATTCATTTCAGGACAACATATAAATAATTATTGAATCACACAATACAGATATCTTGATATGAATAAATACTTAACAAATAAAACCAGGCTTTTTTCATACAATACCCTATTGTCAAAAGAAACTTCCAAACCATTTGCATTTGTTTTGTTACACTTTCTGCTCGTAAGCCGATGCTTTCTTCCACTGATGGAATGTCTCTACGCAAAGTCAGAGTACCATTCCTAAATGCCTCAGCAGCTTAGACAAATCATGTGCAATTTATATGATCTCCACCCAGGCAAAAGAAAAATCAGTCAGAGCCCCAAAACGCCGTTAAGGGGTCCTGATGAGCTGACCACTAATTGGCCTTTCATTGATTAAGGTTCGTCTAGAGGTGATTAAAGCACACAGAGATCTACGCACAGGCTGTCAGCGAGTGGGCTGGCCTGACAGCTTTAGATACAGTTGAATGAAAAGGCAGACCGAGAACCTGTTAGTCATTTCTAACTAAAGCCACAGATGGACATCTACAGCAGAATAGGTGTTTCGGCGAAGGTCTGAGGGGAATAACTGCTGCAGCTGATATGACATCAGAGTTTGATTAACATTGTATGCTTGAGGTTATCAATTAAGATAAATCTTTCTTCTCATTTGAATAAAACACGCTCGTGGAGTTGCACTGAGAGATCTTGATGAGCTTTAACGCGCAGCTACACAGAAGTGAAGATGTCTATCTGTGGCACTTCAGCTAGTCCAGAATAACTCAGGCTGGCCATTTTAAGGAGGTAACAACAACTGTTTGGCAACTGATGGCACTTTTTTTTTTTCTTCTTGTTTTTGTCTTTTGGTCAAAACAAAACCAAATATATCAAAATACAGAAAAAAATAAAATAAAATAACCAACAAAAGAAATAAAAATGTCAGTTCTTTTTTTTCCCGTTGTTTATTTCAGACGCACCTTAGTGCGTTTCGTGTTTTATGTTAAAGAATGAGGCATCGGGTTGGAAGGTCCTAACATATGAACTAAGTTCCATATTCACAAAAGCATTTTAAAGGTGGAAGCGCTGATCGAGACCCTCGATCAGGCCCCCTATGGTCCATAACATTTTCTAACTACTTAAAGGCAAAACCTATCGAGGATCAGCCCCAATAGTGTGCTGTTGCAGAAACGGCACAAAACACATTCAGATAAACAAGGTTTGCCAAGGCAGGCAACGGGATTGCTCTCTGAAGTTTGGAAATTTCACCCTGGCACACTGAGCGGAGTTTAGCAGAGAGGAACTCTTTGCAGGTTTGTTTGCCTTTACTTCACCTTCGGCTTGGGTGAGTGAGAGGGGGGCATATAATCTCACAGAGCTGTGTTCGGATGTGCAAACGTGTGTATGTGGTGGAAAGGTGGGGAGTTATCCAATCTGACGTGCCTTCATACTTTCATAAGGTCTTTCTCTTGTGAACAATATTCTGACACAACCGGTTATACTACATTTGTGTGTGCATGTCTTGTATGCGTTTTTAGGTGCTTAAGTTGCAAGTAAACATGAAAACAATGTCCAAGGCAACAGATCTGTTTTGAAGAAAAGGGGAACTTAAGAGGATAGAAAAAAGGGAGTCCTGTCTCTACTGTGTTCTCTGCCCTCTGGCCGCTGACACCGGCATGTTGGCTACAATGGAGAGGCTTGTGTTTCTGTACATGTAGCACCAAAACTAGCAGGGGCCAGCCCTGTCTGTCTCGCACTGTTTAGTCACATAGGTTTCTTTTAGGTTTCTACATGCAGCTATGCAACTTTACTTGGATAAGTGGCAACAATTTAGGATGATTTGCTTAAAAATGTAAACTTGCATTGCCACTGGCAGATCAATGGAATAAATTATTGTTTTGCAGAGTCTCTTTTGGCACATCTATGTTAATAGAGAGGACATAAATAAAAGATTTTAAGATTAAAAAATGCTGACTATAATTTAAAGTAATTCCAAACGTGTGACTTGCTTGCTTTGGCTCAGTTTGCCTGACTTCTGCTCACTACTTCCACAGATTTGTCGTTGGGCTTGCCACACCACTGCATCTCTCACTCCTCAGAGCTAATGCTAGACAGACAGGCAGACAGATACACAGATGGGTTAAGACATACAGACAGACGGGGTAAAAATCCTTGGCTGTGGTCTATAAAGCAATGTCAGATGCTTCTTGTTATGCCAATATACAATCATTTTGTCCGGCATGATTCCTTACGTACCTCTAAATACAGACTGTACACAAGAGTCAGGCCAGTTGCTCTGACATGTAGCCAAACCTCTAACCGTGTAAGAGCACACGGCGAATCAGATGATCATAATTGCACAGAGAGGTATTCTGGAGGCCATGTCTACTGCAAACACACACACACACTCATCGCATCCCCCCATGTGCACACACTCTCTCTTCACATTCGACATAAGGGGGTTTGATTTTCAGGCCATAAGGTTACTAGTTAGTCACTAGCTACTTAGTTAGTTGGTTAGTTAGTATCAGAGGTGCATTGACTGGCATGGGGAGCCCGCTGCAGGGCGGTGGCTCTAGCGTGCTACCGATGTGTCGTCATCGTTGCCATGTGCCGCATGTGATCAGCCACGGTAGATCTGTTTGAAGTGGTCACACTCGTTGCAGTAGCCCTGTTTCTCTTGGTTGGCATAGTGGTCGCAGCCTTGTGTCCGACACCTCTGCTTAGACTTTTCTTTGGGCGCCTGCGCCCGCCTGCCCGCTTCTCGTCCCTGACCGCGGGTGTGGCACTCCGGGCAGAGGTCTGTGCAACCCGGCGACACATTACTGCAGCCACTCCGCCGGCACTGAGTCTGGGTCTGGGATTGCTGTGAAGATCTGGGTTTAGCTGCTCGGTCACGCTTATTTTTTTATTTTTTTAAAGAAGACACAGGGCAGAGAATAAAGAGAGAAAAAAACAGTCAACTAACTGAGAGGGAGGATAAAGATAGAACAAGAGAACCAAATATGGCACGCAACATAGACCAAGCAAAAAGTAGTTTAAGATTATGTGGCAGAAACCTACCAGAGGGGGGGAGTAAGGGGTCCTATGTGCCACTTGGTTGAGACGTGCACTCTGCTCTTTGACGTAGCACTTATCACAGTAGCCCTCCAGCATTGCCTTGCCAGCTGAGCCACATCCAGACCCACGACACCGTGTGGCATTCTGGAAGCCTGCCTCCAATCCATGCCTGCTCTGGACCGGGGCAGGCGGAGGAGTCAGGTCTGGATCACACAGGGGCAAACAGAAGCAATGACGCCATAAGCAAATATTCACAATAACTCTGATAAGACATTTTTCACATCTGAGAAACACTGTAAATCAATAAGTGTTATCACTTACGGTGGTTGGTCTGATAGTCTACATAGCAAATAGTGCAGAAACCCAGTTTCTCTGGTGTCCCAAAGAACTGGCAGCCAGATCTTTTACACGGCCGGGCCAGAGGGGCCTGCCAGGCTGACGTGTGTCCTGGGGTTAGCGTGAGGCATGGCTGCTCAGTGTCTCTGGCCTGGCTCCAAGCAGAAGCCTCAGTCCTGGGGTTGCTCTGCTGTGGCTCACCCCTCTCTGGAGCCTGCTGTCTCTGCATGCATGGAGGACACAGGCCATTGAATATCCTGAACGCCTCCTGTCTGCACATGCTGCATCGCTCTGTTTCTGTCTCGCAGCCCCCCCACTGGGTCCAGCCAGAGCCTGGAGCCGGGTGGGGAACGATAGGCACCCCATTTGGGCCGGGCAGTCCTGTAGCAACCGTTCCAGCTCCAGGGGGTCCGTGGTTCTGTCTTGAGTTAAAGCAGCGCTCACAAAGTCCATCATGCTCCACACTGAGGGTAAAGAGGCAGCCAGGTGTTTTGCACTTCATGGCATGAGTTTCACTGTAAAGACTGAGGCTGGGAGCAGTGGGTGGGGCTGAGCGGGGACTGGACAAGACCACCCCTCTCCCAGAGGAAGAGCACGGTGGGCTACTGCTTCGAGCTCCTCTGGAGCTCACCTCAGCCTCTGATCCTCCCATCACTCCCAATCCTCCCTGTACACCTGCTCCCTTGGTCTGAACCACCCCTTCTATCCTCGCCCCTCCTCCTGTGGTGGCCTGTCGCTTCTCAAAGCATTCGTGGCAATGAGGCTGCGTGTCTACAGAGACATAGAAGGTGCATCGTGGTGTAGCACAACGGATCTCAATGAGGGAGAGTTGGGAGACAGAGAATGGTGGTGGGCGCTGCGGCTGGGCGGCCCAGGCTTGCTCCTTGTCCTCCTGCCAGCGCTGATATTCATGGTTGACAAGCTGTAGGTAGTCCTCCATCAGGTTCATGTCTTCAGGAAGGTTGCCCTCATCCAGCCTAAGAACAGAAACACACAATGATAAGAAGTACTATTCGCAATAATATTTTCTTTAACAATTCTTATTAAAAGTTTCATTAAAAAAGGTTCTTAAATCCTGAGTTCGATCATTGACCTACGACTAAGATACCATTTTTGCCCATATTATCATTTTAAGGAACAGATTTTATAATCTATAAATACCGTGCAGCTTTCATGATCCATGTGGTGTCGTGGCCCAAGCCTATGACGGGGATCTCTATAATGTGCAGGTAGTCATTGAGAAGCCTCTCTTTCTGAGGCTGCTCCTTCTCCACTAGGAAGTGCACCTTCAGCTCCTCGAAGCCCACTCGTTTTGGGTTGATCAGTGGAACCGCTCGGATCTCTGAAGGATCAATTCAGACAAAGAAATTAGATGGGGAAAAAAACTCCACACTCACATTGTTTCTTTATCTACTTTCCATGTTTCTCTTTCCTACCTGGGCCGCTGTCTTTGACGGTGATGAGGGGTGCGAAGTGCTGGGAGTCGTAGCCTAGCACTATTGGGTATTTGTAGCAATCTGCCGGTTTCCATTGTAGAGGCAGATAAATCCCACCCACATTCAGAGGAGAGATGGAGGAGCCAGACTTCATACTTCTGACCACCTGGTCTGTTGAGTAAAAAAATACATAAATAAAAAACACCTTAGGAGTTAGAACTGAACTAACAACAGCTCTGACCACTAATAACTTAAATTATATTTTAAGATATACTGAATACAATTATTATACCTGGCAGGAGCAGAGAAAACTTAAATGTCTGAATTACCCTTTGAGTGAGTTTGGATCACTTTTGAATACTAAGAAATA
>JAOXNZ010000105.1:18517381-18529318 GCA_028566095.1 Kryptolebias brasiliensis
TTTGAAGTGGGCTTCTGTGGAGCAGGTATCAGTAGTCAGTATCTTACCTGCAGTAAACAGCAATCAGAAAAGTCTCAGTTTGTTATGAGGCAAGCTAACAGCTACTGAGAAGAGGCCCGGTTCAAGAGCAAATTTCCATTTAAAAACCTTCAACCTCAAAAACCTTATAGGCATTCAAGTGAGCGCTACGTTTTTACATTATATTCATTTTGCATCAGATATTGACGCACACTGGGTACTCTTATCATGGTTTGTGTAACAACTTGTGTTTCACGCAGAACATATTGCATTAGACTGTGATCCAACATGACCCGTGTTAAATGTAAAATAACCGTAGATATCATTTTGATCCTTTTGTTTACGTTTCCTGAACAAAGAGATAAAATGGTAATTCGGAGTACAGAAATAAGAAATCGCTGGGATGCCCTGTTGGGTTCCTGAGAGGAACAGTTTTGCCACGGACGAGGCAAGTCAGAAATTACTCATCAATGAGAGATAAATAAGATCTTTCCATAGAAACAGTTATGAATTCTGTGAAATTCTTTTTATCTAAATGGTAAAAGACTCACACTTTAAAAAGTGCCTTTTCATATTATTTATGTTATGCAAAGCAGTTTGTAGTGTTTTGTTGTTCATCAGTTTATACAGAGTCATAAAGGTTTTTATTATTTATCCTGTACTCTTTATGTATGAAGAATTGTATTGCTACTAGCTACTTAAACACTTCAAACATTTTTCAGGGATCACCTGATGCAGAGAAGAGAAGAGAAACTCTGAGTTCAAAGTTGTTTTGAAGGTTCAAAGTTCAGCTGTTGATTTTTGCAGCCTCAGCATTTGTCCTTCCAGACTAACGTCATGATGTTGAGGTCAGGCTCTGAGCTTCTTCCTGAAGCTTAGAGCAGGTTTTTTTTTTTACTTTTCTTGTCTGTTTTATGCCTAACTTGTGTCATAGAAATGAAAACACATAGAATGAAAACATAATAAAAGTTGCTGAGGCCATTTGTGCTGTCATTACGCCTTGCCTTTTGTTCAGCCACCGACAGCCGGGGTCTCAGACGGTATTTTCTGGGTCAGAAGCTGAAAAGTTTGGCAGCCACCGACTTAAAGAAGTGCTTACAACCTAAATAACATCTTGAATAAATACAATACTTTTAGTATTTGTAATTAATAAGAAGAATTTGTCAAAAATACAACCGGTGATCTAATTAAACATTTCTTTATTTCTCCGTGCAGAAAATAACCCGTCGTGCTGCACGGACTTTCTAAAATTAAAGCTCACACATTTTCAGGTGCATTTATAAAAGCACGTACACACACGTCATGTTGCCCTACTTGGCTGCCTGCTGACTTTCTTCTGGAATCAATCTCCTCGTTCAGCGCAGCAGAGAGGAAAGAGCAGGAAGGACTGGTGACCTTGGAAAGGAGACCCACTTTTCCTGCCTTTGTTCCAAACTGTCTCCGATCGTATTACAGCTTGCATCGCAAGCATGAAATCACAATGAGGATTTCAGAGGGCAGAAAAGATTTGAAAGGGAAAATCCAGATGCAGCACGGTAGATTGACTTTTTAAGAAACTGGTGTTTGTCCAGATTCCTGGGGCTAAGTTCAGCTAAAAACAAAATAAAAATGAATAAAGAGCGTTCCCTTTTGACCACAGCAGCTCATTCTGTCAGAGACAAAGAGTCTGTGAATAGAAACAAACTCTCCTCTGTTGGCTGAGACAAAAAGGCCGACCCACACGAGGCCCGGGTGAGACTCTGTTCAAGATCCAGCTCTGTGCAAAGATGAAAATGACAGAGACGTCCGAGGGGCTCTGATCGCTGCGATTCCCTCTGTGCACCTCAGTCATCCTATCCATGGAAAGTGGCCTTGTTTACTGTCGCAGCTGCAGGTCATAATCCTCTACAATCTACAAACAATGATTCGATTCAAAGTAGAACTGAAAGTCAACGCTTGATGAAATTCTTCTTCGTGGTTTCTCCTTTTTTTCTTTCTTCTTTTTTTGAATCCTGACATCCAAGCATTAGCAAAAGTCTCAGATATTTAAAAACAATTTTCCTTTTCCTTTGTGTTAGTTTTGTTCACGAAACTATTCCGGCTTTATTGCTTTTGTTAGGTCAGTCTTTGAGCTTGTTTTGGTTGATGAAAGTAATAATTAAGTCGAGATATTTCACTGTAGTAGATAAAAATATGGTGTTATGCTATTTTTCATGGTCAAATAACAAGTGTCACCAACCAGAGCTCCTAAAACCCTGGATTTACTCTCAGTTTACATAGGAAATTTTCTTTTTTGACTATTTTTAAAATCTTTTTTGTAATTGTTGTATTGTTTTATTTAAAAAAAAACAACTACAAAATATATAAACTAACTGATAAAACACACACAAACACAAACACAAGATATTTTGATAAAAAACAACAACAACAACCACATGACTTAGGTATATGTACAAATTTGACAAGTTAGTTAATTGCATCCAGGTGAATATCCCTCCATCTGCCCCCAGGGTCACACAAAAAACAAGAAAGGTCCGCTGCAGAGTTAGTATTTGTCCCTTCAGAGCTACTGTGGAAAACATTGCAGTGCAACTTGGCTGAAAACATTCATACTTTCACACAATTTAATGAGATTTTTTAAAAAACATTTAATTTAATTTCTGCCTGATAATAGCTTAATTTCATTTTGTGGTACTATAAACCAGTAAATTTTGCTTGCACTCTCTGAAGTAATGACCGGTGTAAAAACCAAAAGTCAAGGCTAAACTGTGGTCAGTTTGAGTAACTCAAAATTTAATGTTAAAGCAAAAATATGAGAAGTTATTCCACCAGAGGAGAACTGCTTCTTTCAGGGTTTAATGTGATTTTTATTCTGCTATTAGAGCAAAGCATCTCAAATAAAGTGCTGGCTTATCACAACCAAGAGGCTTTATGTTCTTGACTTTGATACTTCTTGGTGTAAAAGAGTTTTTTAGGTGATTCAGTAAATGTTCTGACTCGTCAGACCCTACTTAAAGTTTTGTTAACATTTCAGCCAACAAGCACTTGTCTAGACACCTGTTGGAAGGGCTTTTTAGTGAACTAAAACACTAAATTGATAAAATCACAAACACAAAATGAATCGGGTGGACAAAAAAAATTGGAGGAATTTAAAATCATCTGTCTCATATAAACAATGCTGTATTCATCCCAAGTTGACATTTATGATTTTGGTGCAGAAACATGCAGCCAAAATGTAACTGTTGCCATTGATTTATCAAGATAATGCTCGATAGTAACTTGACCGTAGAGTAAATGAATCTCTGTAATCCAGAGTTTAACAGTTTGTCGTTGTTATTACTGCTGTAACCCAACAGGTGGTGCTCCACACCGTCGTTTTCAGGAGGCACCTCTGAAATTGACACATGTAAGTCAATCTGACATATATAATTTAAGAAAAATAAAGATCAACACAACGGGAAAAGGCAGAAATAGCCACCAATTATTGCTTCACACGATTTTATAAATGCTATTTTTTCAATGCTGTGAAATATGAGTTATCATCTAAATAGGAACTCTGTTTAAGGCAAAAAAAACATCCCACATTTATTCCTTTAGTACCATGGCAGCTTCATCTGATTTAAAAATCATGTCAAAAACAACCCAAGAGGCTTGTTTCCACAAATATAAGCTTTATTTAAACGGTATTAGCCAGGTGGTTAAAAACAGGTCTGGCCTTGGTGTTTCTATTTTTTTTCCCCTTCAGCTCGAAAAATCCTGTTTGAACTCCGAGTCCTGAAGAGTCACACATGTCAGGCATTTGCATGGGAGAAATTGGGCTTAAATGGGTAACACATGACTCCTTCTGTCCCAGCCCTGACAGCTGCAACAAGCCAAGCTGTTATTGGACAAATATGATTCGCCTCAGAACAGAGCGCCTCTTCTAAAGCTTTCCTAATGTGGAATCTTTGACGTATAACCCCCCCCCCCCCCTCCCAAAAAATAAAGAGATACTGGAGGGGATTTAAAGCGAAACATATTGAGTTACACTTGAAACACACTCCTTTTTCTTTCCCTTTTCTGGATAGTTTTTCTTTCTTCTCTGAACCCAACCTGACAACTGCTATAAATTCTGCATTCGCAGTCAAAACAAAAGCCCATTCTGCAGCGGCAGCCCTGGCCTTTTGGTTGCTCCTCTGCTCATATTCCCTGTACGGTAAACAGCCCACAGATGTTGTGCATTGATATTAACGTTAATTTGTCCCGCGCAGTAAAAAAAAAAAAGGCCGAGCACAGTGCGAGGATTAAGTTCTCAGTCATGTATCACACGCAGCACAGACAGCGGCCTCATTTAGCTTGAGTGAAGTTTACAGTGAGTGGGTTCTGCATAGGTCATTAGCTGCCTCAAAATACCCCCCTTGTCACCATAGCAACTTCAAGTGACTGCTAAACTGCCTTAAAGAATTAAATACATGTTTAATGATGAGAGAAGCTTTTTTTTTTTAAATATATGTACTCAGGCAGTAAGCTGCAAGTAAGTGACTCTAAGTCATATTTCATAACTTAACCGCTGCTTTTATTCTCGATTTGGCTGCTCGCGCCTTATTGCAGCTATTTTTATTTCATGGCTTGCACAAAATACAACAGCGTTGCACAAACGACAAGTGGAACTGTTGCTCAAATAGACCGTTGCAACATTTAGTTGACATATGCATGAGCTCTGCGCCTATTTCCCAACCTTTCAGGTGCTGCATCACACAGACGGTAAACTGAGGTCATCATCAGTGAGGGTTTGACCACAGGGTGCAATAACCTGATGTTTGGAGCAAATCTTTAGTGCTGACATCAGCTTCTGCGTTAATGTATTCCTTTATAGAGAGAAGGAAGACAATGTGACCTTTTTGCTTAAAGAAAACCCCCCAAAAAAACAGTTTTGTATTTTTTATTTTTCAGTCTCGGCGGTGTTCGATTCGCTCCTTGAACCGAATGGATCCATAACTCACAGGCGGCCGTAACTCAATCTAACAAAATGCCTTTTCAATCACTCTCATCTTTTATAGTTATACTCATCACACATTTACATAAATACATTATTCATGGTCCTAATCCTGGCTTCAGATGGGGAAATATAAAATGTGTGTGTACTGATGTGTATGCAGCTGGCAAAGGGATTGAAGCTGCCTGTTTTGTTTGTATTTTGCACATTTGGGATTCAGCGAAGCGCTCTCCATCACTGAAAGGGGAATTTACATTTGCCAAGGCAGTAATAACATAAAACCCATACTAATGTTAACACTCGTATGCACTCAAAATCACGTCGTCCGGCTGCATGATTACATTTGTGCGGTGCTTAATAAAATGACTCACTTGACATTATCAAACAGTTTTGCTGTAATAGTTGCCCATGAATGTGAAATTGTGTTTTTCAGGTGATTAGTTCATTGCCATGGCAGCCATGCAGACTAAGCCAAGCTAAAATTTGCCTTACAACTCACAGTTATGCATAAATAATGTAAATACATGGAATTAAATGTGATCAGCCATGAATGAGTGCAGTAATTGGTTTGTTGGGAAAAGGAGGCCTCAGTGCTGAGTAATGAAATTACGAAGATCATCAATTAAAGGCCTAGCATGACTTGAGGAACGCATACACCCCCGCCGCCGTTTATGCCAGAATTTTAAACTAAGATCATTGTATCTTGAACAATTTGAACTTTTTTGGTCGTATCTTGAAAATAATTTAATATTCTGAAGTCTTGCGTGGTCGGTTATCACTCGGGGCATGGATTGGAAATGATTATCAGCAACTACCACACCAATGTTTAGCTCAATATATGCAAAACTGACTGCATTGCAGCCTTTATTTTTCTAAAGTGGATCAGCTGGGGCTAATTGAATTTGGTTGACTCCAAAAGTTAATCCGTTGTAGGTGTGTTTCTGAGAATTTCATTGAAGTCTGTTCAGTAATTCACAAAATACTTTGCCAACCGGAAAGGGTTGACTTCAATATTTAATGGCAAAGTATTAAACAACAATCTGGGTCAATCTGTTAGTTCTTGGAGTATGTGTTGAAGATGACTCTCAACTACTACCACACCAATTTTGAGTTCAATAGCTGTGAAATTGACTGAGTTGTAGACATTTTTGTGACTGCTTCCTGAGAGTTTTATTAAAATTTGAACCTTGGTTGATGAGAGATTTTGCTAACAGACTAATGAACACACACAAATTTATATTTCTATCTTTACTAGGACATTGTATTGACTTCCATTCCTTTCTGTAGCCTAACGCTTACCCTAAACCTAACCGGAAGCTAAATGCAGTTAATGTTGTTTCATCATATTAGAATCCAGATGGTTCCCATAAAAACTACTGGTTCTCCCAAGATGGATGATTATATCATTATTATTGCCAATAATGATGCCTAAATCATGATCAAAAATACTACCTGAGATCAGTGTTGCCCAAAGTTGGGTTCGGGACCCTATTGTGAGCCACAAACACCAAGTGGAGGGTCTTGAGAAGATCTGCAGGAATCAAATTAACTTTAAAAATGATTGTCGTCATCTTATCTAGCCTGAACTGTTTCAAAGAGACAAAAACAGCAGTCATAAAGGAATAAAAACATAATGAAGGCTTTTTGTTAAATGGCTTATTAGCAATGGGTCAAGAGTCTCTGCTGTTTGTATTCTGTGGGTCAGGAGCTGAACAATTTGAGAACCACTGATGAGAACAAAAAGTAAGCTTTGTTTGTTATTTTGAGAAGCCTTTGACTCTGCTGTGGACAGAAACAATCCCAGCATGCAGTGGCTGCTTTGACGATCTAAAGTTGTCTCTGCATCACAGATATTTCTGAGCTCATTCAGTTAATATTCAACCTACAGCACCTGCTGTTAGTGAACGCATCTCGTAAGGCTGATCCTGATGAGCATTTTGTAATGTGCTCCTGATTAAACGTGATCCTCCCAATAACCTAATTGAGTTTCTCACATGTGCCGTCCACTCGCATATGATGGAGAGGAGAGAAATGTAACACCGCGTTATAATGAGTCTGGGAGGTTAAAATTAGCCCTGCATCATCTCTCAGATCTCCTGTTACCTTTTCCTAAAGTCACGCTGCAGACGGGGCCCATTGTCCCGCGATTACTGCGGCACAAAGACACAAGTGTAAAGTTACTATTGCAACGTTCTCCCCTGGACAAATTTACTTGATGGATTTTTAATGTCCCAGGGCTTTCCACTGATGATAGATGGATATCCTCGGGGTAATGCAATTGTGAGCGTGGAATAAGAAGGAGATAGAGTATGTTGGTGTAATTTCTTGTTTTAGTCATCTGTAGATTTTCATAATCCTCTGGAAACATAATTAGACACGTGAGGCTTAATATGACTGAAAGCTTTTACCGCTGGTAGAAAAGAAAAGGATGTTTGGCCACGTTTTTAGGTAAAATGGACTCCTTGCAGATGACTCATTCGGTGAAAGAGACAGCTGTGGGTGTTTTAGCCCTTTTTGTCTTCTCTACTTCAGTGGAGCTTCATCTGTAGCTAAAGTGGGAACCAGCAAAGTACTTTTACTCGAGTACATTTGGGAGATTTTTTTCTTTAATTTATTCAAGTATTTCCCTCATTATGAGCTAATGCTGGGAACAAAATATTAATCAAAATATTCTGTTGTTATTGGTAGTAAAATACTTCACACTATTCTGTTTTTTTTTATTTTTACTACATTGTTTTAAAGTCTAACTACTTCTAAATACTTCATGTTATTTTAGTCTTCACATATGGAAACATTCAGTTTTCATATGTGAAGCTACTTGTAGCTTTTAGCTTTTGAATCATTTAGCTTTTTGCTAGCCTTTTGCTACTTTTGGTTTCTAGCAAGCCATTTGATACTTTTAGCTAACTTTTTGCTACTTTAAGCTATTAGCTGCACTTTGCTTCTTTTAGCTTTTAGCTAGCTTTTTGATGCTTTTAATTCTTAGTTAACATTTTGGTACACTGAGCTTTTAGCTAGCTTTTTGCAAGTTTAGCTTTTAGTTAATGTTTTGCTACGTTTAGTCAGCATTTTGTTTAATTTAGCCTTTAGCTCATGTCTTGGTTCTATTAGTTTTGACGTGTCATTCCAGACTCAGGATTCACGCTGTATTTTTACAGAAAATGCAAAATCTTTAGTTTTTAGTTAGTTAGTTTTTTCTTCTTCTGTTGTTCTATAAGTTTAAAAAAGGTAAATGCTATTTGTTTACTTTGATGTATTTCCTGTCATCTTTTGCAGAAAATTATTCTGTTGTTATTGGCAGCAGGGTGGAGTGGTACCAGAGGAATAGTAGATTTATGTTAAGTTCTGTAGAGTTTTTTTTTAGACTCTATGCAGATTCTAACATCTGAGATTCATTTAGATTAGCATATTTCAGATCAACAATCAACTGAAGCAGTGGTGAGAAAAACTTTAACAAGTAAAAGCAGCAATTGTACAGTTTCAAAGTAAAACAGCACAAAAGCTTTCATGGCAAACCAGAACGGGCTGTTTGTATGTTTTATTTAGTTGTATGAAGTAATTATGTGTGTGACATACACATGAAATTAGCTGTTTTTTTATAAGCTAAAGCTGATTGTTTTTAGCAGATTGCAGCTGTCAGATAGGTGTGTGAAAAGGTATTCTGTACAGTGGAACCTTCAATATTAACCTTGTGGTTAAAAAAGTGGTTTAAATGCCAAAGCTATAAAAGTTATGACAATTAGAAAGGGGGAAGTAATTTACCACTGCGGTCAAAGTAGGAAGCACTTTTATTTTTTTAAAACCAAGGCACAAAAAACACGGTTGCGGGGAAAGTAAACTCCTAACATAACCGCTGAGTGCACTCAGAGCAGATCAGAGTAAAGTCTCAACAAAAACATATTGACCGACTGACCATCCTGACCTCCTCGATGATATCACTTGTTTACAGCCGCCGTTCAAAGGATGTTCAGCCTGAACTGCAAAAAAAGACTTTTTTTTAACACAATCTTTGTATCAATTTAAAATGGAAAGGAACGACGCACTCGTCATTCCCTTCCAATTTCGATTTCTCCACAGGAGACCAAATTCGCATCAGTGCCTGCATCTTAATTTTGCCCTCTCGCCGGGCCCTACCTGTTGACAAGCAAACCCTCGCAATTGCCAGATAAGAGCTGGTGTGGTGCCATTGATTAACCAGCGACTTCATTATTATGTTGGCTGACATTAACAATGCAGCCCCATTGATTCAGCTGCTGAGATGACTGCGAGAGAAATCAGGAGAGATAACACTGGGAGCTGCGGTTTTATATTGGATTCACTGCAGGAACACTGCTCGGCAGCTTTGTGCAAGACAATGGGCCTCTGTGCAACCCACCCCGTCCCAATTCTCCAAACTGGTACTTAAAATACCGAAGTGTCACAGGGCATTACCTCAGCTACTTTTTGCATTAATACATAATGTACCATTTGAATGGAGGGAAAAGGAGCTATAATTACCCATATTTAGACCCGACTCATCTGTCTTCACTCCTCTAAGAGAATTATCTGACATTTACTTAACAGGAAGGAGAAAACAAGTCAGTTTGAGGAGCAGGAGTACAGTAAATTAATGTTCGCTCTGCCCCTTTTATTTCAGGATAGGAAGAAGAAAAAAAAAGCGCATTGCGTAATAGTGCACTTGAAATAGCTGGTGTCAGAAGTAGGCCTGCTCTGTGTGATCTGAGTGGATAAATACAGGGCAAAGGCTGCAGAAAGTGGAGAAACGGCGCCGCCCTGTGGACGTGGTCGGTACTTAAAAAAAAAAAAACATGAATAATTTCAGTCAGCCGATAAAATGCAGCCAGCAGAGAACAATAGGTGTAAACACAAACCGTGAAGTTTGTGTAACTCGGCGTAAAGAGGACACCTATTATCATGGTTTCACATGCAAATAATGGCTTTGAATACAGCTGAAACATTCGGCTGGGTAAATGAATAAATAGTCATTGTTATATTGGAGGTTTTGATGGGAGTAAATTGGTTAAATATGGAGCTGATTTCCTCACAAGGTCAGCTTTTATGAGATGATTTCTGCAACGAGCCACCGCCTCGTGATTTCTGCTCTCGTGACGTCCCCGCTTTCTCATTCGGACACATTTATTTTATTTTATTTTTTTTTTGTTATTGTTGTTGTCGCCGTAAAATAAACAAACGACAATTTGTATTATTTATTTATTTATTTTTTTTCAACATCAACCTGCGAGTCATAAGGAGGCGCATGTATCTACATTCAGCAAAACCCCGACCGTAGTGAGTTCCGACAAAGCAGAGCAGCTCCGCGTTTCCTTTTGAGGAAATCATTTGATAGCCCTATTAACTTTCATGTAACATTGTTTCTTGAAGGCATCCACAGCGAGCGCCTCAGTGTCATTACTGTGAGAAATGTGCTTTCATATTGAACGTCTTTTACCGAGGTCCTGGCAGGCGCATAGTCCCAAACGAGCCAAAACGCTAAAATAATCGCTCATGTCGCGCCTAAATGGGCAGATAGGACCCCGGGACGTGGCTTGGGATTTTATGTAGCACCATATGTTACTAATAATTAAAAATAACCCACATTTAGAAGCTATTTGGAAGCATTCTGCGCGAAAGTTGCGGCGAGTCTGTGACAAAACGCGCCCCAAAAAATATTATTTTCGACTTTTTCCACCAGATTCGATGCAAGGGCTAAAGTAAATGTTTGCCGCGTCCGTCTCAGAGCGAAGCCACATTTTCTACGCGTCGCCTTTACGCCTAAAACAGCGCGTTTTCAACTCTTCGGGGGGTACGTCCCTTGCAGGACCTGCGGCGATCCATTCAAGCCAGCAAGTTTGGAGAGCGTGTTGAGTTTAATCAATTCATAACGTCGAGATGGAGCCGAACTCACTGAAGGTAACGTTTGTTTTTCATGCAGCCATTTGTTTTAACAGTCTCCTCTGCCGATTGCCTGTGAGCATGTTGCCAAACCAGCTAAACTTTGACGAATTCTTCCTATATATGTTTGGACATCCTAAATAAGGATTGGGCAGTTGTTGTTTTTTTGGTTTTGTTTTGTTTTGTTTTTTTAATGTGACAAATCCCACAATGTGTTGCGTTTGTTGATGAAACTGGACGTGTTGTTGTGTTGAGCATGACTTGATATTAATTTCTGCTTCATTCTCCCCTTTCTTTAACAGTGGGTGGGCTCGTCTTGCGGCTTACACGGACCATATATCTTCTATAAAGCCTTTAAATTTCACCGGGGCGCCGAGCCGAGAATCCTCGCTCTCGGGGACTTTTTCTTCGTCCGATGCAAACCCGAGGATCCTGTATGCATAGCAGAGCTTCAGCTGCTCTGGGAGGAGAGGACGAGCAAGCAACTTTTATCCAGCTCCAAACTTTATTTCCTACCCGAGGACACTCCGCAGGGACGCGCGGTGGCTCAGCATGGAGAGGTAGGACACATGCCCGCGTCGTTTTAGCCTGTTTGTTTTTTCCCCCTGCTGCTGCGGATGTTTTTGTTTGTTTGTTTGTTTTGTTTGTTTGTTTGTTTTTTTTTTTTTTTGCTGCACAATCTTGAAGCATGCAGGGCAGGGATCTGTCCTCTGCAGTTGAACTTTGTTGCCTGTTATTGTGGTGCCAACCGTGCCGAACGCGCACTTGTCCGGGCTGCGCCGCCGCTGCGCTCCGTGCGGTTAATTGCGCTGGGAACGCGGGGAAAATCCGCAACAATCCTGCGCCCGGTGCTCTGTCACTTCAGACCCCCACCCACCACCCCCTCCTCTTCCTCGGGCAGCTAAAAAGCGTGTCAAATAGTGACATATGCGAGCGGAAATTGCGAAATTGTAAATGATGAAGGCAGGGGCTCCGTGCGCCCCCCCTCCTCCCCCCCCCCCTCCTCATGCAGTTTTCTCTTGCCAATAGTTTCCAAAACAAGCTGAGCGATAGACAGGAAGGTAATTAAATAT
>JAOXNZ010000105.1:18529368-18553748 GCA_028566095.1 Kryptolebias brasiliensis
CCCCCCCCCCCCCGCGATTTGCATCATGTCGGCCGTCGTGAACAGTCACATTGTTTGGTTTTTCGTCGCCGCCGGCACGAAAGCGGCGATAGTTGTGATGGACTGTGGCCAGATGTGGTGCCTGGGATCCGCTTACATGCTTCCACCTCTTGATGTGTGCTGGAATAAAAAAAACAAAACAAACGCTGTGTTGTTTCCACCTCTCTGACATAATGACACAGCAACACTTTAATGACAGTTTTGTTTTTGCTGTGTTTTTTTTTTTTTTTTTTCCTGCTCCTGATCACTTCTTATCCTCTGTAGCTGTTTTATTGTTTATAAGGGCGGACAAAGCCGTGTTTGTACTTGACTCTTCCGCTGATGGTTTACTTACATTCTTTCCTCTTGAGTAATAAGAGCAGCTATCACATTTCCCTTTCATGAGAGAGAGAGAGAGAGAGAGAGAGAAAAGGTGGCTATTTATGGCCCCGGCTGCTTAGACAAGTTATCATCCTTGTGGATTGTTTGAGCCTTGTATCTTCTCCTGTCTCCCCCCCTCACCCCCTCACCCCTCCCCTGTTGGTTTTTAACTCGCCACAATTATTCAGAAATGACTCGGTTTCTAAAGACCACACTTGCGCAACGAGCTGTCAGCTCCGCCTCTTTCCCAAAGACTTATTTGCATCGCAAAGTGTTTTACATTCCGGCCCATTGCGTAGATCTGGAAAATATTACATTCAATAACAGAAGGGCTGAGCTGCCAAATGAAATCACACATATTTGCCACATGTTGTAATAAAGCGCATGAAGAAAAAAAAAGGAACACAAAGGAGAGCCAGAGAAAATGTTTACTGTGTAAATACAGTGTGAGGGGCTGGAATCTGTTCAGACACGAATTATCAGCTGAACTGTTAAAGTTAAACAAGCAGAACAAAGACTCAAACCAGCTAAAGTAGCAGCTGAATGCCGAAATCCAGCTAAATCCTAACTGAAAGCTAAACTGAGCGAAACGCTTGCTAGATTGCTCAGATGAACAGAGGCGTAGCAAAACCTGAAATAGCAGCTAAAATGAGTGCAACTGGAGCTCACGTGAGTCAGCGAAAGCTAAACTAAAAGATAAAATCAACATAAAGCTAAAATGGACAAAACCTTAGCTGAAAATGTAAAATGGGCAAAACCAGAACTAAAGGCTGAAATGAGCAAAACAGTGGCTGTAAGCCGAAATGAGCAAAAACACAGCTAAAAGTAGAAAATAGCAAAACTATAACTAAAAGCTAAAATAAGAAAAACCTGAAGCTAAATGTGAAATTTAGCAAATAATAGCTAAAATGTTAAATGATCAAAACAGTAGCTAAAAGCTAAATGTAGCAAGATAATAGCTAAAAGCTACAAATAGGATAAGAAGTCCAGAACAGAGCAGGTCTGCTGAAGGTGATCTCAGGGAGCAAGGTTTTTAAAGGAATCGAAGAGAAAAATGGATTTATTTTGTAAATACAGTTAAATAAATTAAAAGGTATAAAAGTTACAAATACTTAAAGTCACAGCTCACCATTTCTGACCGAGCTGAAAGTTTCCATATACGAATGGTTACATTAGCATGAAGAGTGCAGAAGTATTTTGGCTGCAAAAACACGTACATAAGAAACTATGAACAGGAAAACAATAGTGTGAGTGCTGACTCAGTGGTCTCACAAGCAGCTCTGTTTGCCACCAGAGTGAAATCAGAAATAAAATCAATGGAATTCAGCTGCACAGATTGTGGATTTCCCAGCAAACTGGTTCTCCAAGACCTGCGTTTCCTTCCTGCAGTTGCACAGATCAGAGAATAACAGGCCAAACACTCAGATGATATAATTTTGGGGGATGAAATGTTTTAAGTGCTGTGTAGGTGCCTGCAGGCTGACCTCAATTAAAGGGCTTGTCAAACCTTCTGCTCTCAGCAAATCGGACTACTTACTGTATATTACACGGTGGAAATTGTCCTGACAACTTCGAGCCAGTTTATGACCTTCACTTGAGCCAACTCTGATTCTCGCTGACTTTGCCCCATAACACTAATCTGCACCGCGTGAGTCAGCTAAGAGCACTTACAGATGCAATCTATAAACTAAAGAAAAAAATAAAACCCAAAGAGGAAGGGTAAACCAGCCCACACAAACATAAATGTAATTAAAGGCTAGCATTACATGAAGGAATGCATATCACCCGCCACGTTTAAGATCATTTTATTTTGGAAAATGACAGCGTTACAGCTGTTTTAGTCAAACCTTGAAAATAACATTGTGCTCAATCTCATGCGATGCCTCGTGTGATCTGTTAGTGCTCGGAGCGTGTGTTGTCAGTGACCGTCAGCTACTACCGCACCAAACTTTAGCTCAGTATCTGTCAATGGCAAACACACACACACACACACACAGACATGAGCAAAAACATTATAAGAAGTAAACATTACAGAGTGGTTCATTTTTAGCCACGCTGAGAAACCTCCCACACAGGCCACTTTTCTTCAGAACCGTTACTGTGTGAAGATGGATTCATGTTTGTGGACCAACACAGAACTGTAAATCTGTAATTGACTGGCTGCAGAATCGGGACTTTAATTTGTCCCTGTGACTCATACAGATATGAACCTGATAACTTACAGTTTTCAGGAAGTGTCCTGTTTTCACAAGGGTTAAGTGCTAAATGAGAACACGTCGCTTTGTGATGAAGTGGGTGCAGCTGTAGATTATGATTCTTATTTATAGATGGTGCTTTGTGAGGGCTTTTCACACTTTGTAAAACAGAATCAGAGTCTGATATGTGACATGTAAACAACTCTCTTCCTTGCATCTTGTCTTTTTTATCATCAAGCTTGAAGCTCTAAATACCAAAAAAAGCAACGTTTTCCAGCCACCACAGCAGCTTTTCTTGAACTGGCCTAGTAGAATTAGATTACTGATTCACTTGTCCTCAGCTCTAAGGTATGATGTAATTTCCTGATTTATTTATTTTTTTGCAGGTATTTGTTTGCCCTCAGCCCCTCTTGCAGTGTGTTTGCTGTGTTTTTTTTGCTGTGCTGTGCAGTGACAAGAGGAACCAACCCATGACCTACTGTGCTTGTTTTTCTTCTGTCAAAAGGGTTGGAGGTCAATTCCTTTTTAAACGCAGCCAGCTTTTAGAGCCCAGTCAGCTTTGGCTGGAAATAAAAATAATGATTTGAGGAATAAATGCAAACTCTGCAGCGCCTGCGTTTGCTGATTAGATGATAAACAGGTTGCAGGGGTAAATTTATGAATCTATTTATACCAAGTTAATTATTAAGTCCATGTGTGGAGGAAGTTCTCTTTTTCATAGTATCTCACCCCTGACAAGCAGTGTTTACCACCACCAGTTGAGCTCAGCCTGCTCTTTAAACATGCTTTGTGTCGGGTTGCTCACCCATTATGACAAACCCTCTGTTGGGGCCTCTACTCTATTTGTCTGCCTACAAACTGCCACTGACTAAACAGTCACATGTGTTTTAAACCTCGCTGAGTGACACATTATTTCTTCTCACACCAAAGGGCCCGCCTCTCCTGCCTTGACTGTATTTTCTGGTTTTGGACGCCCCCTTTCAGGACAGAGCTGTTGTAGAAAGCAGCTCTTCACACACAGTTATTGTATGCTGAGCTCTGAATCCCTCATTCCTATCTCATACTGTATGCACTGCACATTCAGTTCAGTCCAACTCACAACAAAAGTCATCTCAAGTATAAACAAGTCCCAGTCATAAATCCAATTTGGATCCAGATTCAAATAGTCAATTCAATTCCAATTATAATACCATACATTTACCAACATAACATTATGAAAATTCAATTAGTAAAAGTTATCTATCTAATGAAGCCAGCAGATTGTGCTGCATCTTCCCTTTTCCACAATCTCCCTTCCTGAGCAGCATACTGGCGACAGTGGAAAGGAAGGACTTTTCTTTAACAGGAAGAAACCTCCAGCAGAACCAGAACCAGGCTCAGGATGGGCGGCCATCAGCCTCAACCAGCTGGGGTTTGAGAGGACAGGAAAGAGACACAGACAAACACAGAATGACTGGTCCAGGTGTAGTTTCTATGGGGAAAAAAAACCCAAAGAAAAACCCAAAGTTATTGACAGCAATAATTGAATGTGATAACATGGAGAGTAGAGCAAGTAAAGACAAAAGCAGAGTGAGGAAATGTGGTCAGTTTGATTATAGCAGCATAACTAAAGGTTAGCTCAGGAAACCCAAGCCAACCCTAACTATAGGATGGCAAGTCTAAAGCCTGGTCTTAAAAGTAGACAGGGTGTCAGCCTCACAGACAGAAACAGGAAGTTGGTTCCACATTAGAGGAGCCTGATAACTGAAAGCTCTGCCTCCTGTTCTACTTTTAGCAACTCTAGGAACCACAAGTAAACCTGCAGTCTGAGAGCCAAGTGCTCTGTTAGTAAAATATTGAACAACAAGCTCTTTAAGATACTGTAAGCTGCAGCTTGGTTGTTCACAGCTTTGTGTGTTATAAGTAAATTCTGTTCTAGTCTTTACAGGGAGCCACTTGAGAGAAGCTAAAATTGGAGAAATGTGTTTTTATTTCGGATCAACTGAAGACTTTTTAGAGAGAGTGTTTTTGGTAGATCCAGATATTAAAGAGCTACATGCAGCATAAAAAGGCTCTTCTAATGGGAATCGGCGACTGCTGTGAATATACCTGGATCATGTTATATTAATGTGCTATTATCATCACCTCTGATTTCCTCTGACCTCTCCTCTCCTCTATTCTGTCCCCGTAGCTGACAAGGCTTTGGCACATACACCCAGACACACTGACAGGCAGGGGACTGCAGCAGTAGGCCAGTATTGATTGCTGTGGAAAACACTTTGGCATGCATCCAGAGCCATTTCTTCATGCATGTGTTTCAGTGCTTGGAAAGCCAGCTTGTAAGAATATTAGACTGTATTCATTTGCTGCTTCTTTGATTTTTCCTAAGGGGGGAAAAAAAAAAAAAAACCTGAATGGGTAATTCAGGGCATCTGGGATACTGGCGGTGGAAATGGCTTAAATATGCGAGCAGGAATTTGATGGATAAGGTCGTTCAACTGAATGACTGGACTGTAAATGTGATGTGGCACATTTTTCTTTCAGCAATCTTTTTTATTTCGTTTTACTGTCTTGTCTTGGTCACTGTGTGCATGATTCCAAATCTCACCTCTCACTTAACAGTGGCAGGGATTTGAAGGTGGCGTTCTGATGGTGGTGGGGGGTTGTTTAGAGTATGGCGTGTGCGACGGTATGCCCCTCCTGCTGCAGAACAAGTCATTAAACTGAACACTGCCCTCCAGTGAATTCCTCACCATTGCTGAAACAGCATGTAAATTATTGCCAGCTTTTTTAGAATAGTGTAATTTAAAACCTTTAAAATGTAATACTCTGAACTTCAAAAGGCAATAAAAAAAAACTCACAAACATCCTGATTTTTTTTTTTTTTTTAACTGAGGTGCTTTATGTCTTTGCACAGTAATAATATGTTTCAGCATTGCATGTTTGTCAACACACTGGTTTTTGGTGCTCTTTCGCTCAGTTTCTTGCACTTTGTCATTCGCTAACCACTTGAACAGGCAAACATTTGCCTTGATGCACGACTCCAGTGCCTGCAGCTACAGTGGATCATTATTATAACCTATGATGCAGCCACAGATGGGAAGCTCTTTCTTAACTCTCCAGCCAGCACTTTTAATTCCATTCTGCGGATTCCTGCATGAAGCATCAGTCGCTTAGTCCTCTCTTTTTATGTCTGCATCTGCTAAAAAGCCAGAATATAAAGCTGCAGTGATTCAAGTGGGCTGACACAGCTTTTTCTGCGGTGTCACCTTACATGATGAATGCCTCACCCACTTTCAGGAAGGCTTTGAGAACTCCTCTTACGTCCCTGTTTTTCTTTATCGCCATAACTGCAAAAGAATGCTAAGTTCATATATCACCGCATCTTGTGTAACAGAAATCTCTTAATGGAATCAGTGAATAAAAGATGAGCTCGGCACCCCGCTGACATGCAGCAACTTTTATGCATATATGAATAAGCGGCAGGAATTAAGCGCTTGGGCGCTATGTGTAATAATTCTCACCTTTTGAATGCTGCACCTTGAACTCTTTGTGGTTTTAGGACAGTCTCAACAAAACATATTCCAATTCGATTGTCCCTGACGTGCTTCCCAGAACTGCTTCTTAATTCCCAGATAAGTTTGTTTTGGGACACTGAAGCCAAGGTCAGTCATGAGGAGGGGGGATAGATAATGAACTTATATAGTGTTTCATACTCTTGTTCTTTCTCCCTCCTTCCTTCTCTCCACTTATCCTCCTCTGTCTACATTGTCCATGTCACCATGTCCATTACTCAATTACTAATCTCCTCTGGCCTTAGGAATTCCAGTTCTGACCTCTCAGAGGCAGCAGCCTGAATCCTTCCCAGCATGACAGGAGCTCTGTGTAAGTGTGTGCGTGCCCACAGTATAGAAAGACACCCACCCACTGAGTGTGAGCACCCCTTAACTCCCAAGCTGAATGTCCTGTCTGAGCGATGAGACGCTCCGCCGCAGAACGCTGACAGTCAGGAATGCTTGCACGGAGCGGCGTGGAGTTCTCGCGGGGAATTGTTTGGCTTGATATGGAATATTGCAGGGTACATTGTTTCTAATTGGATCACCTAGTCTAGAATTGTGAACTGCTCTTTTTTTTTTGCGATGTACTGCTACCTCATCCATAAAAATTGAATGATATGGATTTTTGTGAGCTTAATTTCACTGACATCGCCTGAGTCAGGAGTCTCTAAAACAGAGTTATCTCCAGTTCCAGTGTTTTCATTCCCACTTCTAGTCTGTTATGCGCAGTCGTAGCAATAAATTCACTCAGTAATGATTGTGGAGATAACAGGCTCCTGCAGTAGTAATGTGAAATATTGACGGAAGGATGGAGACAGGATGTTACATTTAGCTGTTAATCTGTTACTTTGCATTTTAACTCAACCATAAAGGCAACAGTTACTATGTGGATGTGTTCATTGATGCACCTGAGGTAAAAAAAAAAAATGCTTACACATTAAAGTGATGGTTCAGAGCTTCTGAAGTGGGGTTTTGTGGAAAAGTTATTTATTTAGTAGAAATAGATATAGTTATTTTGTAGAAAGCTTCTGCGCTGACGAGCTAGCAGCTAGGGCCAAGGACAAAGTGCGTTGCTACTGTTGTAAAATAACTCCAATGTCAAAGATTTACTAAAGGTTCATGCAAAGGCTTTGCAGAAACCTTTACGCTGTCATGGATTTTGCATTACACTGGTATTTACAGAGAATTCTGTGGTTGTTTGCAAACACAAACAGCGACCACAGCTGCTAGCCTGCTACAACTAGCAGCTAGCTGTAGCAGCCTGGGCACTTAAGGCAGGAATATCATATTATTTATGCTGCAACAACTGTATAATGCAAAATTAACCCGAGCGTAATGATTTTATATATATATTGATTGGAGGCTGCAGCAATCCACTCCACTCAGACTAGCTGTTAGTTTGTCTATCAAAATGAAACTCCTCTTCTTTAAAATGAGGTCATTCAAAGAACTATCTATAACAGATAAGATATTAATTTCTCATATGCTTTCCTCAGTTAGTTCAAAAGATCTGTGCTATCTCCTTCAGGTACTTAGTGTATGCTACAGAGTGTATAAATGTTGTTTATGACTGTTCAGTCACTGAATTGACACCCAGTTGTTTGGTATGTTGCTGATGTGTGGTGTCACCTCTTGGCTGTGGGCTTGCAGTCCTCTGACCTATATTATCAAGTGGCCCGCTGGCAATGTACGCTGCTTCACTAAACTGTCCACCGCCTAACTCGAAATGACAGCACAGTGTGGATGGGCGGCATTTACATAAGGGCACGGCCCAGAGTTTCTAAAGCACATCTTTGAAGCCCCAAATCCAAGAAGTGAGTCACGGACCCCTGCTGTGCTCGAACGCTGCTGGAATGATTCATCTCGGGCAAATTACAGTCAGTCTAGAGCTGAGACGGTTAGTCGTTAAATCATCCAGCAGTTCTTAAAGTTGATGATGATTTTCTTGATAATGTTTCCAAGTTGATGTGTTTGAATTGTTTGTTTCATCTAAAATTGAACTGATCTGAGAAAATAACACCTTTGAGGAGTTTAAATTTAATTACGTTTTTATTAAATAAACCAAACCACAAACCTGAAATGGTTCATCTTTGTTTCTTTGGAGCAAATATTTGCTGTTGTCTAAATTTAATCCTGTTCCTTAAAGTTTTAGACTGTGTGGACTGAAAATCATTCTCAGTCTTGTCAAGCCTTTTTGTCATTTTTTGGACTTTAGACCTAAAGATTGTGCTGATATAGAAAGAAATAATCACTGGTGAGAACACCGCTCCAGTGTTTTTGTCTGTGTGGTGGCGAACCAGGTTGATGCAACAATGTTAGTGTAAGTCTTACTCAATAACTGCTTTGCTTGGCCTGTTCTCAGAAACTCTTTCCATAGAACACATTTCCTAATTCTCTAGTATTTGCATGTTTCTCAACCGAATTATGATGACCTAAACAAACCACAAACCATTAATCTTCTATGTGCTCCAACTCACAGAGTTTAACAAGTGCGATTTTAAGTAAATTTAAAAGGTCACAAAAACAAGGACTTATTGTAAAGCTACCATTGCTGGTTCTCCAAGATGCAGCTGACTTCATAGACTGATTATATTCTGGACTGTGTTGACAGCTGCTGAATTAAGCTCACCTGTTGTGTTTTGCTCCTAAGCTAAACAAGTCCCCAACCAGGATCTGTTGACACTCTCACAAATCAGCGTTTCTTTCAGCGGGTTAATATAAAAGCAGTGTTTTCTAAAGGTTTGACGTCGCTGCGTGTGTATGTGCTCTTTGTGCTATTGAAGTCTTCGACAGATTGCTGTTTGGTTCTTTGAGTACATCAGTAGTGCGACAGTATTCCTCCTTTAAATGGACTCAGCTAAAGCATTTTGTTTTTTTTTTTTGTTTTTTTCATGTGTTGTCAAAAAGATTGCATCAAAGTACAGTAGATAATTCTGTGGAGAAACAGTCCAATGTGGCTTTTGGCTGCAGGCTGAATGCTATTTACTGTTGTTCTGCATTATTCAAATGGCCTGCTTTTCTGAAGGCAGAAGCAGCAGTCAGTTTTTCATCGCACGGAAAGCCGGTTACAACCACCCGCCACCACTTGACAGCTGAAGACAGCTCATTATAAGACGAGCAGAAAAACCCATGTTTGATGTTTTTACTTAGTGAGGGAGGCACAGCTATATCAAGCTATCCCTCGCAGGCTTTTACTTTATAAGGAAATTCTGTCTCCAACTGGTTGGGATTTGATATGCCTGTAGTTACAGATGATGTGAAAACTGAATATGAGTAATTGTATAGACAGAGCACTCAGATAGAATATGAAACGCTGGAAAGTCGGGCGTTTGCTTTTAGAGAATGGTTGCAAAAATAACGCTTTGAAAAAAAAAGATGAATTAAAGCAATAAAGAAGTGCAGGGAAAAAGAGGGCTAATCCTAACATTTTTAAAGATTAAAAGTGAAGGGATTTGCAGCAGAGTTGTTCTTTTGGATTAAATAAGACTTTTTAATTGTAGCTTTATTGTGTGCACACCCTCTACTTACACACATAAATATAACATAATGAGTGTTATTTTAATGTCAGCAGTACACAGGCTCTTTGAAGGGGAAACACGCTCAGCCAGACAGATGCCTGGTAAATTGGAGATAACCAAGGTAAACATCAGAGACCTACTTGGTGTGTTTCAGCCTGTAGACATCTGTCCTCCAGATTTGCCTGTTTCTGTAATAGCCATCTTACAGCAAACCACTCCATTCTGTTGGTAACAAGCACTTCAGCCATTAGCCCTTCAAATGGAAACACATTTAAGCGTCTCTACTTCCTTCCCACTCCACTGGTCTTGAAGTTCTTCGAGTTTGAGAGTTATTAAAAGGAGCTGAATCAACCTCAAGGAAGGGAAAAAAAAGAAGGTTAAACCACACAGCTAAGGGAAAGCAAATCATATTTAGTAAGCCAACTGAACAGATTAAAGTTTTGTATAATAAGCCATACCTGCAGTGTCAGCCAAAGATTTAGATTAATAGTTCCAGTTTTATGTGCATCAAAGACTTTTTGCTCACATACTTTTGCTGTTTATTCATTAGACCCACACTGCAACTAATTTTCTTTTTATCTATTCCTCCACTCTTTGAAGGTGTAATCAAAGCCGCTGAGTGTGGCTTGAAAAAGCATAAAATCTCCACATTCCTGGTGAATATCGAGAGGCGAACTTCCTAAATGCTAATCAAAAAGTCTAAACCCCCCCCCCCACCTACGTCCTCATTGACATTGATTTAACTCCTGACATGAATTCAATGCGGCAATCATCCACATCATCCATATTCATGGTGCTGTAATTTACTTACATTAATGTGCATCCACAGCCAGTCGTGCCGCTACTTGATACACATACTAATTTAGTTGATAAATAACAGCCGTCTGTCTGTCGTGTTTGATTTACTGATGATATCCTGATTTTGAACTCATTTTTACCCAACCTTTGACCCCAAATATTTCACCCCACAGTCTTAATCACAGCCATGGATTGTAAAATGTAAAATGTTATCAAATGTGTCACTATTATTCCAATAATCCATACATTTTTATACGCATAATCTGTCTCTTATCTAAACATCTCCTAAACTGCTGGGTGAATTTTAGTGAAACTCCCAGAAACAATCATTGGGTGCACATCTACAGCTGGTAACATTTAGAGTCATCTCAGTTCAAAATGGCTGCCACAGCTAATCAAATTTAGCAAACACAAAAAGGGCTATAACTCAGGCATTTTGGGAGATGCTGAGCTAAGATTTTGCGTGGTAGTAGCCGAGAGTCATTCCCAAAACGTGTTCCAAGTGCTAACAGATCTCGTGGGATCTTTGGTTGAAACCTTGGCTAGTAAGGTAGTAGGTGATCTGCATTCTTTCAAAGAATACTAGTTTTATTCATGAATATGACTTTAAGAGAGTAGAGGACAAGCTGTAATGAGATGAGTACTAGCTGTGGTTTTTTCAGTTAGTAATAGTAACTGTAAAGTAATAAAAAACAAAGTAGACTTATATCAGAGCTTTTACATGACAACAGCATAATAAAACTCCTGAAATTCTGTTATCAGTCGCCCCTTCTGGTCACCCCTTCGGAAACTTTCTGGAAGCACCCCATGACCACATATATTTGCAATAATTTATTCAATTACTACAACGATTATTTTACTTTAAATACTTTTACTTGGGGAAGATGTTTTTTTTACTTGTATGGGAGTATGCTCAGACTGTAGTATTTACTATACATTTCAGGAAGGATCTTGCATAATGGAAAAATGATGATGAATGTGTTTTTTAGGGGGAAAAAACGATTTGTGCAATAATCCTTTTCTTTCTAACTGAAAAGAAACTGTTGTACTATACTGTATTTGACTGCACTGTTTTGTCAGGATTTCATGTTTGTATTACAGTTATTTTCATTTTTTGAGTTGTTTACAAATAAACTGATTAATAATTTCGTACTACATTTGTTCATTGCCATAATAAGCTTTTAAACATAAGTATGATTTGAGATGTCTACTTATAATATCAGTGGAAGTAAATAATAAATATTCTATAAATTCATTATTCTAACTCCTCATGTTTTGGATTTTTTTTTTTTTTAATTCTTTCATACCACTTTTCAGCACGAGGTAATCGCAGTATCAGAGAAGGTGATCGTGCGGCTGTCGGACCTGGTGAAGTGGACGGTACCGGACTTCTCAGGATGGGACAACGGTCTGAAGGTGGAGCCCCTCAAGCCCTCCGTGCTCCGGGAGCTGGGGACCAACGGGAGGCGCGAGGCCCTCCACCGCTACCGGGAGAGCACCCTGACCAGCGGACTCAACTTCAAGGATGTACAGAGGGAGCGGTCACAGCTAGGTGAGCATCAACCGCTTCCAACTTACGCCATTTCACAAGTTTGCTGCAGTGTTTGCATCATCTCTCTGCTGTTCAATGTTTGCATGTTTGTTTTCTGTGCTCACCATAAATCACTTTATGTTTATTGTTCTTTGCTTGGTTTAACAAGTGTTGTCTTGACTGGAGTAATTCATCAGTTTGTAGCTGTAGCTCCTGTTTATAATGAGCTGAGAATTACACTAATAGAGGCAGGCTTGAGGTAATGGCTGCCTGTTTGCCAACAAATTATCATGTTTCAGTGAAACAGCTCTGTTTTCTGACTGCGACAACAAAGAAACCACAGCTAAAATCACATAATTCAGCTTGGAGCGGTCTTTAAAAATAATCGAGTCACATCAAACTACAGTTTAAAGCACCTCTGATACTTTCTTATCCATCAGTTCAGCTTGTAATTGTCTGTGCAGCTCAGCAGCTTTGAGGATCATCGCTATTTGCGTCTGAATGGTTGTCTAGTGTATTCATCATGTACACCGTGCCATTAAGTGGCACTGAATGCTTGATTCTTGAAGGGGGCTCTTGGGTTCTCACTACAGCTTTACCCATGAATCAGTTTCAGCATAAAGTCGAACGTCTCTGCAGATGACTCATCCAATGCAAATAGGAAACTCTGGCATTTAGGCCTAATAATCAGAAAGAACATTATGTTCTCTTTGAAGCTGTTTCCAACATATTTGCCTCTCTCTCTCTTTCACATGGCTGTGATTTAATGCTGAATGCTCTTTGAGGTGGTGTAAAAGAACATATCAAACATGCTAAAAATACCATCATAATTATACTACCCCTTGTCAGGTCACTAGTATGCTCCTCAGGGAGCCAGAGTTTTAGCTTCATGATCTTCTAAAAATGAATTTTAATGATGGTCTTGTCCCTGAAGCGTACATGGAAGTGAATCTGCTACAGGCTCAAAAATGCTCGACTTGTTCTGTAGAAAATGTTGATTTATTGATGACTCTCGTGTTGTGTTTTCTGCTAAGCAAAGAGCAGCGGCTGTGTGTTTCTGTGTGATGCTGTAATGCCCTTGATTACTCATCGTTGCATGAATCTCATACTCAAAAAGGACAAAAAGATCAATAATGAATGCTTTGTTGTTACTCCAGTGATCAATACAACGGGAGCGTTCTTGTGTGTGTGTGTGTGTGTGTGTGTGTGTATGATGGCTTGCCTGCATAAATAGATTTGTCAGCCTGCTTCTTAAGTGGTATTATGTTCCATATCTTTCTATAAATGTGCAGCATCGCCTAGATTTTATAGATTTAACTGTTGTCAGAGCAATAACTTGAGGATAACACTATTGTTACTGTGAGGCTTTGTGTGTTTGTGTGTGTGTGCGCGTGTTTGTGTGTGTGTGAATGTGGTATATGTGTGTGTCTATGTTGCTAATGAGCAGCGCTGCCGCTAATGACTCCATCAGGCTGTTTCTAAATGCACTTGTCACTCCGATGGGACACTCCGCCAGAGAATCTGCCCACTCAGCAGAACGGGTTTAGATTCTGGCAGGACACCAGAGACATGCACGCACACACATGCACACAAACACAAACACACCGACATTCTGATACACAAACAGATGCACACACAGAAAATCATAGGCGTGCACTCACTTATTCATTTGTTTTGTTTGTTCACTATGTCTTTTGGCGTGTGTCGGTTGTTGACAATCCAACAATATGAGGAGTGGTGTAGTGGGTTTGGGAGAGAGATCACTTATTCATCAAGGCAAATGAACGTTTCTGTGGTTTTGCATAGAAATATGAAATATGCCACTGCAATGCTGCTGACTACAGAAATGAAATATTCATACTGCAGCAGCAGCAGATCAGATAGAAAAGTAGCCTTAAAGCATCTTGGATGTCTAATTCTGTGTAATATGTTGGCTCATTCTCTGAACTGATTTATTTGATAGATTTATACAGGGTTTTTTTTTGTTTTTTTCATTATTATTTATTGTTTTAGCCCGAAGTGGCTGTCTGCTGTATTACTTGAATGATGTATTTGCTGACTGTTATTCTCAGGCTGATGTGTAGCTGTGTAAGAAGAATTGGATTGTTCCTCATAACAGGATGCTACAGCAAAACCACAATCTGCAAAGAAAACCATTGTGAGCTAAAGAGCAATAAAGTGTGCTATTGTTATAGAGGGGAACAGTGTGTTTTTTCCCAACTGTGTGTCCCGAGTTTTCCTGGCATGCTGCCAGCATGAATGAAACGTCGTCTTATGTGTTTATGTCTCGCAGGCAACATGTGAAAAATGTAAGCCAAATGTGCTTCAAGGAGCAGAATGGCATTTTCCCCCTTGATCTGTAGAACATGAGGGATAATGGTTGGGTAAATGAACAATGCTTGACTGTATTTTGTCTTTAGAGATGCATGGCTGCTTAAAATAATTAATTGGAGTGACCTTCACTGCAGTCCTGCACCATTCACAGCTCTCTAAAACCTTTGCAGCAGGGAAACGGTTGGAGTCATAATTCAAACTGCAGCTCTGGCAGTGCGACCACTTTTAGTAGCCCTCCTGAATTAAGAGGGGTTTTTTTTCTATTTTGGGTTCTTTAAAAATATGTGTATTTTCATTGTTGCTAAAATGATTGTTCAGATCTTTTAAAGTGGGGTTCTGTGGTACAAATAATATCTTAAATGTTGTTGGTAGCTTTTTGAATGGCCTCCGTTTGGTAATATAGAGATTGGTTTTGACCAGATTTGACCAGAGCACGAGTAGCAGCAGCTAACTGACTGTAGCCCAACCTGTGCAGCCTGGTGAAATTCTAGCAGAAATACGTTAATATTTTGCTGGAATTTATATATAATGCTATAATACAGTGTTAAGGTTTAGCATTAGCATGATCCTCTATGAATGTTTTGAGACTGAAGTTGTTTCAAGTTGGCACCAATCCATTTTGGTCTTGATGAAAGTTAAACTTTATGTCTCCAAACTGAGGTTGTTTATAGAGCAATCTAACACTGGTACCACTTTAATATTTGTAGGATGAAGGTGAATTTATTGCTTCTCGTTGACTTTGCTCGAAGATAGCAGAACTTCAGATTAGCCTATTTGCAAACCAGTTTCATGTCTTCAACATCTGGTTGGGCGCAAATAAAACAAACTACATTTCATTATTTTCTAACAAACTGTAACTGAATAAACTGCACAATTGTGCAAGAAATTCCAAACCAAGAACATAAAGATAACACGAGTGCATTGAGTGTGATGAATTGTATTTTGTACTCGTTGCGTAATCTGTAATGTAATTCACTTAATCAGGTAATGCAAACTGTCCACTCAGTTTATCTTGTTCTGTAGTGAGCTTTAGAGCTTCTTTTTACAGCGCAATCCACTGGGGATGGTTTGCCAGGGAAGTTTACATTCTGCCCCTCTATCTCTCCCCAGAGGACTGGCCTGATTCTTTTCTCTCTCGCTCTTCTTTTTTTTTTTTCATTGCTCCTTGCCAAAATTGGTTTCTGGTTGTATACTACGAGGCCGAGCGTGTGAGAGCTGTATCTGCTGATACAGTTTGTTGGCTTCTGCTGGAAGAAACGCAGAGCTATATCAAGAAAAGGATAAAAAAAAGAGGGAAAAAAAACCCCACAAAGAATGGCGTGTCCTGGACAAATAACTCAATAGTTTTTTTTATTCTTCCGCGTTTTTATGTTTATTCAGTTAAAGCCTTCGTTGTGGAGGTCAGTGGACCGATTGTGAGTCGAGATGATGTGGGGGATTATAAAAGGTCATAGCTTTTGACTCCTGCATTCAGGAACATTGATGGTGTTGACTTCTGCCCTCACCTGAGGTATCGTTTGCAGCCGGTTCATCCTTCAGTGCTGCAAGGATCAGGAAAAAATACTGAGACTGTAAAAAGTCTCCAGTCAGGGAGAGAAAAATACAGTGAGCCACAAAAGCATTCATCTTCATCCTGGGCTATGGAGAGTAAAATGGGAAGAAAATATATTATCCAGTGTAATTTTATCTGTGTAATTCGCTGTTTGCTACACTGAATTTATACTGTCATACAAAAGATTAGGGTGCAGATTGATTGAATGTGTTTTAGTGTTTTGGCTCATGTTTTTCATTGAGCCTCTTAAAAAATACCTCAAGTAAAACCCCACTTAGTTTTTTAGCACCTAATATTTTTCCATCAGTATTTTTCTGACTTCCCCAGTGACACAACAGGGACACATTTTTCTTTTTAAAAGTTCCAACCTAAAGCGCTTTCCTCTGCAGACTGAATTAATAATCTCTTTAGACATTTTAGCACAAATGTCTGCCTCTACCTGGCATCGATTCTCCATTTTTTGCTGCAGTGGATGAACAAGAATGCAATGATGAAATTTCTAACTAAGAACAAATCACTGTGTTTCAAACCTTTTCTTTCTTCTGTTTTAACACACAGCCAATAAAAATGCTCCCCGTTTTCAATGCGTTGGCCCTTTCGGCTTTTTAGTTTGCACCCTTCTTTTACAAATATGTATAAGTGACATTAAATGATTTAGATACATTTTAAAACACGTCATTTGGACTTGAGTTTAAGCTTGTTTATGGTTACTCAAGACATCATAATGATGTATGTCTGTTATTGTAGCGCTGCAGAAGATTGTGAGCCAGAAAAAGGCTGCTGGATTCAGTCCATCCAGTCTACCATGCATTAATTTTGACATATACAATATTTTTTTGCATACTAAAGAGTATGATAGCTTTGGTATTGGGATGCAAATCATACCTGTGGAATAAACTCACTTGTTAGCATCATTTGTGCATCACTTTAAGAGTCAATAGTTTACATCAACAGGCATTCAAACCTAAATACTGACCTTTTGTTGAGTGTATTTGATTTTGCCTCGTTTTGTCAATTACATTGATTCTGCTTGAAGACACAACAGAGCTGCATTTCAAACCCCCCCTCATTGCCGCGCTCACTTAGGGATAAAACCCACCGTATTCTCCTTCTGATGCAACGCCCGATCTGTATGTCGGGCCCCGGCGCATAAACCCGCCGTTGATATTCTGACAATATTTCAGTCGGAACGTTTCAATTTGATGCGGAGGGTAGATTCTGTCCACTCTCCGGGACCGCTCGGAGCGTCACAGAATGTTTATGTGGGCAGGAAGTCGTGATAAGGAAGCAAACAGATGCTGTCTTCTCATGGTTGATTTGTCCCGGTGACAATACAGAACAATATTTGGGACTTTGAGTCACTATCGCACGTGCAGCTGTTTCATGTTTCCACTGCAACGTGAGGAGGAGTAAGTATGCTGGGTTTTTTTTTTAAAAAGATAAAGGACTATAGTGTTACCAGAGTAATGGTATGTTGTGACTCTGACAAAGAGAGAATGTAAGATCCACTGCCACTGTACTCCTCCATGCAGAGTATGTAGCAGATTGTATCGTTTGCACTTGTTTGCTTTCCGCCCCTCAAACATATTTGCTTCCCCTTCTGCTTTTTTTTTTTTTTTTTTCCTGCAGAACTAATTCTAGCAACTGTCCAAAATCCTCTTTGAAGAAATTTAATGGAGTGTTTGTATTGATTATGTGCCTCTCTCACCCCTCCCTTCTTCTCTATTATTATTTTTTTTTTTCTCTCTCCATTTTTTTTGGGAGGTTTATGGCAGTATCTTCATTATGCTTAGACCTGTAGGAAAACGAATCACAAGCTGTTTTTCCTCACCGATGCGCTCATATCATTAATTCCCCTCTGACTGTGGCCTGGCCGGAAGCCAGCGAATTCTAAATCTGTAAGCAGTAAATTGTGTGCCGGGGTGGAAAAATCTATTAGATGTTTGAGCATGCCTCGAATTTGAATAGGAGAAAGAAAGAGAAAGACTCACAGAGAGAGAGAGGGAGAGAGAGAGGGAGAGAGAGAGGGAGAGAGGGAGGGAGAGGGAGAGGGAGAGAGAGGGAGAGAGAGGGAGAGAGAGAGAGAGAGAGAGAGGGAGAGAGAGAGAGAGAGAGACCACCCATATCCTGTTATGGTGCACACTGTAATCAAATTGGGCTTTTTGGATCGCTGTATTCATCAATTATTTGTGTTATTTTATTTCTGGAATGTCACATAATGTGTATTTTTTGGAGTTTCGTGAGGGAGGGGATATGTTTAAACAATGAGAGTTGCCTCGGAGGACATGAAGAGCTTCAGCTCTCCATTAGGGAGGGCTAAAACAACAGTTGTGTCTCTCTTCTCTCCATTAGTCAGGTCTGAAGCCACAGAGACGCTGCCGCTGTGACCTCTGCCAGGCATCTTAAAGAGGCAAACTGGCAGTGAGGCGCTTTCATATTACACCACCTCCCTCTCTGATAAAACAAAGTCTCTGGTTGTTTTTTTTTTATCGCCCGCCACCGAAAGGCAACTGATAATGTTTTGGCTCATGTCTGTGTGCGTTGTCTGTCTTTTACCAAAGTATCTCGTGAAAACTTTGCAAATTTTAATGAAATATTCAGGAAATAATAATTTGTTGTACCTGTACAACTGATGAACCTTTGGAGCCAATCTAGTTAAAGATGGCTGCCACAACTACTTGACCTTTAAAACCACAAAAATGGCTTTAAATCAGTCAATTTTATGGATAATGACCTCAAATGTAGTGCATTGGTAGTGGAGACTGATCCCCAACACATGTTGTGAGGGCTAATAGATTGTGCAAGATCCTTGTTCAATTTTGCTATTAAATATTTGGAGTCAACTCTGTTTGTCTGTTAGCAAAATATCTCATGAACCAGTGGATGCATTTTAATGAAACTTTCTGAAAGTAATCATTCATTTTACCTGTACAACTGATGAACTTTTGGAGTCAATCTAAGTAAAGATGGCTGCCACAGCTACTTAACTTTAGCAAACTCAAAAATGGCTATAATTCAGTCAGTTTTACAGATATTGAGCTAATATTCTGTGAGGTTGTAGCTGAGACTCATCCACAACACATACTCAGTTCTACTCATTGCA
This sequence comes from Kryptolebias brasiliensis, assembly GCA_028566095.1. Taxonomy (NCBI): domain Eukaryota; kingdom Metazoa; phylum Chordata; class Actinopteri; order Cyprinodontiformes; family Rivulidae; genus Kryptolebias; species Kryptolebias brasiliensis. Next base: position 18,548,335 of record JAOXNZ010000105.1, read on the forward strand.
TGGGATCTTTGCCTAAAGGTTTAGCATTAACTGTTGGCGTTGAGCCTGTTTGACTGTTGGCAAAATATCTAATGAAGCACAGGAAGGATTTTAATGAACCTTTCAGAAAGTAATCATTGGGTGCACATCTACAGCTGATTAACTTTTGGAGTCGACCTAATTCATGATGGCTGCCACAGCTAATTCAAATTAGCCAACGCTAAAATGGTCTTAACTCAGCCAGTTTTATAGAAACTGAGCTAAAATTTGATGTGGTAGCAGCTAAGAGTCATTCACACCCCATACTTTGACATCTGATTGATCATAACGTCATTTCTTATCATCAGATGATCTTAGTTTAAAATTCTGGCATGAAAGGCAGCAGGCAATATTCATTCAAGGAACGCTAGGCCTTTAATTTCTAATTGCATTAGGTATGTGCTTTTTAATTTTCTATTTCTGAAAATCTGTAATGGATTACAGGGTCTTATCTGTGTTGCTTTAAGAACATTTGCTTTCTTTTCTTTAACAAATTGCCTGCCTGTTCTAGTTACTCTGACTCATACTTAAGTCTTACTCAACCAAGAGGCTTTTTTTTTTTTCTTTTTTTTTGGAGAGATTTCTATTTTAGTCTTTGTCAGAAATCATTCCCATTTACAGCAGCAGTAATATTTCAGTGCGGAGTGTTTCTCTCCCCCTGATGTGTTTCTTTCTGCATGACAGCTCCACATTAGGTCTTCACAGAGATAGATATGAATGATTCTGTCTTTCTCAGTTAGCACTTCAAAACATCACAGATTGTACAGTTCATAACTCTGCATATTTAATGAGCTTGCCGGTCCATCTGCTTTATGAACGCATTGAAAATTCTCCTCGTCTGAACGCATCATTGTTCCTATTAGCTCCCATTAAACATAAGCAATGATTTCTTTTGAAGACTCTTTTCTGTCCTTTTAGGAGCACTTTTAAGCAAGACTTTGTTTAAATTGTTGATAATGTATTGAAATATTTTTTCAAATTTAACCTTTTCGAAGGATATTGCGACAAAAATCTTTCAAAATTACAATCGCATTTGCGAGTCTTAACATGGACATGTTTACCAAATCTCTAAACTACTACCTGTTTTTGTTTTAATGCCAAAAAATTTATGTTTTTAAAAAAATAAATAGCTTTTTTGAAATAAAAAATCCTGTTTACTATAGCGTGTACTATCGCAATTGAAAACAGTAACTTACTGTTTTGCCAACGCAGGGCGTTTAATGGTAAAACATGGTAAAATGTGACAGTTTCACAATAAAAGCCTAAAAGTTTTGAAATGCTCAAGATATAGTTTTAGATCTACATCTGCCTTAATGTTGCAGTGGCTGGCAGGTTGGTTGGACTTGGACTTGGTTTGTCTTAAAGTATTTATGTTGTCTTACCAATAACTGAACTGTGCAAAAGTTTTGAACCGCCCCTAAATGCTTTAAACTTTCCGTTCAAAGAATCAGACTTTCTTGGATTATTTCTAAATGTTTCTAATCAACAGTTTATCAAGCCACATTTTGGTCTTTTAAACGTTTTTCTCATTTTCTGTTCTGTCCTTGTGCCAGATCATGATAGTGTATTGTGCAGCGTGTGCTTAAACACTGAAAAAAGGAGCTCTTTGAGAATCAGCTTATAGGTACGAAAATAGTCTTTCAAGCCTGACAAACTGTGTCGCTTTTGTTAGTTTACAAATATTAGGCTTAAAGAAGTTGGATCAAATTGTTTGTGACAAAGTACCTACAGATCCAGTTTTGATTATTTGATAACTTGCCTCTTACGGTACGCACTGGTTCAACCTTTGAGTTTAGGAGCCTTTTTAAGCCTGACTGATTATAGGTCAAAGTTAAGGAGCTTAACAAACAAACACGAAAAGTCCCTTGAAAACGGTACACTGGACAGAAAAGTGAAAAATAGGTAAAGTCCAAGGAAAATCTTTAAAGACCTATTTGCTCCAGAACACAAGTTCTAACCTCATATTTCACTTTTTACATTTTTGCAGAATTCAGTTGTATTGATCACCCTTCACATCTGTCAAAAACAAACACAAAAAAAGAAGTGTCAAACAGCTTGTGAGCTTGGGATCACACTGTTTCTGCCCAACAGTGACCTTCTTCTGGACATATTAAAGTAGGCATTGTAACTTTAAGTAAACAACTTAGCATGCTGAAAAATGTACTGGAACACAACTAATCTGTTTAAGTTTTCATTTTTAAACCATAAAAACATTTAGGTTTTAGCCTCCACAAAAACATCCACAGATATTCCCAGCTACAACGACTTAGTAACTGAGACATCACTAATCCAAACAAATAAATAAGTTTCCAACTTTAAACAGATTTTTTTAGGTCATAATTTATTTATAATCTTGTTAATATGTACGCAAATATTTGAGTGATATCAGCAAATGAAAGGGTTGTGAAGAATAAAAAGATTTTTCTTTAATGGCTGCTGTTTTGTTGTGTTGAGTCTCAGTGCAATACATTAGGTTGAACAAAGCTAAACATGCACCAGTTTCCAAATTAATGCAAAATTGACCCAGTTTTGTCTTTATAAACTGCAATAAACATGAAACCTAAGATAAAAACAAACCTGTCTGTGGTTTTAATGATCATTGGCTTGAACATGAAATGGATTTAATTCTGCTTTAGTGTTGCTGTGATTATTAAACACATCCATTCAGTCCTGCGCTGAGGTAAAAATAGCTTTTGATTGAAGATTAGCTTCCCAGCGCCACGTCATATCTTTTAGAATCTGTAAATCAGAAACACGGAGCCGGGTGGCAGAATATGTGCTGTAGTAAACAATATAAATGGTGCACTTTTAGCCTTGTAGGGCAGAGGTAGAATGCAGTTTTTCCCACATTGAAAGGTAATTGTAGAAAAAAAAGAAAAAAGAAAAGAAGAAGCTTTGATAGTTTCCAGACGCTTGTGTGTTTGAGCGCCATGTGGTCACACATATGAGAACGTAAATGCTCTAAATGCGTTTGTGGAGCCAAAGACATACAGAAATGAGGTCATTTGTATTTGTAAATATCTTGGTGCGGATGTTTCATATTCTTTGGTTTTCTTTGATCTATTGACTGCCTGAGAAGTTGGACAGAGCCTCCTCCCTGCAAACAATAGATCACTGATGCTCCTCCGTAGTCCCTCTCTCTCTCAACCTGTCGGTCTGTTTCCTTGTTATGTGGTGGCCCGAGGAGCACTTGGCAAAATGAGAAGCATTCAGACAGTCTTATTTATTTTTCTCTCCCTTGGGCTGATTTCCCTGTCGGACATAACTCAGTGAAAGCTGTTGTTTCATTCAGAGTGTCAGAGAGTAATATTTAAAGTTAACAATAGCCCAGTTGCAGATTTACAACATCTCCTGTGCAGATATGCTGATTTGATTTATCTTGCCGAAGATAATTATTCAGTGTGAAAAAGAACAGATGCGTTTGATTGCATGAAAAGCAAATTCTCCCTCATGACCGTAGAGCTGGTTATCACAAAGGCTGGAGAGAGAAAAAAAAAAACCCAAAAACAAAACAGAAGCCTTTTGTCAAATTTGCGTTTTAATTTACTGCAGTGTCACGGTGTCATTAATCTTTATGTGAAGTACAACAGCGCGAGGGTTTTACAACATAAATAACTCAAACAGAACAAACAAAAACTGCATTCACACACACAAAGATGTCTCTTTGTGTCACTTTCGCTTCATTGAGCTTGTGTTTTTTCAAACAGCGCCATCGAACAGAGGCATGAGAAGCGTTTTTTGCATGAATGACCAGTGTGTATAAACTTGTTATCGCAGCTGAGAGATATTCTCCACTGAAGTTCTTATCTTTCCTCATGCAAAGCGAGGCGAGCAGCCCCGACCGCGCTGTATGGTGCATCGCTGTGATTACAGCTCTGCTAGGAAAGCAGAGGATGGAGGTTCGCCACATCAGAGGTCAGATTCTGTAATCGGGAATGAATGAGTTTAAAGCCCTGCTGGATGCAGCTGATCAGAAATAACCGGCTTGTTTTAAGATGTGGCTTGAAGCAGCCTTGGGGAAAGTGCTCAGACCTTCAAGAAGAGATCATTAGGGAGAGAAAAGAACAATTGTTTTCTTTTCTTGTTACACACTGAAAACTCCTGGGTTGTTTTGATGACTGGGTTAAAGTTTCTGGGTCATAGCTTGGGTTGGTTTGACCAAGTATTGGGTCAAAAAGTTTCAACTCAGTTCAATTCAGATCACTTAAGTCGTCCCCGAGGGGCAATTTGAAGGCACAAAAAGTACCTACACACGCACATAAAATATAAACACAGTCAGTGCTCACTGCATACTTAGTGTGTTCTTAAAAGTTTAAAGATTTCATGTTAAAAAGTCACGATGAAAGCATAAAAACCACTATAAAAAGATGAGGAATATATTAAAATAAGAAGGTGCCATGTGCAGCTCTTAAGTGGCTGTAAGTTTGACCTAGTGGTTGGCGAGGAGCCTCATCATTCTTCACCGTCCGCCATTTTTAAACCAGAAGTTGGCCAAATTAGACAGAAATGAACTTCTGCTTTGGGATGTTAAATAAAAATTAGACAGCAAAAACAACCTGTAGGCAGAAACTTAACCTTGTTGGCTTTAACAACTTTAGTTTGGGTTCTTAAAATAGCATTAGTTTGTGCTAGCTAGCTAGCTAGCTAGCTCTAGTCCAAGTTGTATTTATCCAGTAAGCCAAATTTTGAATATTAATTTTAACCCTGTGTGCTGGGTCAAACTGTTAACCCACCTGAGTTAAAACTAACCAGGGTTGGTTCGGTCCAAATCTGCCGGGGGTACAAATTGGGGCTGTTTTAACCCAGCGGTTTTTAGTGTGTAGAATGTGTAATCACAAGTTAATTGCGCTGCAAAGTGTAGCAAAAGAAAATCCTACAGATTGCATTTCTGGGGTACGCTTTTTTGTCCTCGGCACATAAAAGAAGAAATCTGAACAGATGGCGCTGGTTTTTAATGACATATTGCTGTCTGTAAAGTCTCCCTCTAAGCCACAGACTAAAATGTCTCCCCTTGGGGGAGCCGCACCGCTCTAGTTGTTATCATCCGCTGCTAATGTCACTCTTTTCTTTCCCACATTGTCAAGTCCTCCAGCTGAATAAATGTAATGTAAATGAAGTTATTGAGCTAGATGTAATTAATGAAAAGGGTTCCAGTCGGCTTAACGGTGTGGAGTGTTTATTCAAAGCCTTCCTCCTCCGTGCAGATCAGATGATAGAGATAAATGGAGATGAGAGAAGTTTTTTATATAACGACAGGAATTCACAACGAAGGCATGCCAAATAAACAAAAACACCCCCCCACTAAAATATCTTCAAAAAAACACCCACCCCCTTTTTTTTTTCTTGTTCTCATTTTGGTTTTACCATTGGGAAACATGCCCGTCCCAAATAGCCTC
>JAOXNZ010000105.1:18590945-18603714 GCA_028566095.1 Kryptolebias brasiliensis
CTTGTGACTTTTTTCTTTTTTTTTTTCTCGATAAATCTGAAGATTTTAGAAAAAAAAAAATGCCTGTATGCCCGATTCAAAGTTTGATTTTAGAGATCAAAGCTTTGCAGAGATGTGACCTCCTTTCCTGTTTGTGAGATTAGCTGCTGGTTCTGATTGGCTAAAACTGAGTGCTTTTAAAAAAATAAAAAAATAAAAGTCGGAAATTCGATTGATAACGTCTGTTGTCTGAAGGTTGTACATTTCAATTTTGGTAAACATGTGAAAAATGGAGCCTGTTCTAATAAAACCCCGTGTACTTTCTAGCTATAACATAGATTTCAGCTTTAAGGAACCATCAGCTCTGGTGATCAAAGCCCTTTGAAAATGTTCAAGGACTTCTGAGAAAAAGGTAGAAAAACAATCGGTGCTCGTGGGGCTTTTGTTTGCTCTGCTTCCAATTCAGTTCAGTTCAGTTTGGAACAACTACAGTGATCGTATTTGCATAACACGAGTGCGACGTCGCTGCTAAAACTTCAGGTGATAGTCAAAAACAACTCATTTAGAAGGTTTTGACCAAAACGCCCGTTACTCCGGCTCTTCTCAGCATGAGATCTTAGTTTAAACTCTGGCTTAAAAGGCGGCGGGTGATATGCATTCCTTCAAGGCGTGCTATAGGGCTTTAATTCTTTCTGTTCTGAACAACTGTTTTGTTCCGACATGCTTCGATTGATATTAATAGTGTGGTGAAAAACAAATAAAACTGCACTCCCCTGTAGCTGCAGCTCATTGTTTCAGTCATGAGTGTTTTTGGGGCCAAAAGTATCAAACGGAGGAATGAGTTGGCTGCTAATCTGCTGAAGTACATCAAAGTATTTTTAGGTATTTTCAGTTTGCCAAACTAATGCAGGGAAGAAGAAAAAAAATAGCACAGTATCAGCACAATCGTGCGCTCACTTAAAGGGGATTTTCCTGTACTTTTCATTAAGTGAGCATGTAGATATTGAGCTTTATCATGGTAGACATCCGTGAGTAGAATTTGTCTTACACCGCGCAGAACTCCCAGCAGCCTCTCAGTCAATCAGTCCATTTTGTTGGTTTCCCCGTGGCTCTTCGCCGCTGAAGCACAGAACTATCAGGACCGTCCCTGAGCTGTCCTTAATGAGTTTTTCCATTATCACTGACATCATCGGAACGGCATTACTTCGGTATTTAATTGATTCTGAGGGGGTGAAATTATTAAACAGAGCCTTGTTTTAAAGCTAACAGCAGCCGAGAGCATTTAGACGTCAGAGAACAAGCTGCAGTCCTCTCCGCTGGAGCTGTCGTGACTTTGACGAGACATGATAGCCGAAGCCCCGGGGCCAATATCACATGTGATCGTGCAGAACGTTATTTACAAGGTTCCACCAAAACAGCTACAACTCCCATCATTCCTCATCATAAGACGGCAGGCGATATGCAGTCCTTCTAATTATAGCATCGATTTGTGTCTTAGATTTCTTTACTACATTGTTGTTTTTGTAAGCAAACGGGAGACATTTTAAGGCATGTTTGTCTCCAAGTTGTATTAGTGTCCGAGACAAACAGGAAAACTCCAAACTGTGCGCTAACTGACTTAACGAGAAGCAAAAAGAAAAGTACAAGGAAGCTCGATCAGCATCCATTTTTGCTCAGTGACTGTAGGCGGTCGTTTTTAGCTCGAAGAGGGAAGTATTCTTCATGCATAACTGGTCTTTTTTAGTACATTGACAGAAACACCTAATGCCTACAGAGTGGTAAAAATACCCCTTCTCCACGGGGGCTGTGAAATCATTGTCTTGTGATGTTGACTTTGTTTTCCTCCAGACCGTAAAAGTCCAGGTTTTCCGTTTGAGGAAATCAATCCGCAGAGTTGGTTTGATTTTCTCGGCCGCTCCTCCCTTATGCAACTCTTCCAGATCAGCACATTTTCTGCAGCGAGGCACCTCCACTTGACCTCCTGTGCCTTGTTGTGTTCGTCTACAAAAAGTACACGACTGCACCTTTTAACCCGAGTTCACGGTAATATTAGCTTAAATATCCTCTGGGTCTCCTCCTCCATCAGTGAGCTGATGAATTGAAGCCCGTTTGGTGCCCCGGCGCTGGGATACAGCTCTGTTTTTTTTGTTTTTTTTTTCCTGTAATTGCACCATTTTCTTACGCAGCAGTGTCCGACCTGATGAAAAATGTAAACAGACAGGCAGGTTATGTAAGCGAGTGTTGGGTGTCAGGGTGGGTTAGTGATTGGACTAAAAACAGAACCGCACTCCGAGTGTGACCTCACCCAGGACAAAAATTTCAGTTTAAAAACCAGCAAGCGAATCGCTCATTGAATGTTTGGGGTTTGCCAGACTGCATATGTTTTCACTTTGTGTGATACATGCAGTTATCAGGTGCTTCTTTTACTTTACCTGAATTATTATGGTCTACCGTGTGTTTGTGAGTGCTCATTTGTGTGTTAGCAAAATATCTCATGACCCACTGGTTGGATTTTAATGAAACTCTAAGAAGGTCATCACTGAATAAACATCTACAACTGATTAACTTTTGGAGCCGACCCAATTTAAGATGGCCGCCACAGCTAATCAAGTCTACGAAACACAAAAAAGGCTGCAACTCAATCAGTTTTACAAATAATAAGCTGACATTTGGTGTGGTAGTAGCTGAAAGTAATTCTCACCATCTGAGCACAAACAGATTACATGATATTTCACTTTACAGCATTTCGCAAGATTTGACCAAAAAGGCTAAAACTCAAGAATTTTTAAAACTCTGGCATGAAAATTGTTGTTTTTTTTGTTTGTTTGTTTACTTATTTTTTTAACTGGAAAAATAGAAAACATTGCAATGTGATCCGGCTACAAATACTCTTTGACATATTGTGCACTTGTGTCTCTCGTCCCTTAAAAGTAAGCATAAGTAACAGATTAAACAGTCAGATTTATGATGACGGCTGAGCCTAACGAGGTAATTGGCTAAATAAAAGAGGCAGAGAAAGCAGTGAGATGAGAACCCAGAGGAGGGAGGAACACACCCAGAGCTTTCTAAGTGAAGATTACAGTGTTGAAAACTTGTTTTTACAGCGCTGAAGAGATGACAAATGCACAACCAATGTCCTTGGAATTTTCCCCGCACTGTTTTTCCACAGTTGCGATAATAACAACACGAAGCGATAGGCCGCCGAGTCCCGGGCAGTTTAGCCTTTTTATGACTCCCAAGTTTCATTCAGCCCTGGTGTCGTTGTAACATTTTCACTTGACGAGAATTTGCTCTGACAAAAATAATCACAGAGTCGCTTTGGCACAGAGCAGCCTTGGACGAGATATAAGCCGTCACTGCAGATGGAGAGAAAGAATGTTGACAAGGAGAAATACGTGACTAAACTTAGGTTATTTGAAGTTTTTTTTTTTTTTTATTTCTTCTCTCCATTGCTCTCCTTGGAGCTGTATCTCTGTTGGCGTTGTTGCGTTCGTTCGAGGCACTCCGCCAAGAAGTTACATTACACTCGCTGGCTGACATAAACGTGGGTGTTCAAAAGGACTTGGAGGGTCTAAATACTTTATTGTATGTGTAATGTGAACTGAGCAATTATGTCTGCCAGCCTTTCAAACAAAAGAGCTCCTATCAGGCAGGTTCATGTGTTTTTAATTAGCTGTGGGTTTTTTTTTGTTTTGTTTTGTTTTGGGTTTTTTTGTGGAAACTAATCACACAAAACCAAACCTAGAGTCAAGATGACCCTAAAGTGCTGCAGTTTATACTGATGTTTTACGATGAGGTGATAAGAAATATAACAAAATACAGCTTTGTCATGTTATATATGTTGTGGTGAGTAACACAGAGTTTTTTTGTGGCGTCTCTGTTGGATGTTTCTTTCCTTTTTGTGGCTCGTTGGTTAACCAGTGTCTGTCATTTGCGTTATTTTACTTACTGCTTGACTGTTTTGTTGCCCTAAAAGCTGTTTTCTCGGCATCGAAGGAAACTTGAGGCTCATGTTTACTAGCACATTGGAACAATTTGGCAGCCTGTTACCCCATTCAGCACAATGCTGCACTAATCCAGTTTAGAAATAATTAGCTGCAGACTAGCAGGCCTGTGAAATTCCTTTTCCAGGTCGTAAATGTTCCTGTCATTGCCTCGATTCTCCTCAGCTAAAAAAAGTCAACTTTCCGTTACAGGAAATTCATTTCTGCCTGTTTGTTGTTTTTTTTTTTATTATTCTCCCTGCATAATAGAGTTTATTCAGATAAACACAAGAGCGTTTTTTTGCTGCAGTGTGGTGAGAATCACACAGTTCTCTGTGAGTTATTTACGATACATTTTATCGTCCCCTTGTGGGAATTGATTTGCAGCCCAAATGGATGAATCCCGTTCACTGTTTCCTCTCCCTCAGCTCCCAACCTGAAGGGGCGACCTCGAAAGAAAAAGCTGTCCATCTCTCAGAGGAGGGACTCCCAGGGTCAGGCGCCGGGTCAAGGCTCTTCAGGGTCCACGCAGGGTTCAACAGCTGTAGCAGCTCAGGACCACTCGAGCCCAGAGAGCAAAACGACAACCAAGGTGAGATTAGATAAGATGCTTAGAATAACTTTACTGATTGCTCAATCTGGAAGAGGGAATAAAGAGGTCTTTGGATATATGAAAGGTAAAAAAAAAAGTAAGAAACAAAATCCGCAAAATTTGTGAACAGCTGTCCTCTGTTTACCTACGGAAACAGGTCAGCAACGGCAACGTCAATGAAAGAGCTGATCAAGAAGTCTGACAATTTTGATGTGTTGTATTTACACTCAGACTTGTGGAGTAAAGTATGCAGATGAAAGTGCTTTGTTTACATTGAGCGAGTACCCGCATTTCAGAAATGCATATCATTATCTGGAAAAACTCCCTCAAACTGCACCGTTTGATATAGTTCAGGATAACCTTTTTTTATGTTTGCTTTCATAGTTTGCAGTGAGTGCGTTTAAAGAAAAAACAACCAAAAAGAGGCAAAGAACACGGGTTTATTATGCATGTATTTGACCTCGTATGAAAGGCAGCACAATTAAGTTCACAGTACGAGGAGGATTATGCGGTAATGTCGGTGCTCTCGTTTTGCATTAAAGGCTTAACTTGAGTTGCTAACAGGCTGCTTTCCAGGTCATCATTTTTTTATCTTCAGCTTCAGAACAAGGGTACTGCGCTTCGGCTTTCCAAACAATCCACTGTGACCTACAGAGCAGCGGTGTGTGTGTAACAATCAGTGTGCACGGAAAACAACCATGTGAATCCGAAGGCCACCTGTTACACAAAGACATGACATAATCTGACACAGGTGGAGCGCAGGTAAACGGGAGGTGTTACGGATTTTCACTTTTGAAATGACTGATGGGGGATTATCCAAATATCTGCTTTGTATTTCTCTGATGAGCTCACCTCTAAAGCAGTTTTAAGACAATATACTTGCTGACTTGTTGACTGATTAGCCGCTGTTCCCAAGAAAACCCTGTTTTCTTTTTCTGTTTTCACCCCCCCCACCCAAACACAGAAACAGACTTTAAAACGAGCACAACACGATCCCACAGAAGAACAAGATGTTTATCTCATTTCTCTAAAGTTTCCATTAAAAAGAAGCAGCACTCTAAATACAGATAAATCACTGGACTGTTTAAGCTCTTAGTTTAGGAAGGAAAGTAAACATTAATTTAAGCTGGAAACAAGACAAAATAAAGCCCCCGAATTCCTTAAAGGAATGCATATCGCCCGTTTTAGGCTGAGATCATCTTACGTTGAAAGTCAATGTGCGCAGTTTGATGTCATATCTTAAGATGTCCCACTCCGAGTGTGTGTTGTGAATGACTCTCAGCTACGACCACGTCAAGCTTTAGCTCAATATCTGTTAAACTGACAGAATTATAGTCATTATTGTGTTGCCTGAGGTCAGCTGACTGGGGCAGCCATCTTAAATTAAGATGGCTCCAAAAGGTAATCAGTTGCAGATGTACACCCAATGATTACTTTATAAAAGTTTCATTATAATCCGTCTGGTGGTTCATGAGATATTTTGCTAACAGACAGGCAGAGCTGACTCCAAATGTGCTCTTGCACAATCTGTTTGTGCTCAGAATCTGTGTTTGAGATCTGTCTCAGCTACTATGACGCCCCATTTTAGGTCAGTATCTGTAAAACTGACAGAATTACAGTCATTCTTGTGTTTCTTAAGGTCGGTTGGCTGCGGCAGCCATCTTGAATCAGTTGTAGATGTGTATTCACAGACTAATTTCTGCAGATTTCATTAAAAATTGCTCAGTGGGTTCATGAACTACTTTGGTAACTGACACACACACACAGACTGGACTAAACCATTATTGTCCACAATCACCTTTCAGCTGGTTTTGTTTTATATTTATTATTATTATTAAGGAAACACGAAAATAAAGGTTGAAAATGTCTTTTTAAGACAACCTTTGATAGCATCGCAAAACGGTGGAATATCTGTGTTTATGTAACCTGTTTCACTGTCTTATGCTGCTTGTAATATTGAAAAAGAAAGGTTAAAAATCTCCCACTGCTGTTTTTCCGTGACCTTCCACAGTTAAATCAATGTTTGCTGGTTTTCCTCAACGCTGGAGTCAAACTTATCTTTGCCTAATGTGTGACGACAACAAGAGCTGCTCCATTGATAATCAATAAGAGAGGCCTCCTCGGTGGCCACTAAGAATATTTGTTTGCCCTTAAATCCAAACGCCTCTCGTCCAGCTGTCTGACCTCATTTCAGTTTAAAGACGCTCCCTCTAAACGCACCTTTGCTCTCTGTCCCCGCAGGTTAAACCCGGCTACAGAACGGTACCGAACGGGAAACTAGCCCCGGCGGCCAAACAAAGGCCCGCCGGCCTCGGTAAGAAATCCTCGACCGACGAGAGGGAGCGAGGGAGGGAGAAGGAGGAGAAAAGCGAGCGGAAGGAGGAGAAGGACGACGAGGAAACATCAGAGGAGAGCCGAGCGGAGGAGCAGGCTTTCTTAGTCGCTCTCTACAAGTACATGAAAGAAAGAGACACGCCCATAGAGAGGATCCCCTTCCTCGGCTTCAAACAGAGTGAGTAGCACAACTGATTCTCCTGTTCCCTCACTGGCAGCGTTTAAACAAAGAAGCGCTCCACTGTGGAAGCTGTAGTAAAGTTTGCGTGTGTAGATTCTTCTGCTGGGTTTTAGTTTTTGAAAAATTTAGGTCATAACATTGCCAGTGGGGAAGGTTAGCGAGCTGAGAGGTTAAGAACAGTCAGGCTTACAAAAAAAAAACACACCTGTAAGAAATGAGCATAAAAGTACTATAACTGTGTCAGAAAGAAAACACATTATACAACACTAACAAAAATACAACTCGTAACTGGGCAGAAAGAAACAAAATATGTTTCGAATTAAAGTTTCAGTATGAGAGTGAAGCTGCTCTCTGAGTCTGACAAGATGGTGAACAGATGAAGAAATCCTCTGTGTGGATTTGAATCCCCACATCTTAACTAAACAGATTAAAGGACTGGCATTTCTTAAAGGAATGCATATCGCCCGCAACCTTTCGTGAGTTTTAGACTCAAAGCATCTTGTGTTGGGAAAATCTGCAGCTGTTCGGGTCAAACTTTAACTCAGGCGACATCATGGGATGTCACGCTCAGCGTATGTGATGGGAATGACTCTCAGCTACCACCACAACGCATTTTAGCTGGATATGTGTTAATCTGGTTGATTTATTGTCGGTTTTGTGTTGGCTAATGCCAAAACTGGGTTGAATCCCAAAGTTAAGCAGTTGTAAATGCATCATCTATGATACATTTCTAAGTGTGTCATCAAAATCCATCCGGCGGTTCGGAAAACATTGCGCTGCCTTTGCCTTTCGGCGGTCACGAGACGGAAGCGTCTTCATTCCAGTCAAGTCAGACTTTATCCCGTTCAGGAGTTTTAGAGATTCAGAGGAGGAAGCTGCCAGTTACTGCACATATTATAGCAAAAAGTGTCAAAAAATGCACGGCTGTTAAGGAGTCTGTGGCGATAATAAACTGAAGGATATAAAGTCTTGAGTGGAAAAACAGCTAGTTAAAAAAAAAAAAGAACTCAGGAGGCTTTCTGTCAGAGCACATTTTAGCTAGCTTTCATGTTGGGGAGAATATCTTCTCACACTTGTCAGAAGGTTTCCCTGCGAAGGCCGAGAACGCCCTTTAACAGCGTTAGAGAACATCACATGTATGGGAAACACGTCTGCCTGAGATGAAAGATCTCTAATATAGGTCGGACGCTTAGCTTGCACTGGAGGTGCACGAGGCAGAGTGCAGAAACGCACACATAAACATCATAAAAAGCTCACTCTGTCTCTGGAAACTGGGGGGTGAAAAAAAAAATGCATGTTTGTTTAAAGGGTTTGATCTTGAGAAAAGACACATCTCAGCTTAGACTTTCACATTACAGTGGGAACTCAGGACGTTGTTAAAGGAGACGGCAAAGATTTAGCCGTTCGGATCAGAATTTAACAACGTCGGTAAATTAAAGGCTTTGCAATTCTTCGTAGGAACGCACGTCGCTCACGTCTTTCATGCTAGAGTTTCAGACTGAGGTCGTGTTATGTGCAATCTCATGCAGTATTTCAAGATGTCATGCTCAGAGTATGTGTTGTAAATTATTCTCAGCTGATATCACATCAGATTTTAGCTCAATATCTGTAAAACTGACCGAGCTCATTTTGTCTTTGCAAAGGTTGATTAGCTGTGGCGGCCATCTTGAAATTGATTGACTCTAAAAGTTAATCAGTTGTAGAAATAAATCCAATGACTATTTCCTGAAAGTTTAATTAAAATCCATCCAGTGATCAATGAGATATTTTGTTAACAGACCAGTAGGGTTGACTCCAAATCATTTTTAGCCACATTTTAAACAAATATCCTGTGCAATCTGTTATTGCTCATAATATGTGTTGGAGATCACCCTCAGCTACTACCACACAAAGTTTTAGCTTAATATCTGTAAAACTGTCTGCAGTGTAGTCATTTTTGTGTTTTTTAAGGTCAGTTGACTGTGGCAGCCATCTTGAATCGGGTTGACTCTGAAAGTTAATCAGTTGTAGATGTTTATCCAATTATTACTTTCTGAAAGTTTCATTAAAATCCACCCAGTAGTTTATGAGATATTTTGCTAACAGACACGGGCAAAAACATTATCGCCCTCTTTCACCTTTCGGCGGCAGGCAATAATTAACACGAGGCAGGAGAGGGAGGGAGTATTAAATGTACCATTGACAGTTTATAGCTCTGTAAAACTCATTACTCTAAACTATTACATGAAGGTAAGCTGTGGTCTTCTTGACTCTGCTAACTCCACCACAGTATTTTGACAGTCCTGTCATTTTGGCTGCCAACGTGTTGTAGCTTAAATAGGTCGTTGTGGTTGCTGGAGATAGAGAGGTGGGGGGAGACGGAGAGAGAAAGAGACAGCAGGAGAATTATACAACCAACATGCTTTACTTCTGGTTGGCATTTCTCCGTTTGAGCGGCGAATAAAGTCGAGGTCCGCGTTCCAACTGTTTTACATACAGTGCATGCTCTGAATCTCAAAACCAGACACATCATAAGCAAACGCCCTCATTAAATGTTAAAATCATGCTGTTTTAACTTCGTCCTTGGCAGCGAGCGCACATCAGCACATGTAAAAAGAAGGGGGGAAAAAGGGAAAACACATAACAATTAATCCAAACCCTCAGATGTAATCAGCTGCCATTTTTCATATTTTCCCCTTTAAACCCACTACAAATGCATTCAAAGATCAAAGAGCCCACTTTCATGTAACGGAAACTGAATTTATGCTATTTTTTTTTTGTGGCGTTTGAGTATCAATCTTTTTTTATAAAGTTTTCTTGGAGTTTAACAACGCAACAGATGTTCAAATGATTTTCCAGATTTGTCCAGCTGATTTACTTCCAACAAAAGCTTTATTTGATTTTGAAAGTGAACCACGTTTGTATTTCTGTAGATCCCAGCGCGCTGATGGAAACCATTACAGTTCTGTCTGTCTGCTGCATGTGGAGTGCTTCATACCTTATTGTAAATGCTATAATTGTGTGAATGATGATTCAGCATTCACATGATTGTTTTCCTGTTTTTTATTTTTCCGTACGTGTTTTGCAACCTATTTCTTCATACGTTGAGCTATTTTAGTCATTCATATGTCAAAACATTCAGCTCATTCAGGAGATGGGTGCTTTGAATTTTGGTCTTTGTAACTTTTATACTTTTCAAAATATTTGACTTTATTTACAAATATTAGAAAAACTCTGAGATCTCTTCAGTTCTTTCATAAACATTGTTCTCTTTGAAACCTTCTTCAGGATACTTGCTCTATTTTTTTTGTTTTTTCTATTTTTAGCTTTTAGCTACGAGTTTGCTACTTGTTGCTTTTGCTAGCCTTTTGGTACTTTTAGCTTTAGCCAGCCTTTTTGTTACTTGTAGCTTCTAGCTAGCCTTTTGACAGTTTTAGCTTTTAGCTAACATTTTGTTACTCTTAGCTTTTAACTAGTGTTCTACCTTTTTAGGTTTTAGCAAATGTTTTGCTACTTTTGGTTTTTAGCTAATGTTTTGCACCTTTTACTTAGTGTTTAGCCACTTTAGCTTGTGTTCTGCTATTTTAGTTTTAACTACTGTTTAGCTTTATGCTAGCGTTTTACTGCCTTTAGCTAGTGTTTTTCTACTTTTAGCTCGCATTTCGCCTAATTTCACTAGTGTTTAACTATTTTAGGCTTCTAGGTACTGTTCTGTTTTACTTAGCCTTTAGCTAATATTTTGCTATTATTGGTGTTTTAGCTAGCATTTTGGTACTTTTTATTTGTAGCAAGCATTTTGCTTCTTTAGCTTTTAGCTAGCTATCGACAACCGATAAACCTTTGGAACTAAACCAATGCAAGATGGCCGCCACAGCTAAGCATTTACAAGTATCGGCGCTTGGTTTAAAGCTCTGGTGTGGCGGGTAACATGCATTCCTCCCAGGAATGTTCCGCCTTTAACTTTTTTCTGTATTTTTGTTTGTAAAAAACAAATCAGTTATTTATGCAAATTGTTGCTTCTATGAATAATTCCTTCAGTTCTTGCTCTTTCTTGTTTTAATCTGCTCCATGAGATATTTTTATTTAATAGTCATCAACAATCTAAAAGAATAAAACACAGTAATACTTGAGAGAAAATGACTAATAACCGTAGCTGCAGTTTATTCCTGTAACTCAACAGCTGCTGCCTTTTAAGTTGTAAGAAGTGTTGCAATAAAAAAAAAAATTTAAAAAAAAGAGAGAGAGAGATTGTGAATTAGAGCAACGACACAAAAGCAGTAGTAGTCACTCTGGGTACTCTGGTTATGGTTGATCTGTGAGATGAACTGGTGAGTAAGTGTGTCTGCGTGTGTGAATGTGCACACGTGTGCTCCAGTGCTCGGACATCAGCCTGTGATTGTGAACATCAGTTCCAATTTGTCTCACTCTTTCAGCCTTGTTGTCTAATTGCCATGCCATCGGTGTGTCATTGAGGCTGCATTGTGTTCCTGTTTTGTCATCC
This sequence comes from Kryptolebias brasiliensis, assembly GCA_028566095.1. Classification (NCBI taxonomy): domain Eukaryota; kingdom Metazoa; phylum Chordata; class Actinopteri; order Cyprinodontiformes; family Rivulidae; genus Kryptolebias; species Kryptolebias brasiliensis. The sequence continues at coordinate 18,602,495 of JAOXNZ010000105.1, forward strand.
TTATCTCAGTGATAATTGCCCCTGCCAAACAGAGGGGAATTAAGAGAAGAAATTACTAATGACAAGACATCTAAGAAAAGGCATGTTCTCTCATTTCCTTTGTGTCCCGTCCCCTCCCAATCCCGCGTGCGACTGTGGTAATTACAGTCGATGCATAACAAGCTAGTTAAATAGACCATCGTTCTGTTTCCACAGTCAGAGAGCACAATGTGCCGGCGTGCTCAGTTCAAACAGAAAAACCTACCCAGCTCCCTTTGTTATTCCACCCGAGCATTGACGGTCGCAGAGAGGAGGGAAGGAAAAAATCAATGCTGTCAAATGCGGAGATAGGAAAATGTCATTTTGACAAATGCAAGGCTTTGTGTACGCACAGATTGAATTTTGATGGATTTCTCCCCAGGCGAGGCCTCCTTTTCTTATTTATAGGCCTTCATATGAAAATGTTAAACAATGATGTTACAGAAAGCAAATACAAATGTCATTGGCACAAAGCGCCCCCCAATGAACCTAAGGTTCTTTGTTTGTGGGAAATATTGTCTTTTAAAGAGAGACAGCCCTTTGAAGCCTTTCTGAAAACTTACTTGGCTATTTATGGCAAAATGTTACACAAAAATTATATTTTGATATGGCCTGTCACGGGCTGTTTGCAAGGCGAAATCAGTGCAAATTAATTTGCATTAGTTCAAACAGAAGTTTGAGCAAATTGTCAAGTGTTTGATCCTTTAAATGGTTTTCATTCATACCTGCAGGCTGCAGCTGAGGATTAACAAAAATGTCTTTGTCAGAAAGAAGCATGTGTTTTATCTTAACACACTGCGGTGTTTGTACAAGCACTCAGTATTTATCCGCAGCCTTTCAGCTGAAGTACAGCATTGTTTTGCTTAAAAATTTAAAAAAGCAGTTATATTTTTTGATTTCTATACCAACTAACTAATTAAAGGCCTAGCATTCCTTGAAGGAATGCGTATTGCTCGCCGTTTTTTAGTGTTTTAAAATCCATTCGTTAATCCATTTTCTTTACCCGCTTTTTCCATTTCGGGTCGCGGGGAGTCGGTGCCTATCTCCAGCAGTCACTGTGCGAGAGGCGGGGGACAACCTGGACAGGTCGCAAGTCCATCATAGGGACACATAGAGACAAACGAGACAAACAACCATTCACACTCTCACCTAGGGACAATTTAAGAGTTACCAATTAACCTAACATGCATGTTTTTGGTCTG
>JAOXNZ010000105.1:18651106-18665085 GCA_028566095.1 Kryptolebias brasiliensis
ACCAATCATGGCTTAAATAAAGAACATCACGGGGGTCCTGAGGGGTCCGATACATACTGTAGGAAATGCTTTTAATATCCGAGCAGTATGATTGGTCTTCTATTTAGGTACAGGTCAAATGTCAAAATAATAGTGCCATGTTGCAAGGTTTTGTCAGGAAACACTTTGTTGTAAGGACACAAGAAATCTCACTTAACCTGTCAGTGGACATAATGTTATGGCTGTTTGGTAGACTCAAAAGACTGCTGCTGCATCCTCCCCTGTCCTGTATTATTTGAAAATAAGTTCAACAAAAATATTCTCATGACTCATTAACAGTACCACTACAATATTCTGAATGAGACTTAATCTTATAAAACCTGAACCTGTCTTTGACCAACCAAAAATCCAAATGTACATTTCTTTATTGAGCATTTTGTTGTTGTTGTTTTCCAAACTCAGAAAGCAAAGAGGCCCGTCGAGGGGAGAAAGCTAAAGAAAGTGGCCTTCATGCATCGACTGTTCTTGATTCCAGTTATTATGAGGTTCCTTCCAAGGAAGGTCACATGGCAAATAATGGCATCCATGAAATTCCCACCAAGGACACTGAAGATGGACCCTCTCACAGCCACGTCACTACAAGTAAAATGAAAAAGTTATTTAATTTTTTTTCTGTTTTTCTTTTTTTTTAATCAATGAACCTGTTTATTATGTGTGTAGTGTGCCTTTAAAGGCAAATGGATCTGTTATTTAAGACCTTTTCTATTAGTAATATTAGTACCACTTTAGGTCTGTTGAGATAACACAATACGTCTTCTGCACTGTGCTCCACAGCTCAAGGTCACGCCTCCTTCACCATAGAGTTTGACAACACCTCTCCAGGGAAAGTCACCATTAAAGACCACGTGTCAAAGTTCACCGCGGATCACCACAGGTCTCGCTCCAAGAAGAGTGGAGCAGGAAGTGGAAGTGCAGGAAGCAAGGACCTGAGCACGCTACAAGCCGCTATGATGGCATCTGAGAGCAAGGTGGCTGATTGGCTGGCTCATAATGACCCCACGCTGATGCGCAGCGAGTCAACGGAAGACGACAGCAAGAGCATCAAGAGCGATGTGCCGGTCCATCTCAAAAGACTCAAAGGTAAGGTTTGGTCTTTTTTTAAACTTATAAATGTATGTGGATTCTTTTTTTTTTGTTGTTGTCACTTGACATTCTAGTTCTCTCACAGAAATTTGCTTTGTGTTATCAGTTTTTAAACAAAAATAGTTGTCAGCTTATGAGATGACTTGTGATTCGATTTTTTGTTGTAGTTCATCATGGGTAACTCCTGTAAATTGTCTTTGTTGCTATCAGTACTTCAATAAGATTTGAGAAGTCTGTAAATTTCTGTCTTCTGTGCATCTTTTACCTTTACCTGTGAGCGCTCAGCTGGAGTTTCCTGCTGGTAGAGTTTTCTTGTGAGCATGAGTCAAACTATGCTCATATGTTCTGCTGGAATAAGGTTACGTTTGCTGCTATTCCAGGGCTTTGTAGGATACGTGCAGAGTATTAGTCAGTAGCTACTATTGGACCAGTGCAAGCAGGAGCTACAGTATGTTAGAGCTAGTGTGTGTTTGTAGCTCCGAGTTGAAATCCCTGCCCTTGACGTCCAGTGTAACTGTTCACTATTTGATACCATAAGAATTTAATTTTTTTATATTACTATTGAAAGTTTTTCTCCTTAGTTTTTTAGCAGCTCACAGATCTCAGTCATTGTTCAGTAACTACATAGCTTGAGCAATTCTGCACTGTTTGCTTCAATATCTCTTTATTAAACAGACATTGTTTTTTAGCATTTTTACGTGATCTCCCCAGATTCAGAGCAGAGCCCCGTCCCTTCTTGTAGCTTTCTTTTTAAAAAAAGTTGTTCTATTACCAGAAGAAATTGCAAGTTGTTGAGCTGTTAATGTTCTTAAGCATCCAGTCTCCCAGTCCCAGCTAACAGTGAACCTCACCTTTCAACTAGGCAGCACCCCATACAAGTGGTAGTATTGAACCACAGTTGGGTCCTGCTTAAGCCTCAGAAGTGACATTGAAGACATCATCAAGTGACATCATCTCTGGCCTGCTTTTGTCTAATAGACCAGGGGAGGGAGACATTGTAAGTTGATGAAAATGGAAACCTGTGAGTGTGAAGGAAAAAAAGGCAAAACAGAAAAGCTAATTAATTAAATGGAGTTAGTATCACTGACATGCATGTCAGGTAGCTGACAGACTGACTCACTTAATGGATGACTGCTCTTAACTGATTTAGTGACTGGATTTAACAGATGAGTTAAAGGAAACCTAGAATAAGATGAAGGGAGAGGAAAGAATGGGTGAAAGGAAACGGTACATCAATTGAAGTGAAGAGGGAGAGAGGGAACACAGAGGGAGAGGTGGATAAAAGGGAAGTTGACAGCTGGATGGCAAGCTTTCTACTGACACGAGCTCTGGACATGTACGGTGTGAAAAAAAAACAACTAGCGAGTAGAGATGTGTGAGAGGGAGAAGCTGAAAGAAGCAATGACAGCAGTATTAGCAGCAGAATCAGCAAAGGTGAGTGTTTGAAGAAAAGCAAGTAAACGAGAGCTAGAGAGAGAGTTTGGGCTGCAGTGAAAGCAGAAAGGGAGGCGGTGAAGCTGAGGGGGGAGCAGTCTGGTGGAAAGTTGTTATAGTAACAGCGATGCAGACTTTTATTTACACAGAGTTGACTGTAGCTGTGAACATCTGTCCGTGTGTGAAGTGGCTGCAGCACCTTCTGATGGTGTGTTTGTGTGGCTGAAATCTGCAGTTTTTGTCTCTGCTGTTTGTGCATGTTTGAAACGTGCTCAGCGCTGATCTGCAGACGAGCAATGCAGCATGTGTGAGTGGAGATGTGTTTAGGGTGTGTCATTGAGATGCTGGCAGGAAGAGTAGCAGAGGTTTACTGAGGACATTGAAAAGAGACAACTGAGCTAGAGCTTTTCATTTGTAAGTACCAAGGTAAGTTTTTTTTAAAGACATGTACAGGTTACATTTTTAATTGATTTTCTTTGAAATAGAAACTGTGGTGTGTGCATTAGTGTAACATTTTTAGATTTTTCTGGTAAATATATGACCCCTAATTAGCCTCAGATGAAACTTTTGGAGTACAGTTGAAGTTGCAATGTTATTTTTTATTATTTTGAGATGGATTAGTTCTTTGGCTTTGCTGTAATAGCAAAGGCTTAGCAGACCTACAATGGTCAACATTCAACTGTATGTCTGTGTTGCTCTTATTTAAGTGCTTGGATGCACTACAATTCTGTATGTTTTTGGGATTGCATGTTTGCATGTCTGTTTGTGTGTGTGTGTGTAAAGGAAGTACATCCTTGTTTCATTTGTTCAGTTGTGTGTATGCAGGCTGCTCCGCTGTGAGTCATGTTGGAGCGATCGGTACAGTGCACTGGACTCTCACAGAAACCTCTGTTGTCCTCTGGCCCTGCTAAGGGCTTCTTTGTCTTGGACACACAGAATGAAAGACCTGCTTCTCTCTCTCTGCTTATCTGTTGATCTGCTCAACCCTCCGTAACACTCGGCTGCTTTATGTTCTCATTCCTTCGATGCATTCTTCTATTTGATTAAGTGTATCCTTTTTTTCTTTCACTTGTCAAACTATGATTAAAGACAGAAAAGGTGGAGAATTGAAATGTGGCAAATGAACCATAGAGTTGATATAACCATTGTGATACTCAAATGTAGGTTTCTTGTGCGAGTGAATTAAAAAAGAAAGAAATAACACATGCTGGCATATGCTGACATTTTTATCAAGTAGGGGAAAACCCTATTTCTTTAACATGACTTGTATTATGTATTGTGCTGAAATGTGACACCAGGTTTATTACTGCAGGCTTATCAGTGCACCCAAAGGCAATGGCAACATGAACCTGTTTCTACTTTGTAAATTTATTCCAACTGAGATGTGGTGTACCTTTAGTGCATTAACTTAAGTTTCATTACCAGTTTTCTTTCTTCCGAAGGACTTCACAGTGTAAGCAAACATTGTCTAAACTTTTATAGGACCTCCCCTAACCTTCATTCAGACAGATGTTAAATATAGTGTTCCATTCTCCACACAGAGCTTTGTTGCAGAAGTAAAAAAGCAAAATTATCTGTGCAGTTTGAAGGATCTCATGTTTTCCAGCAATTTAAATTGCTACTCCTTGTTTAGTTTATTACAATAAAGATTTCAGGCATGTATCAGCTCTGCTTTCGGGTTGTTCTGGCTTGTGAAAGTCATGGAGCAGGTTTAGTGCTTTCATGCTTTGGTGGGAAAAGATTTGGGAAGTGAAAACTGGTTCTATCTTTTTATTTTTTTTTAATAAAACTCCAATACAATAATGTTAAATATTCGCTTGCCAAGTTGGGCGTGATTGGTTGTTTGAGAGGTTGTCAACTTAAGTAGCAACATATTAAATCTTGAGCCTTCTTTCTTGTTTGTGTTTTTTTTCCCACTTAATCCAGTCACTCTTTCCCATCTAACCCTATTCTTCTCACATCCCCCAACCGCCTTCCCTTTTCAGGCGCCCCTATTTTTTTCTATCCCTTTTTTTTCTCGCCTCCCCTCCTCCTCCTCCATTCCTATCCCCTCCACCCACCACACACACACACACACACACATACATCCAGCCCTGTACTCTGATTCCCCCTCCATGTCTTCCTCCTCCCCTCCCCCCCTCTTAACTCACACCCAGTGAAGTCGACTGGGCCAGCAGTCGTGTGGGTGGCATGGCTGGATTAGTGTGGCACACTGTTTTTAGTCGCGGACTTGCTGAATCAACTCAGACAAATGAAAATGTGAGACCGCAGTAGTGTGGTAGGTAAATCAGAGGATGTGAGGTTAGAGCCTGTTTTGATGGTTGGATCATGAGACTCAGCTGAAGGTTTGTTGTTGATTTAGGCTGTGAATGTTTGCAGACATGTGTTTCTTGTAGTATTCACAATAGATGTTGACCAGGTAAATGATGTTGGACAGTGGTTCATGTGGAGCTTTTGTTTTTTTCTTTTTTTACTGATTGCTTAAATGAAGTAAACATCTGAACAGCTACCCATCTAGTGTATTGTTGTATGGAATCATTACAGAGTATACATCAGTTGTTTTCTGTTGCTATGGAGTTGTGTAAATATGAATTTAATGATGTTGGCTAAGCTAACTTTCTACATGTAAGTAGATTATAAACAGGCTGCAGTTTATAGCAGATAATTAAATTTAACAGTAAATTGCACAATGTAATGTTCAGGATTCATATCTTTGCTCCCAAATACTTATTGTTTTTAAAGGATCATACAAGTTAACATAGTTGTCTTTATTTTGTGTCTCAGTAGGCAGCAAACATGAGGATGGCACCCAGAGTGACTCAGAAAACGGGCTGGGGCCGCGTTTTGCCACTCCCCGACAAGCCCTTGAGGAACACCTAAAGACAGCGCACAACCACGTGGGTGGAGGAGCAGGAGGGCCGAACACGACTGTGAGCGGGACCAGAACAAGTGGCACCCGTACAGCTTTCATGATCGAGTTCTACGACGAGGAAAACCCTCGCAAGCGTCGGTCATATTCGTTTTCCCAGACTGCTCCCCTGCTAGGGGGAGGAGCCGGCGGGGAGGGACTGTGTCCTCAGCCTCCCTCTCACCCGAAGGTGTTTAGTATCTCCACCTCTGCAGCTATGGCCTCAGACTCAGGTAAATGTAAAGTGATGTGTTCATAGAGAGTTAAGACAACTATCTTTTATCATGTTGAAAAACAATGAAACCAGAATCAGTTTAATGACAGAAGACCATAGAGTTTTGAACATAAAGGCACAAAATGCAATTATAATGACAATTTGTTACTTTAGGTTTTTTTTTATAGCTGCATTTCTTCAGAGTGTCAAGTTTTTACACTGTGTTGACTTTCCAGGTAAGGTCCCAGCTCCTATATCAGCTACAGTGGCTGCAGGCGCCCCAACAGCTGCCCGTGTGCTCCTCAAGCAGAGGTCAGAGGACCAAAGTATCGGTCGGAGCTCAGCCAGCACCGGGCTGGCGACTGGCAGCCCCACAACTCCCAGTGAGGACGCTTCAATCGTTGGTAGAACCACAGGACTCACCGAGGGGGAGGGGGAGGACGACCACAGTGATAAGGGGACTTATACCATTGAACTGGAGAACAGAAACCCAGAAGAAGAGGAGGCCAGGCGCATGATTGACAAGGTAGATATGTTTAAAGATGTTTGCAAAAATATGCAATGAAAAGAAGCATTAGTGTTTCTCCCTCATCTTTTACAAAACATGAATTCCCTGCTTTTATTTTTGTGTAAAATTTATTAGAGATCCTAACAAAAGATGGTCGTTTGCATCAGTGTTTGCACTTTAGACATATAAACAATCACCAAATTCAGCTACAAAGACAACACTTTAGTTCTGAATTTATGGCATAAACATCAGCAATAGTTTGTTAAAAGAAATGTTTGCTTTTTGTTTTGTTTTGTTTTGCAAACTTCTAAAATCACCATTATTTGTTATTAGAAGCGTGAGACCATTTTCTGACTCTGTCCTGTTGGGCCTCATTAGACTGTACTCTAAATTGTAATTTATCACTGTAAATACATTTATCATCTTAAAAGTTGCACAGCAGCATAATAAAGTCTTTTGAACTCTTCTCAGGAAGGCGCTGTGGGATTGCACATATTTTATAAGAGCTTAGAAGAGCCTCATTGCATAAATCCCATAAAAACAAAAACAAACAGTCTCTTATAGCTTTATTTGCCAAACTGTGGCCATAATAAACAGCTGGTAAAAGGACAAAGCACATAATTTAAAGTTATTCTGCTGTAACTATAAATAGAAGAATCCAAGCAAACCCACAGCAAGGTTAATGGTGTCTTTATAACCTGCTTCGTTGGCACTTTTGTGTTAATGAGTCCTTTGTGACCAACTGGTGTTATTGCCACTAAAACAGCGCCGTCATCTCTCTGCGGCCGTGCTCGACCACCACTCATCCTCTCTGTCCTGCAGGTACACCTAATGCTCCTATAATAACCTGGAGTAATGTGCTCCATCGGCCTACTGTCCTGTTTTATTAAACAGTGCTGCAGGGAGGCTGAAAAACCATCAGTTTTCTTTCTGCTGCTCCTCGCTTGAAGCACAGTTCTCTTTCATGGTTACAGAAACTGAAAGGGATGAAGAAGTACAATTTGAAAGTCATGGTTCAGTCAGCGTGGGACTCAGAGAAATAATTACTCACTGAGGCAAAACAAAATTAATTTAAATGGATTCCTATAGTAAATGAAAGTTTGAGAATAGATGTTTTTAAGAGGTTAAACAGTTGCCAGTATTAAGTTTTAGCATAACGCAAACTTAGAATTTTACAGAAAGCTCATGTCCTTTTATGCGTTTCATGCAGGTGTTATCTTAGGACAAGCAGTGAAATAATTAAAGAGCTATGTTTCTAGTCAGTGTGTGTCTGCATGCTTTACATTGTAAACTGGAAGTGTTTTTATGCTAATTCCTGTAATTAGCTGACACACTAATTGGCACTCTGCTCACAGCTGTCCACGCTCGCGCTCTACTCCCTTTTGTAATTTGCTTGTGTTATTTCTGCTTGTTTCATTTACATAAAAAGTGCAACTGTGAAGATTAACATCTTGAATAAACAGCAGCTTATTTGGCTTGTTACTTTTCTTTTTTTCCCCAAGAAAAAGCATATATTGAGAGCACTGTTTTTTTTTTGTTTTTTTTTAAGATAGTAGTGGGACTTGTTTATATTGCACACACAATGAAAATTTATACAAAATATCAACACACGCTATTTGGATGAATTACACTAATGATATTCCACCAGTTTTTTCCGTTTCTGATTGACTTTTATGCTATTGTAGGTGTTTGGTGTGCAGGAGAGTTCGAGTGCCTTGGTTTTGTCTGACCTGAAAGGAGAAGAAAAAGGAAACGACTCTGGAGAGATTGTGAAAGAGGTAATGTCTAGGAGGTTGCATTTATTGATCGACTCATTGCTTATGCAATCTAAACAGCAGTGTTCACTTCTTCTAAAAATGTTTCATTTTTTGTGGAGGAGGGTGGGGGACCACGTTGTCTCTTCTGTTAAGCAGAAGTAGATTCAAGATTCCTGGTTGAGTCACAGTCACTCCTGTGACTTGACCGCTTTAGTCCACGACGCTGTTCATGAGAGGAGGCCTGTCGTCCCAGAGAGTGACCTAGATCAGGCCAGGATGAGGAAAGACGTTCAGGCCTCCAGGCAATTTCACAACAGAGAGGAGGCAGCGTGTATCTGCACTGACAGCCCAACTCTCCCTTCGAGCTGCCTTTTATTTGTGTGCATATTCGATTTTTAAGTGTAAGATTTGTCTTTTCAGCTTTTTTTTTGAAAGTTTTATTTACATTATGACATAAAAAGAGTGGAATACTTACAGACAAAAGTCATATAAATGTTCACTTAATAGTTAATAACAAAAACAAAAATTTGCATTGTCTTTAAAGTAATTTCTTTGGTCTTAAGTTTCATTTCTTGGGTTTCAGTTGAGCAAATTCTCATAATTTGCTCCCTTTTTTCTCCACTTTAGACCAATGGTAACTGACTTAGTGCCCTTTATTGCAGTTTCTTAACCCTATTTGTTTCCTTTTTGCCTAACTCCGCTTTTTGTGTTGCTTCAGGCCCTTCCTGGTGACTCAAGCTGGGTCTCTCAGTGGGCCAGTTTAGCTGCCAATAACACCAGGACAGACCCAGAAGGTTCTGGAGCAGAAGCAGCCACGTTCCTGCACAAAGAGAGAGGCATGTAATCATTTAAATCTAAGAGAAGAACGGGCTTAGGTTAAATCTTAAGATGGAACAAATTTCTTAGATCTAGAAAAATCTTAAATATATGCTTTAATTCAGACATAAAGTTCTGAATCCTATGTTAAAAGTGGTTTCATTTGTGTGTAGGAGCTGATGCCTTTGATCCTGGTGCACCCCTCACCAAAGGTGAATCTTCTTCCAGCCTGACCGACCGTAAGCGCAGGACCCTCCCCCAACTCCCTGTGGATGACCCCCGAGCTAAATCCACTTCCAAAGCGCTGAGGTCTGAGATAGGGGAGAAACAGGACACTGAGCCTCAGGAGAAAGAGAACAAGGGAGACGGGGAGTCCCCAACCCCCATGGAGAACGCAGAGATGACCACCAAGCGAAAACAAAGCTCCACCTCCTCTCCATCTAAGGGTTCTCTTCGGACCTCTAGTGGCAGTGAACGGACAAAGAGGTCAGACGAGAGGAAAGGAGGAGGAGCAGGAGCAGCAGAAACAGGAGACAAATCTGGAAAGCCTCTTGTCCGTCAGGGCAGCTTCACTATTGAGAAGCCCAGTTCAAGTGTCCCTGCAGAGCTCATCCCTCGCATCAACAGAGGCAGCGGTGGGCGTGAACGCAGCGACTCTGTGAGCAGCATGGATACAGCTACTCTGCTGAAGGACACTGAAGCCGTCATGGCATTCCTAGAGGCTAAACTCAGAGATGAAAACAAACTAGATCAGAAAAAAAGTAAAACTGCTCAGAGTTCAGGCCTCCAGACTCGGACTGACTCCATCTCTCCTGAATCAGATGTGGACACAGCCAGCACTGCAAGTCATGTGACTGGAGAGGCAGAGAGGAAGGCAGCAGCTGGCAGCGTGCATAAGAGAAAGTCTTTCAGCAGCATGCACCGGGAGAAAAGCAACATGAGCACCGCTTCCAAAACCAGCACTACAAATGCCAGTGCTCGTGAACGCTTGGAGAGAAAGACTAAAAGTAGACCAGGTGAAGCAACTACCCGGACTGACGCTCGTCGCTCTACTCATCCATCCTCTTCCTCCTCCAGAGCACGCCAGCATTCCCTGGATCTCACTGATGATGACCAGCCCTCTTCCTTCCCAATCTCTGATGTTCTTTCTTCAGATCAGGAGACCTATTCTGGACCTTTGGGGAACTCAACACATAAACGCGGCTCAGAAGATGTCCTGTATTCCAAACTCGATAGCAGGTCTACTAAAACATCTGTCGGTGGTGCCTCCAAAACCAGCAGAACTCTCCAGGCAGCTACAGCCTCCTCCCTTAGCAAGCAGGCCTCACTGCCACAGCCACGACCCACGAGAGCTTCCCTCCTCCGCCGTGCCCGACTGGGGGACACATCGGATACAGATCTAGCTGATGCGGATCGGGTGTCCGTGGCTTCTGAGGTGTCCACCACAAGTTCCACCTCTAAGCCTCCATCTGGTCGGAAGGGAATGTCACGGCTGGACATGCTGGCTCAGCCCCGGAGGAACCGCCTGGGCTCCATCTCAGCCCGCAGTGACTCAGAATGCACGGTGACCCGGAGCTCCACCTCTTCACCCCGCCTGTCAGCAGAGACGGCTCTTCGTCTCGGCCTGCGCTCATCAACACCCACAGAGAATCGGCTGACGTCAAGGATGAGAGCCAACAGTGTGTCAAAACTGAATGAAACCAAGACTAAGACCACTACATCTGGATACTGCTCACCCACAGGTGAGAAAAGAAGAAAAACCTCCAAGATAATTTCATGAACAAAAAGAGAAAAACTAAATCTGTTTTTTCCAAGAAATATTTAGCACATGGTGTAATGATTTAGTCAAAAAGTCGACATGGTGCCATACTTTTTTTTTAGTGTTGGTGTGTTTTGTCCCACTGTCTTGTGATGAACTTTGCATTGATTTTCATCATCCAGATAGCCCTCAGCTTCAACCTGCAGGTGGTGATGCAGAGGAAGAGCTGATGGGTACTGTACCAGAACCATAAAGGCTAATAATTAGACTGTTTGTGTGCGGTGTACGTGTGTGATCATGTCAGAACTGGGTCAAAGCAATAAGAGCTGCAACAAAGCTCTTCAGACCAATATTAAGTTATTAAATGAAGAGCTTGTTAAGGCTTCTTAAATCCAAAATTTCTCTGTGTTTTTATAAAACTTTAATTTCTTTGGAACACTAAAACATGTTGTTGTTGTTCATTCGGCTGCTCCCTTCTTCAGGGGTTAAAACATACATTTTAAATGTATTTCGGAAGTTAAACAAAAGTGGTCTTGTGTGTCATTAAATGGCAAGAATGCATAAGGCTAAGCTATGATGACCCAGCTCTACCAAATGTGTTTCTCCACCCTTAAATCCATTGAGTATTGCAGTGTTGCTCACATTTTAACACTTTGCCCCATTTCACCCTGAACAGACTGATTGAGTAATGTATCATCTCAGCTGCACTAACAGAGCTGGTGTTTGATCTGTTCCAAGCAGCTTCAAATGTAGCAGACGTGCTTCTTTTTTAGACAAAGTAAAAAAGCTTTGTTGGTTTTTTTTTTGCTGCTGTTTTTGCTGTGCTTATTGTGGTGTTCTCATTGCTAAATATTGCATTTTTTCCAAACAACTACTTATTAGTCAGGCTTTTTTTTTTTTTTTTAAATCCAGAAGAGAGAACAACTCTTGCAACCTTTTGATCTTGTCAGATCAAACCAGGATTGGCTGAAGGCTGCCTCAACAAAGCCTCTTATGTCCACAATCGCTTTCATTTCAAATAACAGCTGTTTTACCAGAACGCATTGCAATGCTTTGTAAAAAGACTGTTCTTTATATTTGTCCTTGCAGTGTCCAGTAGTAACAGGTGGAGGCGTCTGCCGCCGGAGTACGGCTCCACTTCAGAGGAAGAGTTTGGCTCCAGCAGGAATTCTCCAAAACAAGGAGCTCGCTCTCATGTGCGTCCTCATCACCTCGTTCCACCCCGCGGCTCAAGACTTGGCGCCACTGCAAATTCAGTCCCGGGCGTGGTGTCGGGTCCAGGTGGAGCAGGGATCAAACACCGCATGAAAGAGCAAGAGGAGTACATCAGGGACTGGACAGCACACAGCGAAGAGATAGCCAGGTATTAATCTGTGCATATTTGTTGCCTTAATGTATTTGAAGTTGTACTGAAATCTTTAAGTGTGTTATCATGAATCCTGAGTCTTAAAGAGCCCTGTCTGATTAACAGGTTATTCCCCTGTGTGCGCAGGATCAGCCAGGACCTGGCTAAGGACTTGGCCATCTTGGCTCGTGAGATCCACGACGTGGCTGGTGAGATTGACTCAGTCAGCTCGTCCGGCACAGCGCCCAGCACCACCGTCAGCACAGCTGCCACCACCCCGGGATCTGCCATCGACACCCGGGAAGAGGTAGGCCCTGCACGTCCCACGCAGCCGGAAATACAGGAGAGCATGAAAAAGGTGCCTGATTTTCTTCTTCTATTATGGTCTTGCGTGTATGTGCTTTGCCATTTCCCTCTGCGTTTCTTTGATAAAAACAGCATCTCTGCTGCTTTATAGCTTTCAGGGAGGTATTCTTGTGTTAGACTCCCATTTGCTTCACCTTTATTCCTTTTATTTCATCTTATATAACAGTTCACTGATTTTAACACTATGAAATTGCTATAAATTTCTTTGGCAAAGTAAACAAGTTCATACGTCACAAAATCTTGTATATTTACTCACCTTTTATAAACAAAACAATTTTATTACTCGTAAAAACATTTGAAGTTTATTTCTCTTGTTTTCTTTCTCTTCGTCTCTCCCTGTCTTTGCCCAGCTGGTGGATCGGGTGTTTGACGAGAGCCTCAAATTCAGAAAAATCCCGCCTGTTATCACGTCAAATAAGGTGCCAGAAATAAAGGAAAAGCCAGTGGAGCTTCAGCCTCGAGCTCCTGACAGCCGGGAGCCTCGAGCTCTGAGGAGACGCACCTGGAACAGAGAGGAGGTGCAGGACTAACCTAAACACTTCACCACATGTATCAGACTCTGAGGCTTTGAGCTTCAGGATGTCTTGTGACACGTTTACATTCTCACACCGTATGTTTTCAGGCCGTGCTGGACAGCCTGCTCATCCACTCAGTGTCTCAGCTGTCAACCAAGATCAGACACTCTGTTGACAAAACAGCAGGAAAGATCAGGTATACCCTGTTATATCCTACTTTTACATTAGCACAAATGAAGGAATGTTTTCAAAGTATATCAACTCTACGTTATGCCATTTTGTTTCTTCATGTAGAGAAGAAAACACACTGAAAAACAAATGTTTGCTGTATGTTTTGTCTACAGGATCTTGTTCAAAGATAAGGACAGGAACTGGGATGAAATTGAGAGTAAACTGAAATCAGAGAGTGACATACCTCTCCTAAAAACCTCCAACAAGGTACAGAAACCAGTCTGCCAGAATAAAATTCAATAACAAGACAGTCCCAGCGTTGCTTAAAGTAATAGTTTTGTCATTTTGTCTGTCTTCTTTTCAGGAAATCTCTTCGATTCTGCTCGAACTGAAGAGAGTCGAGAAGCAGCTTCAAGGTAAAGCGGAAGGCACACCTTCCACCTAGTTATTCACATTTTTAGACACCTTGGCTTTGTTAATGGTTGAGGAGTTGTTAAAAAAATGAAAGTAGCAAAATAAACATTTTGCAGAACAGATTAATTTCTGTAAGGCTGACAGTATGTGACAGATGTTTAGGACAGTGAGGTTTCATAGTTTTATTTAGTTTATAATCTAAAGCAAATCTTTACAGTAAATATGCCTAATTTCAAAAGTTACAGAAGTATAATTTATTTTAATGTTTTTAACTCTTCCCCAGATTTACAGTACTGTCTCCCTGTGTTTGTTTCAGTGATCAATGTAATGGTCGACCCAGATGGGACTTTGGATGCCTTGACCAGCCTCTGCCTGACCAGCCCCACCACCCCGACCAAGCCCCAAACCGCCAAAACATCCCTGCCCTCTGCCACCAGCCCAGCCAAAGAGTCCCTGCCTGAGATCCTTCCCGGGCCCGGAGGGTCAGCTTCCTCCTCCAGGCTCCAGTCTTCCTCCGCCGGCACAGAGGATGGAGCACGAGAAGCCATCATAGGTTTGGGGTTAACGGGAGTCGGAGGGCTGCCCTTTAGCCGCATGCGGCCGAGCGGAGAAGAGGCCATCGCACAGAAATGAACAGGAAGGTTCCTTCA
>JAOXNZ010000105.1:18706227-18716411 GCA_028566095.1 Kryptolebias brasiliensis
GATAGAAAACAAAAAATGGCTAAAACTCTTTAAATGTTTATGGATCCTGAGTTTAAATTTGGTCTGGTGGTAGCTGAGAGTCATCCCCATCACACACTCTGAGCACCAACTGATCACAGCTGATCCTTGATTTAAACTTCGTTATAGACAGGTGGCCGTCAACATGCATTACTTCAGGGACTCCTAGTTTCATTTTTTTTAACATTTACTTATATTTCTTGTTGTTGTTTAGGGGTGTGGGGGTGGAGTAGAGTAAATTAGAAGAAAGTTGAGTTCATAATTTAAAATGTCGCCACTTGTAAAGTGGTCAAAAATAGACCATGTCTTCCACAAAATTCTTGAAATTACAAAACAAAAAAAGACAACAAAAAAAAAAATCCAAGCTAACCTGGACATATATTGTCACACATCTGAAAAAGCAGCAGCACATTGTTTTACTCATTTACTTTGTTCAGATTAATGGATAAGATGAGGAACACAATCTGACCAGAAAGCCACACTTTCTGAGGAGAACCATTAAAGTGCAGTAAGTTCTATATCCGTCTCCACTGATTCTTCATTTTCCTCTAATAATGATAATTGTGTCTCGGCTCAGCCTCTATGGATCAGTCAAAGTCAAAGAGGACATATTCACCGTCCAATCAAAACACAGAACATACAAACTCAAACACCATATTTCAATCTGAAAATTGAAATCTGGAGAATAATCAGCAAAAAATATATCAGTGATACTTCAGGTTTCCAGTAAGAGTCTTGCTCTCTTACATGCAACCCCCCCCCCACCACAGATACTCACATCCAGCATGAATTTGGCCTCGTCCACTTTGTTATTCTCCACCAGCTGGAGAAAGAGATCTAAAGCTGGTCTGTAGCAGTCAAAGTGGTTGGCTAGCCGCTCTGCCATAGCACTCACTGCAACAGTAACAAGCACACATCGGTCAGTTCATATTTGATATTGCTGGGCGTCATTTATATTTCGGTCTGTTCTTTCTACATACTGAACGTGTACACATGGTCTCTGTCTGGGGGTCTTACACTTGTCTAAGGCCTTGTTGTTGCCAGATTGCAGGATCTTTCTGAAGACAAAAGACATGCTGGGGTGTGTGCTGCTTGGAGTCATGTAGAGTCCTTCCAACAGCCCTACTGCCGAATCAAGATCCCCACTGAAAAGAAACGATGGGAAGACTTTATTTGCAGATTACCAACAACAGAAAGCAGTTATTTGAACTATCAGATGGTTTTTGTTTAGAAAAAAAAAATGCTGTTTTTTAAATTTTCTGTTAGAAACTGGATTTGTCAAATAATGTAATTCCACCAAAACTCATCCAAGTTACATGGATTTCTGTACTAATACTGACCATTGAAGGAATACAAACGATAAAATGCAAAAATGTCCAACATGGTTGCATTTATATAAGGAAAACTGAGAAAAATAAAGTTGCTCCCTATTGTTGTATTTAGTTTATAAAACGACTCAAAAAAAATATCAGCTTCCTTCTCTGCCCTTTAGAAGTTCCCTCTGGGGGCAAATCTACTCAGTCTCCCATTAACTCTGTGAAATCTTTGTTTTAGTTTGTTTTTTGTTGATGTTGCCACAATCAAATAAAAGGCTGCACAGCAAAGCACTACAAGTCTGAAACAACTCAATCTGGACCCCTAACACTTTACGCTCCCTGTCCTCTTGCCGCCGTCCTGGCTGTAATGGTGTGTGTGTGTGCACCATGGTGTGTGTATGTTTGCGCACATCTAGAAGTGAGAGACTATATCCATGCTGATTGCTGCGACCAGGACCGTCTGAATAATTCAGGGCGGGCCCCCACTAAATGTGGAGCTCCGCTTTTCCGGACTGGCTTGCTTTTCTGCTACAGCTCTTAACCAGTCAGCTTGACTCAGATACAGCGGGGACCCATGTGTCAGACAGGCTCAGAGCGAGGTTCTCAGAGGTCAGGGTTCAGGCTGACAGGCCGGCGCAGCGATGGCCAATCAGGCGTGAGACCTCCTTGCTATTTTTCACTTCCTGTTGTCCATCCAAGTTGGCCCTGTGTTGCTGCTGTTCAAGCTGGGGGGGGAGTGCGCTAATGCGGCAAGTGGCACAATAAAACTTTGATGTGCAATGCATTTTATTATTTTGTTCTCTTTTGTTGGAGAAGCAACAAAGCAGCAGTGGGGGGGAGGGTGTTTTCATAACATTAAAAGGACTCGAATAATCCCATTACCACAGTGTTTCATATTTGGCTTTGACACACCACTCACCCTGTAGGCTTTTACTATAAGTGTGTGTCATCCTAGATCTTGTCACACTGAAGATAATAATTAACTTGTTATGTCAATCTCGGAGTATTTACACAATAGAAGAAAAAGTTCACACTGGACTGTTTTTTGCTAATCTGACCTGCAGCCCTGCTCATCTGCAGTAATTATTTTTTCTGTTTAGTGTCTGAACTGCATCTGACTCAAAATATGGGCGTTAACTACTTTTATTTAAGATTTAGATAAAGGCACATTTATAAAGTCATAGGAGTCATAAATCATCAAAAACAATCCCAGTCCTTCAGCAGGTCTGCACGTATAGACTCGATATCCTTACCTGACGATGTGTGCCAGAGCCGTGTTATTGACAAAGATCATGCTGGACAGGTTGAGGGTTGTGCCAAGACTCCTGATTAGCGTTTCCAATTCTTGAATCTTTGCCACACTGCCACTGTTAGCGAGGGCCTGAACCAGCCTGGTGATAGCTATAGTCATGGGCACAGAATCTAACTGAAGCATGTACTTCATTCTCTCCATAGCCTCTGTAAAGAAGCATTCAAAGTAAGCATGTGCGGCCATGTAAACAACGGAGAAATATGTTTGTATTTACCACATTAGTCTGATTCTTACCTTCAACCTGGCCTTTCTTGGAGTATGTGACGATGAGCAAACTGTTGGCGATGTTGCTCATCTTGAAGCTTGGCATATGGGACTTAGCTCTGAGGGAAAAATAAAGTCAGCTGTGAAAAATATGTTTCTTTATTTGAAATAAATGGCTTTATGAAATGTGACCGGGCTGACGTTTACATCAGGACGGTATCTTTGTGGACAAATATTCTTTATTGCCAACTGTAAAGAAAACTTTTGCATCACTATCCCTCGTGTCCAACAAATTTCCAAGGTATTTAATTCGCCAGTCAAAAACATACATTTCCATGTCGTTATTTTTATCTGAATCTTTTTCGTTCCCCGAAAACACACAGTTTCACAATGAGATAATCTTCGCAGCTAATGGACAAGAACACAGACTTGTTTTGTTTTTGGACATGTAGCACGGCTGGAGGTTTTTAATTTCTGGATCATGTAATCCCGCAAGGGGTGAGCTGTTTTTATAAAAATGAAAAGGAATTATCTGTGTATTTTTTGTGATATTTTTATATTAGATCGTGTACACGATAGATTTTATCCATGTGCAACTGACGCTGAAAGAAAGTCCATTATTTCCCAACTTTAAAGCTGATACTGTAGTGTACCATTAGGAGAAAATCTTCATAATCTGCAACAACTGAACCATCTATGTGGCATGTTAGGCATTATGAGGCATCACATTTAGAAAAGCATTAGTCTCCACAGAGAGGGGAGGGGATAAACACATGAGTTGAAAGATACAAGACAATAGGAATAAATCTGATTGGCAGAAAGTCTGAGCCTTTAGTAAAGCTCCTGCTGTGACCTGAAAATAATACAGACATCAAGGATTTGATTGATGTCGCCGTATATGTGATGTTCCTTGATGCTGAGCTCTGTCGTATCCGCTGTTGGTATATCCATGTGAGGAAGGTTGGGGCTGGAAGAGGCTGTGGTATGGAGGCCTCAGGGAGCTGCTCCTGCTTCACTCGATCTGTATTAATTTGCTGTCCCTTTCAGCTGCTCTCATTTTCCGTTTTTTTTTTTGCCACTAAAACCTCAATCAAACTTGCCTCCTGCCTTTTTTTTTTTAAATTTATTATCATAGCCCTGCAACCAGATTAATCCTTCCGCTCAATTGAGCATCGGGCTGGCAATCCTTATCACCACGGCGACACCAGGCCAAGCAGCAGCATCCGGCAGCTGCTCTGACAGGGTCAAGCCGAAGATTGGAGTAGTAACAGGGTCGCTGACTGATTGCCGGAGAGGCCGAGCAGCGGGGGGGGGCAGAATTATTCTTATCAAGTGGGAGAAAATCTCTAGAGGCTGTCCTTTCGCTCACCTTTCCCTCCCTCCAACACACACTCCACCACTCTCTCACCTTCTCCTTCTAGGGGTATTGCATTTTAGCCAATGAATCCCCCTCTTCTACTCCTTCCTCTCATCATCACTCTCTCACAATCCCTTAATCTCACCATAAGTACCCCACTGCTCAATTCTGTACAGATTACCTAAAAACACACACGCTCAGAATTAATGCCTATAGCGTCTTCATTATCTCCATACATGATTAAATCTAGCCCTCCTCCTCTCATTCACTCCTCTTTTCCTATTTAGCCCCTTTTTATCTCAGCCTTTTTCCTTCCCATTTCCATCTTTCCCCAACTCTCCTCTCAGCTCATTTCACTTCTCATTAAGAGAGCAGATAAACTAAGCTTTTATCCAGGCGGGGATGCCATAAACCAATTCAAACAGAGACTGGAGATGGGTTATCACTTGTATTTGCCTTGTGCTTGTTGAAACACGGGTCTAAAATTGATATGATTATTCTTGTAATAAAAGAGAGTGAACCATGTAGAGAGCTGGGAAAAAAACCCCCAGAAAAGAGACAGATAGTGTAATGGATGTTTTTACATGTTTTCTTTTCTGTACAATTTAGTGACTGCAGCTCTTTTCTCAGCGTGTGTCATTATGTTATTATCTCTTTGCTTTGGTGTTTTCTTCTGCAGATGGAAAGTGATAAAAAGAAAAAGCGACAAAAGGAGATAAAGAAAATGTAGGAGATTATCTTAAAAAAAAAAAAGGAAATAGCAAAAGAAGATCTGTTCTGTGTTAAGCTCAAATCTGTAATACTTCTGTCTGTCCATCCATTTGTCTCCAGGCTCAAGCCCTGATATGGACCCAGTAACACAACAACACATGATACATCACTAATTGGAAGAAGATTGATGTTTCAGCACAAAGTCACAAGCTTACCAGAAAACCTAAATTAATCTGGACATCCGAGCGCGCATGTGTGTGCGTGTGTGTGTGTATCTTGGGGCTTAATGTGAACCATTGTTCATATCCAGCAGGGTTGAGCATGTTAACACACAATCACTTTCTAATCCTCATGTCCACTGAGGAGCTGCAGTTTGAGCCTCGTGTGTCCTTAGCTGCCTCCAGCTGAGGATGAGAGGGGAAGTAGCAGAGCATTAACTACACTGCATGTTAAATTTGTCATTTTTTTAATGCTCAGAACCAAAACACTCAATGGTGCCGTCTGTCCTTACTGAGGGTGAACACGTCACGTATATTCAATGCTTTAAATATAATCTGAACCTAAAACAGAAATTTTATGTATGAGTCAAATACAAGGACTTGTATTGTAAATGACTCTCAGCTACTACCACATCAAATTTTAGCTCAATATCTGTAAAACTGACTGAGTTATGGCCATTTCTCTGTTGGCTAAAGTGGACTGGTTGTGGCAAACTAATCAGTTGTAGATGAATATATATCTTTTCTTCATTAAAACACGTTCAGTGGTTCATGAGATATTTTGCTAAAAAGACAAACAGTTTTTGCTAAAGTTTGAAGCAAAGCTATTGCACAATAAGTAGCACCCGGAGTGTGTGTTGTGAATGACTCAGCTACTATGACACCAATTTTAAGCACATCTGTAAAACTGACTGAATTGTAGCCATTTTTGTGTTTTCTAAAGGTCAGTTGGCTGTGGCGGCCATATTGAGTTTAGTAAATAATTGTGGCGGTATATCCAATGATTCTTTTCTTTCTTTTATTTTGCACAATCTGTAAGTGCTCAAAAGATGTGTTAGAGATCAGTTAAGGCTATTATCAGATCACAAAAAAATAAAATAAAATTGACTGAGTTAAAGCATTTCTGTGTTTTTTTTTCGTTTTTTAGGTTAACTATGGCAGTCATCTTGAAGCAGGTTGCCTCCAAAAGTTAATCAGTTGTAGATTTTACATCCAATGATAACTTTCTGCAAGTTTCATTAAAATCCGTCCAGTGGTTTATGGGAGGTTTTGATAAAAAGAGACGCACACAAACACACATTTCAGCGGGGCTCAATAATCGAAACAGACGCTCACGATTCTAAAGGAAGATTAACTTGATGGTTAAGTTAAGAAAATGTCTCCCACTGTATCTTTCAGCATTTAGATTACGACAGGCTCTGACAATCTGAATGTGTTAATCCCAAACTTTATAACCTTGAAAAAAGTTTTGAAGTTTAGATCTCAAGTTTTACTTCTTAACATGACACCACTTGTTTGTCATTTTTAAATGTGAAGGCAAAAGCTAGGGCTTTGATTGTCTGAAGTCTTGACTTTATGTAATGGAATACTGCAGCAAGTTAAAACTTATGTTTTCACCATCTTAGCTGATACTATTAAAAAAATGTGATATGTGAACAAATAGAGAAAAATATTACTTGCTGTATCTTGTGACAAGCGAACCGTTTGGGAGCAATTATGCATCCTGTAATCATGCTCTGAGAATTTCTTATAAGACAATTTGTTGAGACACCTACATTTCCTTGACGACCAAGGCTTCGTCAATGGATCCTTCAGCTAACAGAGCACGGATCAGGTTATCATACGAGACTACGGACAGTGTCACACCCATCTGATTTACCTCCTTCAGCTTCAAAAATGCTTCTGTAGACGAGAAAAGAGAAAAAAATGAGTGAGGTAGGATGGAAGGAAAAAAAGGAAAAAACGTTATTTAATAACTAAATAAAGGTACATCTTTTTGGTCATTTGAATGTGAATCGTAAAAAGAGAGGTGTAGAGCTTGGAACAAAAGCTTATTTCAGTTTTAAATTTAGGATGCAAAAGACCGGAAGTAAACTTTTACACATCTCAGCTTCTTGTGTTTAATACATTTCTACTGGGACATAAACACTGGGACCTCCTGCTGCTTACCTTTGACTTTGCCCTTCTTACAAAGAGTCAGCAGATGGGTCTCGTAATCAGTCCCACCTTCTGCTTTCAAGGCGCTCAACGTTGGCTTGACCTGCTGTGTGGTGCTGGTGACTCGATCGTACCATGACTGTAAACGAAACACACAGAAAACAATGCAACAACTCTGGGTGATGATTCCATCAAAACACAGCTACATGCAGTCTGGAAACACCTTCAGCCAGAAACGACTTGGTGTGTGTGTGTGTGTGTTTAAGACTGTGCAATAACGGCAGGCAGGCCGGGCAGGGTCCTGTAATGCTCGCTCACCCATGTAGCTATGAGGGGAGGGGGGTTAAGCTGTATTGGCTAGGGGCAAATTAGGTCTGGCACCCCAGGGGCAAAAGAAAAATGCATGCGTTAGAGAGTTTGTGTGTTGGAGCGGGAAGTGTCAACTGAAGAGCCCCTGGGGTCACAAAGTTCATCGCTTCAGGCAACAGCAATCACTTCCTGTCTCGTCACAATTTGTGCTTTTGAAGCATGCAAACCAAAGAGGAGGAAAAATAAAATCTGCAAGGGCGAACAGAGCGGCGAAAACAGAACAATTTTAAAGCGATGCTGCAAATTAAGTGTAGCGGAGGAAAAAAAAAAAAAAAGAAGAGAAAATCCGATTCTCACTTAATTTGGGTCCAGCTGAGCATCAAACAGCAGCCATATGGTGGCATTTAGCTGCTGGCTAAATTAGTCAGGCCTTACAGATTTACAGACAGATCAAGCTGTAATTCCTTTCACCAGCCAGCCTGTCTGATTGACTACACTTCAGATCAGAGCTTCAATCCCGTTTGCTCTACATGTAATGAACAGAGGCTTAAAATGAAGCAAAGTTACGGGGGGAGGGCTGCTTGGTGAACAGCTGATAAGAGTTTGAGGTTTTTCGGGGGTTGGCTTCAACCATCAGAGGCCAGGGTCAACCTCCTCTTTGGATAATCTATTCAGTGAGTAACAGTTTTTCACTGAGAGAGTCTTTATTGTCTTATAAATCTAGGTATTAGTTTGTGTGTCTTTGCAACTAAAAATTTTCACTGTAATGTAATAAAATATTCAATTTAACCTGATTTTTTAAAAAGAAAAAAAGCTTCAATTCTTATGACTGCATAACAACACGGACACCACTAGTATCAGGGTAATAAATAAAATGATTGAAGATGTAATCACATTTACTGATTTTATTAGTTTTGAGTGCAGGTGTGCTTAATACACAGGGAATATCCAGCCTTTCCCTTGTAGATGGAGCGAGACAGACTGTGTGGAAAGTGAGTGAGTAAAATGTGAACAAATCAGGTAGATGGACAAAGTGAAGCAGAACTCAGCTGCAGAAAATGCATACTGACAGAAATAACCATTTAACAGCTACAATTACCCGCCATTTATTGTCACTGAAAATGCAAGGAGAGAAAAGGTTGGGTTTTATCATAGTTGCAGCATGAATGTGAATTAGATCGCAGACATCTTTAGTTAGAAATCTTTGCTCAGATCTTTGATTTTTGATTTCAGATTTACTTGCTCTGCTTTGTCCCACTGCCTGGAACCCCCGGTTGGAAAGCATTTATTGTCTCTAATAACCATCATTAGGATCTTTTAAACATGAGATTTTACCTCGGGCACCTCAAACGGCACCTTCTGATTGTTATTCTTCAGGATATTTGCCAGCAAACGCAGTGTCCTCTCCCTGGGAATCACGTTCTCTTCCTGCATCTTTGTCCATGTGGCTTCTGCCTTCTGCCAGTCATTTGTCTCCTCTGAAAACAACCAGAAACACAAATCAGTGGGAATGAAAGGTTTTAATTTATCATAAAGACATGACACACAGACCTATGTGGTTAAATAGTCAGCTTGCCGCCCAGCCTTTCCCAGAGAGCAATTTCTGACAAAGCGCTCCATGCTGAGAGAAAGCAATCAAAGCGCCAACTGACTGACCCTCGACTCTGCTGTAATTTATCAAACACACTAACTATGGTGTTTGCGTGTGTATGTGCAGGGACGTAAGGGGAAATGCCACAATGACAATCAGCTTTAACACTCCAATCACAATTGTTATCAGCTCTGCAGCAATCACACCACGTCTTCTGCTTCCTTCTGACTGATCCCACTCCGTCACACACTCAGCGACTGAGGAAAGAACACTGAAGCACGAGCAGAGGTGGGAGGTCAAATGAGCAGAAGACACAGAGGTTTAGCAGTACAAACGCACGCACAAAGAGACAAATGAAGGACAGAGACTTACTGCAGAGCCTGAAGATGTAGCTGTACATCTCATCTCTGTCAGATTCAAACAGCTTAGCCGTCATCTGCACCATCTGCTCCAATGACTCCATCTAAATCCAAAAACACAGCATACTTTTCAAAGAATTTCCTCTTTTTTTTTGCTCCGATTTATTTATTTTTAATTATGATTATCTTTTTAGCTGTGTGCACATGTGTTTGGGTGTGTTACCTGGTTAGCATTAATGCATTTTTCTGCATACCACTGCAAGCTTCCAGACTTTGCCCTCAGCCCAGGGGTCTATGAAAGGCACACAAATGACACAGTTTGATAAGAAATGAGTAAATTAATGAATTCTGCTGTACTGAACATGTGCCGGTGTCAGTGTGTGTTTGCTCTGTATATAACTCATCATTAGCTACATGGGTCAGGTTGTTTAAATATTATACTGTTTTAGACACTGTGTGAAATCACTCTAAGCAGAAAAAGATATTGAAGGTAAAAAGTTGAGAAACATTAAAACAACTACACACAGAGTAACGAAAATAAAAGTAAACAAAGATTTATGCAAACCCATAGAGTCTAAGAAGTGTTTTCAGAAATAACTGATGCACATTAATGATGGTCTGAAATTGGAGACACTAAAGCTGAATTTATTTGTTCTGAAACGGTGTTGAGTCGTTGTCTTTTTAAATATGTACAGTGATGGATGGATCACCACCTGCCCAATTCTTCTATCAAAGACCAATGTTTCAGGGCTTCAGACCTGCAGCCAAAGCCCTGAAGCATTCTCTAAAGAAAAAAAAAATCTGAAAACTGAAGGTTAACTGCACATACCTCCACATCATTATGTGGAGGT
>JAOXNZ010000105.1:18717970-18731258 GCA_028566095.1 Kryptolebias brasiliensis
ATATATAAAAAAGAATAGACTAAAACTGACC
This sequence comes from Kryptolebias brasiliensis, assembly GCA_028566095.1. NCBI lineage: Eukaryota > Metazoa > Chordata > Actinopteri > Cyprinodontiformes > Rivulidae > Kryptolebias > Kryptolebias brasiliensis. Next base: position 18,718,002 of record JAOXNZ010000105.1, read on the forward strand.
CCATCTCGCCGCCACTTAACAAACCCTCTCCATCTCAGTTCCTAATGTTTCAATTCTACTAATCACATGGCCACTTAGCACATATACACACACAGCCAAACCCCTCTCCCTAACACAAAAACACATAATAGCTCACCACTCTTTAGCAACACCACCTAACCTTGACCATCACACAGACACACACACGCCTGCTGCAATAATAGCCCCGGCCATCTGACAATCCCCTACCTAAGCGTGACCATTTAGCACAAAATTGGCCACCTTTCTCTATCATTACACTTAATTAGCTGTGATTAATCAGCTGCCAATTATACCAAACAGAGCCTAAAGAGAGAAACCACTCGGGACCACCACTTGACGCTCTCAAAAAGAGGGGGGGGAAGGTATTTGTGTGTTTGAATGAGTGTGTAACTATTATTTTTTGAGTGATGAGAAATATGATTCTATTGTAGTCACCTGATATCAATTGTGAAGCAGGAATAATGACAGAAAGCTCAAAGTGAACTTTTAATTCAGAGTCTTTGTTGTAAACGACTTCTGAAATACTGTAACCGTTTTTTCCTTTTCTCACTGACTTTCTTCAAAGAAAAAAAGAAAAAGAAAAACACAGTTGACTGTTTGTGTGTTTGTTCATTAGCAAAATATCATGAATTTTAATGAAGTTTTCACAGGGCGTACATCTACAACTGATTAACTTTTGACTGCCACAGCTCATCCACCATTGCAAACAAAAAATTGCCTATAGTTCAGTCGTTTTTCCAGACATTGAGCTCAAATTTGGTGTGCTAGAAGCTGAGAGTCATCTCCGACACATACTCCGAGTGCTAACAGATCAGGCGAGATCTTCGTTTTCAAGTTTGGGATGCAACTGACACTGAGGCATTCCTAGTTCAAGCACAACACTTTAAAAAAAGTATAATTTGTACAACAGTTCTCATTGAAAATTTCATAAATGCAAAAGCCTCAACAATTTCAAATGCAGGAGTTGTAAGAAACTGTGGGTTTTCATACACGTAGGCCGCCTCCAATGACATTTCAATAGGATTCAAATCTTTTAGTCCTTGACTAGGCTGCCTGCACAAAACACTCCTACTCTCACACACCATTGGCATGTTGTGATCATAGAACCAGGATAGCAACCATATAATCTTAGTGTGGGGGGAATCAAGAGCCACAGCAACAACATGTTGATAATATCTAAGAGCGTCCGAATCCTCAAGAGGGTAAAGAGATAAAGAGTGCTGTCAGAGTGAGGGAGTTCAGGCATCCCTTCCTCTTTTGTTCTCATCCAGATCAAACCCTGTAATGGCCTCGTCTCTCCTCTGTTGAGGTCAGGCTCATCCCTCGTTTCATCTGTTCATCAATCACTCTGCGCTACAGTCGAGTCCCTGACTTCTGATTTTATCCATGTGAAAATCACTTTTTATCTGATCTTTTTCCTCACACTAATCTACAGGGCTTACAGCAAGACTTGAGATGACAAAAGATATAAATATTCACAAAATATTCAGGTCAGATGATTTACAACAACAAAAAGAGGATGGTAATTCCATCTTCCGTCTGTGGGCCTCACAGCAGTCCTGCGGATATTTATTTTTGTAAATTTAGTCTTTGATGATAATTTACTTTTATATTTTTTATGTCACATTAGTATTTATTGTGTAAATGCTGAGTCAGCATTCGACTACCGTTTTCTTCTTTATAGTTTCTTCCAAACGTTTTTGCAATCAAACTACTTGTGCATACTTGATCTATTTTCGTATTGTAATGATTCTTTTAGCTACTGTCCTGCTAATTCTAGCTTAGATTTTAGCTTGTTTTCCTAACTTAGCTTTTAGTTACTGCTCTGCTTGTTTTAGCTTTTAACTAATGCTCAACTTATTTTAGCTTTAAGCCCCTGTTCTGATGGATTTAGATTTAGCTACTGTCTTGCTAATTTTAGCTTTCAGCTACTGCTCTGGTCATTTTAGCTTTTAGCTACTGTTCTGCTGGTTTTAGATTTTAGCCTTTTTTTAATAAAGTTTAGCTTTTAGCTACTGTTTTATTGATTTAAGCTTCTGTTCTGCTTGTTTTAATTTGAACAATTCAGTTTTTTCATTCTTTAATCTTAGCAAAGTCTTCCAGCACTCAACGTTCACCAGTTTATATTTTTACTTTATTTTTGTGTTTGTATTCTGTCTTTTGCACTTTTTTTTGTCACTTTAATGATTGCGGTGACAAAACAATTTCCCTCATGGCATCAAAAAAATATTTTAATAAATCCTTGATTAAAACAGAATTTACTTTATTCTGCCTCCCATACGAACACGATATCCCTGACAGATCGAGTTTCTAAACCCATTTATTGCCGTAAAAGTTGAATATGTTAGCACCAAAACAAAAAAAAAGTCCAATAACAGCATCTTTGTCCATATGTGAGCTTACCTCAATGATTTTCCGAGCTTCACGGTAACGACCTGTCTGCAGGAACGCAAAGAACAGATCATACAGCATGGTCATCTCCCCCCGCTCCTGACTAATAAAGTCCATGGCTGAAAAGATAACAGGCAAGCAGAGAAACAGAGCAAAGAAAGGTCGTGAATCAAAACGTCAGAGAGGTAATCAAACATACAACACTCTTCATCATTTCCCCCAGATTCCATTATTTGGCACAATGTCCCAGGCACAAAGCACTCGTATCAAGTCTGCTCACAAACACGCACATAAATTCCCGAGTCAAAGCCTAAGCTCTCCTGGTGAACTCACTAAATCATTCAGCTCAGCATTATAGACTATCTCCATGCAGCAGCTTCAGGACAGGTAACGCACATACACAGGCTGTGAATATTTAGTTGTCCAAATGAGACTGCACATTCAGCAAAGCAAAGGATGAAAAGTAAGCCTCTCCCTTTACAATGTTTACAATGTGAACTTTTAGTCTCAGATTTTAAATATAGTTTAGATTTACCACGGACAAGTTTACAAACAAGATGAGTTTGTTTGCTTTTTTTAAGATTGATGACATTTTCAAATTAAAATCTGCTTTTGTGGTTTTCTGTTATTGGAAAATAACCCAGTGGTTGCTTTGACTTTTCAGCCCCTGACAAACATGTTCTTTTATGTGTTGATGAAGTTCAATCAAGGATGGAAATATGAATGGAAAATCCTTGGACTAACTGGGCCACACTTTAATGTATTTCACCGAAGGCCATACGGCTTGATGGCCATAGTTTGAGTACATTTCTGTATTTATTTCAAAAGGTGACTTTTCAGACCTCCCAACAACAAAATGAGTTAAAACCACTCAGCTCAGATTTAAACAAGATGGCATAATTTTGGCATTTTGAAAATCAGTGGTTGGTGTTTTAAACGATGTTTTGCATCAAAAAAAATGGTAATTTGGGTGGGATGACTGATTTGTGAGGGCTTGTCACCTTTTGGGATGTGTGTGGATGAAAGGGGAGGACAGCATGTGGAGAGGTGCTCCACTGCATGGCCTCAACCTTCACACACTCAGAGCCACTTGCCCCCCTGCGGCATGTTGAACTTGACATTTTCACCGTGCCGCTGTGGAGGTATAGAGAGGCTGCTCTAAATGTGATTGGCTGAGGTGCTTCACTATGACCCTGGTCTAAACCTTTGACCCTTTGGTCCTCTTGTGCACTCTTGGAATTGTTGGCACCTGTTAACATGAGCGCTTAATGCAAATACTAAAAGAGTACTTTGAAAACACACAAAAGTATAACAAATTAGAGTTCAAAAACTAAAGAAGGTACCACAATGTCTAACTTGATATGTGTTCATGTAATTGCCTGGGTCTGTGTGTTTGTTCATCTGTCTGCAAGCAAAATAGCTCATGAACCAGAGAAAGGATTTTAATAAAACTCTCTGAAATTAATCACTGGATGTTCACCTACAACTGATTAACTTGTGGAGTCAACTCTAATCAAGATGGCAGCCACAGCTAATTTACCTTAGAAAACACAACAATGGCTACAACTCAGTCAGTCTTTTAGATATTGAGCTAAAGTTTGGTATGGAGTCCTCCAGATCACATACTCAACAGATCCTGCAAGATCTGTGTTTAAAACTTTGGCATTCAAGGCAGTGAGTGATATCCATTCCATTAAGGAATGCTAGTTTTATTACATAATGTCAGGCCTTATCAATTTAATTAAGTTAAAAACACACATGGATTTAAGATGTGTAACACTTTTAGTCCTTTAAATGTCTTGATGTGCTGTACTTTTTCAAATCCAAAACTTCAGATTGGCTTATGTGCATCAAGTGTGGATAAATGTAGACATGGACATATGTCTACAGAAGATCAATTGACTTTGATTTTCTTAATGTGTAACATGTTGAAGTAGAAAAGCAGCTCAGGAGTAGTGCTTAAGTGGGACAGAATATCTGTGCAGAACTTTATGTGCACAGAAACCACAAAACATACTGCAGGAAAGGGAAAAAATTCCTAAAAAGCACAATGTTTATCATTTTAACTATTAATTGTTATTGTATCTCTTATTTGCGTTAAAGAGTTTAGTTTATGAAATTTTCTAAATTTTTCTAAACTGAATTACGGTTTTTCAAATTGATAATGAAATAAAACCAAACAATTACAAGGTGGAAGTAAAAATCTTTTGACTTATGTTTTCTTGCATGTGATGAAAAGCTATATACAAACTGTTGATTTGTGTTCTGATAAAAGTAGTTTGATTGACACATAAAAAACAAACCTTTCTGCAGTAAGTCGGTGTCTCCTTTCTCCACCAGAGCAACAACGATGTCATGGATGCGCGGCATCTTGTTGTAGAGCTTCTGACACTCCATGGCTGCTTCGAGAGCTCCGGACACGTCGTTTCTGCACACACAACCAAAGTGACAGATGGGGGAGGCGAGTTAGATGCCAGAGCCATCCAATCAGTCATGTACAGGACTGTGTCAGAGGAGAATAAAGAGTGTATCATGGGGTGTTAACCCTGTGGCCTCCAATTCAAGCACCATGACCCATTCGAACAATACGGGCCTTTGATTTCATGACAGCCCAACTGAGGGAGATGAAGCCTTTTGCCCTCAATACATCATTCTCACACAACCAGGCACGCTCTCACACACCTTTCTGTGAGGGGCTAATGACTCTATGGACAGGCTTTTAGAGGTGAAGCAATACAGCAGATAAAAGGACTTCACTGATCTTTACCCTCTCTGCACAGACTCAAACTTCTCCCGCGCTCTGTCTCTTTTGTCCAACCCAAACCTCCTTAACCTCCCCTCGTTTCCTCTTCTCTCATTTTCCTTCTCTCTCAATCGCCACACTTCCTTTCTGTCTTCATTCTCTTCTTATCTTTTTTGATTTCATGCTGCCAGCTACCCGACTATGACCTCCACCCCCTCCGCCAGCTGAGCAGTTCAGCCCAAATGTGGCAACAACATTAGGGATCCCACTCTCCCTTTCACAACTCATGCCCTTCTTCTCATGTCATCCTTTTCTCGCTCAGTCTATCCCCTTATCTTGCCTCACAACAAACAAAAGCTCTCATGGAGAGAGGATTCGTGCCCAATGGAGTGATCATGAGAGAAGAGGAGAGGATGCAAGTGAGTTTGCAAGAGACTACTTCAATCCCCTCTATTGTGACAGTGCTGCCATCAATCTGCTGATTGGGTAATTACCATGTCAATCACACAGAGGTCAAAGCAGATAGGGCACTCATGGGGGAGGAAACAGATTGAGTGTTAGATTGAGAGTGAACAGGTGTAATTTCTCAAGTGTTTTCTCCTCTAATAGATTAGATGAGCACAGATGCAAAAATATGCCCAAAATGACCAACAACGTGGAAAAAAAAAGAGGAAAAAACAAAAAACATTTGACCTTGGTTTTGGTTTCTGTGTGGCGGGAGAAGGAGAGAGTGATGGAGGGAGGAGGAATAGAGTGATTGGGGCTGGAAGGCAAAGAGGTCCGCTAATTGAAATGAAGAGGCACAACATTATTCAGCAGCGCCAGTCAAGGGGCTGTTCAACTGCACAACAGTCTGATTGAACAACACAGAAGAGAGACAAAGAGATTCTTTAAAATGAGAGGAACGTTGAGACCGAGGGAGAGTGACAAAGGTGTGCACGTCACTCCAAATCAGACAGATGAGGAAAAAAATGTAAAAGATTTAGTGCATAATATGTTTTTACATTTAATGAAGTTATTTCTTTTGTGGTGCATACGGAGTCATTTCCTGTTGGTGGATGCTTCATCTCTGCTAACTGTCCACCTCATCATCTCCTCCATTAAACACTTATAATCCCTCCATCCTAATAAGAGATCTTAAAAAAAAAGTACTCCATCTCTTGGGGGGAAAAAAAGGCCTGGTGTTGCAATTACACCCCATCTCTCCACCCGCTGATCCACCCCCTAAAAAGAGCTAAAGATGTTGAAAGATGGATAATTTCCCCTAGGTACAATTTAACTGTCACTTTGCGTTGCCATTTACTGCAGCGCACAGCCCCGTTAATGTCCCCAACTTTGCATGTCAGCCACTTTCCAGCCAATTAAGTCCTGAAAAAAATAACGAGCGCTTTGCTCAGTAGAAACCTGAAGGATGAGACAAGGAGGCTCATTTTGACTAATCTCTACCCCCTCCCATCAGTTTTTCTTTTTGCTCTGTCCCACTCCTTTGTTTAGGGGAGATGGGCAGGCCCGTTATCAAGCCACTGTCCTCGCGTGGGGGGGGGGGGGAATGAGGTGTCTGTGTCTCGAAACGCTAATGAGACTGTGATCATGACACCACTAGCCTGCTGTTACATGTGTGCAAGAATGGCATTTACTTATTACAGACATTATCATCACCCCTAACAGGTGATTTTGTATAAAAAGTGAATTCTTTGGTCAAACAAAGGCAGGTGAACATTTTACAAATAGATATGGCAACTTGTTATTTAGCAGAACAGCCAGTCGACGTGCAAAAACATTAGGTGTCAAGTTAACATGTAAGTTATTCAATTTTAACTACCATACCCTATATTAGCCAAGCCTTTTTCAGTCACTATTCTTTTACAGGATGGAAGTAAATAAAGTTTTCAACCTCTAGAAAATTTTTAAAGATGATTTGATTTTAAAATTTCAGTAATCCAAGGGTCCATTAAGGCTAAAATGGGGGGGGGGGATCTTATAACCTATTTCTGAGTGTATTTTTTATATCTTCAAATAACCTTTAAAGTAACCTTGCCCATATTCAGTCGGATGGATTCCTGCGCAATTACAAGAAGTCGACTTTTTCAATGCATTTCCAATAATTGTTGATGTCAACAAAACAGATAGTTTGTTTTTTCTTTATAATTCAGGTCAATAAAGGGGGTGTACTAGATACATTAGGTGTTCTTAATATTTTGGCTTTCATCTTTGTTGACAGTGTAGATATAAAATATGCTGCAAAAATGTAATGAGTAAATCAAACTTTTGCTCTAAGTCGTTTAAAGTTGTTGTTCTTGGTCCAATTAACTTGACAGAACATTTCACAAATGTATTTTATCCAGATTCAAAGAGATGAACTTGTGAGGTTTAATATATCTGTTTAGCTTTTAGTCTCATACTCCTCTCTTTTTTCCCCAACTTTTGCCTCTTCCATTTATCTGCTGTAATTATATTTTTTTAGACTTGAACAGTGGAAGAGAATGAGGCATTTTTCTCTGAGCAGCTCATCTCTTTTCAGCTCTGTGCACGCCTCCTCGTGTTCCATCATCCCGCTGCTGCCTTATCATACATGTCCTGCCAGCTCTTCATTTTGTTGGACTCATTAGCATTTACTGTCGCTAATCACTTCCTCGAGGATGGCAATCTGAGCTAGCTGCCAACAAGCGCGGTGGCAGGTTAGCACACACAATACTGAGCGGACGGGCATGAAGGCTAACGGGGCGGCGCGTATGATGGGCTGTCAAGGGCTAATCTGGCGGAGAAGTGTTCATTAAGTCATTAGCGCTGACGCAGCGATGAGATGGGTGCAGGCGGGAGTGATGCCTGCTTTGTCCTCTTTTATCGCTTCCCTCTATCCCTCCTCCCACACCCGACCGTCTGTCTGTCCTCTGACTGACGGAATGAAGAGGTGGAAATGAACAGATGAAGATATAAAGAGAAAAGTCAAGTGCTGTGGTACTTAAACCTGCCCCGAAACGTGGCTGAACCACTGCTTTACAATCCTGAAGGTCTCACACTTTCAAGACACCTTTAGAAGAGAAAGAATAAGTAAAAATATCCTTTTCAACAAGGATTTTATGAAACCAACAGTGATTTGGCTTTGCATACTTTCTGCATAAAAACTTGGATGTGTCTGTCTGAAAAGTAACTGCATTTTGTTCATTTTTAGCTTAGTCTTGTTAAAAAAAAGTCATTAACTAAATCCTGCAAGATAAAATCTGATAAATGTTTAAAAAGTAGAAAATTTAAAGTACAAGCAAGACTTTATGTTGCTGATGTTAGGTGGTGAATTTAAGTTTCGTGCGCACATTTGGCTCACTAACCAGTTAACATGTTACGAACAGATAACTTGTTCTCATGTGTTCATTAGTATGTGTTCACTGCCGTATCAGCTGGAGTAAGTACAACTGGCACTTGATTTGTGAGCTCGGCTGCGGTAAGCTGCTGTGTGTGTTTGTGTTTTGGCTGCGGTTGATGACCCAGGAGTAAATTAGTCTGCTAATCTCAGAGAGGCAGTGATTATCGAGTGAACCTGGAAACTCTGTTTGTGCCAGAGAAAAGAGTTAAAGCAACACAAACACCGGCAGGGGAGCACCTTGTGTGTGTGTGTGTGTGTGTTCGTGTGTGAGCATCGTTTGCAAAGGCACAGCAATGCACAAAAGGTAAACCGTATAAAGCATGTGCAGATTGTGTGTGTGTGGTGGACCCCTGACAGTGCACTGAGTGTCTATAGTAAATCCAGCAATTAGTGTTCTGTGCATAATTAACATGCTAATGAGTTGATCTAGTTAAAAGCTGCTCTCACAAAAAGAATACACGCACACACTGAATAACATACTGACTAGAGTTGAAAGGTGGGGCAATGCCAGTGACCCCACAGCACATGTTTGCTAACACTTTATTTGCATATTTGCATTATGGGAAGAAGCATCGATGGCCATTTCTCCCCGCTAACGCACTTAAATCTCAAAGGATAACGGTGGGTGTTTCAGAGGTTCTGGGGCGGGGGCTCATGGGAGAGGTTGCAGCTGGCGCATCCTCAAACAAACAAAACCTGGCTTTAACACACATATACACACTTAACATAAATGAGCAATTTCCACATCCTCTCCCTTTCTGAATTGCTGACCCAGACGATAACCTCAGCTATGATCATAGGGAGGGATGAGTGACTCACTGAGAAACGCGTACATACACACACCTGACAACAGGCTTTTGGCAGATCAGGACACAAATCTGAAAACAAAAGTGGGCTTGCTGGCTGCTTAATGAAACATTGGAGCCATAAAACTAAAACACACCACAAGAAAAAAAAAATATGTTCAAACATTAAATCTGGCTAATATAAGTTTGATTTTATCAGCTTGGTTTTGTGACAATGCTGGTTTTTGTTCTACCTGGTCAGGTAACCCGTAACCAAAGGTGAGCAGAGATTTGTGGTGGGCTTCGCCAGTCCAAGAGTGAACATGGTGTCTAGTAGCCGTCGGATGGTGGAGATGTTGCCCTTGAACGATACTCCATTAAGCATATGAAAGAGAAAGGGGATGTGGGAGTCTTTCAGCACCACGCCCTTCTCTTTCATCTCCTTCAGAATGTCCACCGCCTCTGTGGGGGAAAAAAAGAAAGGTGTGCATCAATGAGAGGGGAGTGACCTGTGTGTGATTTAAAGGTAAAAAAAGGTAAGAAAGAAAAAAGAACAAAATACAAGGAAAAGGAGAGATTATGCCAAGAGAAGGCAAGAGGTTGGCAGAGCTTGGCTTAGAGAAGAGTAGGGTGTTTGAATATGATAAAAGGCCCCTTTAGCTAATTCCATGTGGGGAAAACAAACCCATATTAAAACAGCATTTTGCACCCAGCGGGGATTCAAATCCAACCCCGTATAATGCCAACTCTGTGCTAATTGCTACTTGCAGTTTTCTAAACGAGACTACAATTACCAGACCCCTACAATGGAGGCCAGCTTTTTGCTGTGGCCATGTGGAAAGCACTTGGGGGGCTAAATTATAGGTATGTGGCGACAAGGGCCCGTCGCGGCCCCAGAAAGACCTCAGTAAGCGGGCTGAGGGGTGGATCGGTTGGTCAAGTCGAGCTGGTAATGGAGGGCTTTTTACTGGGCCAAGCGCCCATCTGGCCAACACTAGAGGCTAAATGGTGAAAAGAGAGTGGTGTGTGTGTGTGTATATATGTGTGTTAACAGGGTAAAGTAATTAAGATGCGTTTACTGTCTATTTAGACAGCTGGTAATGGGCTGTCAGTGATACAGCCGCCATCCACCACAGATACTAATCTATACACCAAGAGCAATAGAGGAGATGGAAAGATGCAGAGACACTGAATTCATCTGAATAATCTGCATTAAATCTGCAGTTGAAGTACAGTAATGACACTGTGCTTAAAAACTACTCAATTTTTTTTGCTTCTCTTACTGGTGTTAATTTTAGAAAAAAAAAACCCCAAAAAATCAACAACACTAAAAAAGGAAAGCACTATTAAGTGAACAAACACTTGTGTAATAATCCCTACACCTACGCAGTTGTTACCACAACAAAACTCCTCCAACAAGAGTATCACTTTATATATAAAAAACAACATTCAGAAACATTTGTGGGCTGAAAAACAGCGCCACTGGTGAGTGCTTTGGCATCCTAATTTTAGTCTGTCTCTACATCAGTCCACCTCCTTGTGCCAGTTGTTATGGCATTGGCAACCAAAAGCTGTCACGGAGTTAATGGGACAAGGGAAAACAGAGGAATGAAGGGTGGAACTAGGGCAACTAGAACTGGAAGAAACACTATAAAACAACAAAGAGGTTAAAGGCAAAATAGTACAAGAAGCATGAGCATGCCGGAAGGGTAAAGTTGGTAAGCAGAATGCAGTTTTAACATCACCACAAAAAAATGAAAAGGGGCATGAAAAGGTTGTTATACCATTGGTTTGTTGCGCCATTGTCCTTCTTTTCACAATAAAAGCACAGCAGAGGAATACAAAGTGAAAGCCCCTGTTCCATTTTCAACACACAATACTAAAATTCGGTAACCTGCACAACTAGGTGTGATCAATCTTTTAGCGTGGCAACTTCAGGCTCAATTTGAGATTTTCAGTTTTATAAAGCTGGTTCACTTCTTACTTAGGTCCATCACCATGGGAACTTGTGTTGGAAACTAGCATGCTCCATAGAAGATAACCAGGGTGTGATGGACCCGTTTTGTAGTTCAGGGTTTAGATCTGAAACCATGTTTCCAAGCAGCTGGCTGTGTAGTGTGATGAGACAAATTTACAATTTTTAAAAACAAAAAATGCTCACCACTTCTACACACTTTAAAAATATGTCTTGACACAAAATCCATAAAAGAATCATGTGGTCCATTCTGGGTCTCCAAAGTGAGATGAATACAAGCTCAGATAAACAAGAGCACATAAGGTGTTAGATAAAAAGGAAAAGGTGAATGTTTGAAAGTTGCTTATGACAATATAAAGAAAAAAGTTTAGAAAAACTGAAGTGATTACAATCAATCCTGAATAAAACAAATTTCATACAAATTTCTTTAAAATAAATAATTTGTAGCCATCGGTAAGCTTAAGGACAACATTTAAAATCAAACAGAAACGTCCAACAGCTGAAAGTACCGTCAAAGGTCCAAAGTGTAAAAATATTATAGTTCCGGGTACTGAAAAGCCAAGTACACTGGAGGTTGTTTTATAAATGTATGTAGTTATAAATGAAACAATACAAATTATTGACCAAAATAGCTGAAGTGGAAATTATAGGGATATATGGAAGCAAAAGTATCACTGAAAACAAAACACCTTGTTAGATAAAATTACTGTGTAAAGGAATATCTAGAGGAACACGCTAATCGAAGATGAAGCCATCAACATAAACAACATCTATGTAATAAGCTCACCTGCGGTCAAGTCTGCTCAGATTATTCTTTCAAATGTAACATATTCTTTCTATCTGATTCTGTCTCTCCAAGCCTCCCTCTCTCCATCACTGTTTGACAGACCCGTTAATCACTGAGACCAATGGCTTGGAGCTGATCTGCCCAAATGGAGCTACACTAGCTAACATCCCTCCGTCCGCCATCAAAACCTACCCCATGGCGTTCTCCCTTCATCTCCCCCTCTATCCGTCCGTTGAGCTAGTATGCATATCCATCAGCTCAGCCGAGCATCACGGCCAGCACAGCGAGCCAGACTCCACACACATACACACCAAGAGACGGGGAGGCAGACAGGCCAGGTAAACAAACATCACACAGCCCAATGGTTCATGTAATGTTCCATGACTTGACTGCTGGTGATGTCTTTTTACAGAAGCACACACGAGCACTAAAGAGGAGTTCAGGACCACCAAAAGACAAAACAAGTTGTGTTTACTAAAGTGGGGAGGTTGGACAGATTGAGGAAGAGGGCAAGGTCAGGTCAAAAAGATGCTCGGTGATAAAGGAGTATTTAATAAAGCCAAAAGAGAGAAGGGGAGATGAAAGCTGTGTTTAGCCTCTTGAAGCCCATGGGGATACTTTTAGCAGGTTCAGTGAGTCCCAGAAAAGATTTAAGTGAGTCTGGCATGAAATATACAAAAGATAACTGGCAAAAAAACAACAACAACTATTGATGAATATCTGGAGAGATAAATATATAAAAGGATGTCGTTTAGAAACAATCCATGACTACAGTAAAGCCACCAAAACTGGGAAAACCTGGCTTGAATAGCTGCAGCGACTGTGCAAAATTATGATAATATAAACAAAGGTTTATAAAGGTTAAAATGTTTGAATGAAGCATGAAAGGAAGTAACATTTGATGAAGCAACTTGTGAGTACATCTAATAATTTTTGATATGTTCATCCCTTAAATATCAATGAAAGCATTACTTCATTCTGTGCATAAATTTCTGAACGTCTACAACAAAAAGTGTACTAAACACAATTGCATTTTTATAAATAAAAGTCACACTCACATAAATTTTTAAAAATTTTTTTCTTTTCTCTGTGTATTTTGGTGAGAAAAGTTTGATTCTCACAAATTCTGAAAAGTTTGGCATGGTTCAAGAATTAACTTTAATACATTTCATACAAACAGTCCTAAAATTGTTT
>JAOXNZ010000105.1:18814935-18830670 GCA_028566095.1 Kryptolebias brasiliensis
TGTTGGTTGTTGTTAATTTGATGCTGGAAAGATTATCTTGTACTATACGAAAACAAACAAAAAAACAAAAATTGCTTGGTTAACATGCCTCAGATGAACCAAGTGTTTTAAACAAAGCACAATTAAAGACAATTTTTCATATTTGCTATTGTATGTTTGGTACAGTTGGTTAGAAATGACAGACAGAAAATGCTTCAACAATAATGTTCAAGAGCATTTTTAGCCAGTGCCATAGTAATTGTTTCTAGGTCTATAATTTAGCCACTAAACATAAAAGACAGTCACACAGTAAGTGGATGTGGCTTTTTAACTGAGCACGTACGTGTGTGTGTGTGGGGCACAGGAGTGGGGGTTGGTGATATTGCAAGCAAGACTTGAGTGGCTTGAGGGCACATTGAAAGAGTCGCTGGTTGACTTAATTGGAAGTAATTGATTTTTGCTTCTGAAGCCATGTTTTCTTTATCCATGTACCGGAGGAAACAAGAAACTAAGACTTGCCTGGAGTAGTGTTGGATGTTAAAAACTTCTTGACACTCGAGAACTAAACACTTGCCACACTTGGACAATATCTCAGCACAACTTGATGCTAACGTGCAAATTCAGACATGAATGTTTTTGCATGTGCATGGTTCTGTCCCCTGCAGTTAACTGGCATTATGACTTTGAGCAACAAAAGAGGGATTGAAGGTGAGTTGCTGGCTGTAACTTTGCTCAGGGAGCTTTTTTTTTTTTCCCCTTTTACAGTGGGCAATTGCTTATCTGAATTTGTGCCAAACTGAGAGTTGTTGCGTACTGTTACCGGTAAGCGTTAAGGATTAGGTTCAGGAAATGAGTAGAGCGTTAAAGGGTGCTTCCCTGCCCAGTGCTTTTGCATTGTCACCACTGCTAATACTCAGCTAATTACAAGGACATACTTTACTAGCAAGCTCAGCTATAAGCCTCATCTCCCTCCACTCCATTCTTTCCTTTTCTTAGGTTACCCCTCCAGCTTAGAATCTGGGGGTGAGGTGAAAGAGAAAAAGAAAAAGAGAGAGTAATAACAGGCCCCCCTCCTCCCTAAAAGCTCTCCCTCCCTCTGGACGGATATAATTATTGGATTTTTCTCCATTTAAAGCACCCAACCCCTATATACCCCTCCTAGCAATGTGTTCCTATGGTGTTTAATCTCAGCATAGGGGGGGGGGGGGTAGTCCAGCCATGTAACACATGCACAAAGAAACAGTGCATGAGAAGAGATATCACTGAGTTGTGATTAACAGTTTGAACGTAGTGCAATCTAAAAGGCCATATCACCAACAGCAAATATATTCCACTCTGTCTTACTCCCTTTACGTCAATATATTATTAAATATATTATTTTCACATTTTAAGTTTGAAAATTTACACACTCATTAAAAGGTAAGCATCTGAAATAAAAAACACATCTTGGTCTGCAGCTAGTTGCAGGTTATTAGTTGCTATGCCAAACTTCAAGGTAATTGTTGCAAGAGATTTTTTTAACCTGTCAGAATTTTAGCTTTACATAATATCTTGAATAATTTACTTCAGTCAAGACTAAAAACATTGTAATTCTAAAGCTATAAAAGTAGTTATAGTATTTAATCTTGATTGCAGACTTTTGAGCTACCTTTAGTATAAAATCTTTTGCATCAGCCTTTTATTTATTTATTTTTTTATCATCTCCAGCAGCCACAATCATGAAAAACACTTTAGGCATAACTGCACTGAGAAAGGTGGACATTTACTCAATACTGCATGTATTTTCAAAATGCTGCTTCATAAGTTGGATTAATTTATGTACTCAGAAGATTGGCAAAAACAGTAAAGAGTAGCCTTTATTAAAATGCTCATATTAACTGTCCACGTGTATTTTGTTAGCCTGTTATGTACATTATAAATAGACAATAATGTATTTATTTACTTTAAAGCTGTCAGGATCTGTGTTTAGTGAGTTATTTTTGGGTAATTTTTTGTGTTAGGTTTTATGGTTATGTTCTCACTTGTGTTTCTGTAGTTCTGTTATCTTTGTGTTTAAGTTTATTCCCTGTTTTTCTTTTTGTTGCTCTCTATAGTCGTGTTCCCAGTGCCTCCTTGTGTTCTCTGCCACCTCTCAGTCATTTTCCTCAGTCCTGCCACGCCCATCCTCACCTGTCTCTGGTTGCCATTAGTCACAGCTGCAGCTCATTTCCCCATCAGCCCCAGCCTTTATATTCAGTCTTTTCCATCTCCTCCTCAGTGGTTCGTTGTCAGGTTACGTCCTCGTGTCTCCCTGTGGTCTTTGTAGGCTTTCTTTGTAGATTTTGCTGCCACATCAGCCTTTTGTTTTTGAGTTTTGTTATTCTTTGAAGCTCCTTGAGTTTGCATGCATTCTGGGTTCAAACCAACCTTTAAACCGTGACAAAAAAAAGTATACACAAACTTGAATGTGCAGAGTGGGCTTCCATTAGAGAGCGATTAGCGTATGGTAGTTAATTTGGCTCTCTTCCCACTTGTACCCATCAAGTGCACCATTGTGTACTTCCAAAGGCACAAGTGCTTGAGTGTGTTTGTTTATGCATGTGCAAATCTGTATGTGTAAATCCCTAATGATGTTTTAAAACAAATAGATGATTAATGTGATTAGTGTGGTGGTTGAAAGTGGAGCAGCTATGGTAAATGGCTACATGGCCATATGGGAATAGGCTTTGGCTTCTCTCCAAACACTTGTTTTTGTAGTGCTTTCCCATCTTGTGCTGGTTTCACCATAGTTAGCAGAAATTTAAAAGAAAAGATTTTTTTAAAAACTTAAACTGCCAAGACCCTATTACAAGAGACTTAGTGGTTTAATGCCATCATACAGGTATTGCAGAACATTTTCAGATGTTCTTTGTCTACAACAGAGTAGTCAGAGCTGTTTTGGTCCTGAGAGGAAGACCTATAGGCAGATGATCTAAAGTTTTATTTTCTCCATTTCCTGCTTTCTATTAAAAAACAGTTTGTGCAGAAAAACATTTGTGGAACAAAATAGGAATTTTAAAAATGACAATTTACCTGTATTTTATTGCAGGCTTATTGATGTAGTCTTTGTTCATAGGTTGCAGTCTCAAATTCACATCATTACTCAGCATAGTGGCTTTGACTTTGTGGTTAAATTTACAGTGCCACATGGACACGCAACATATTTCTATACATTGCTATGTGCACCCAGAATGACTAAAAATGATCAATAAATCAACATAATGCATTAGAATTATTGGTACTTAAGACGATTTAGTCAAAAAGCCCTCTAGAGAAGCAGAGCAGCTGCTTGTCAGCCTTCAGCATGTCAACGTGTCTTTTTTGAAAAGACTAAAGTGTTTGCTATTTAGCTAAAGAGCCATTAACTTGCTTTGTGACTCACTGTACAGCTTTAATGCACAAACTGCTAAAGTCACTTCTTCACTCTGTCAGTCTCTCTCGGTCTGGAGACTCTCTAAATAGCCCCACAGGGGCCTTTAACTGTCAGTTGGCTGTGCTAATGCTAGGTGTTGACGGTAATTGATGTGCTACATGCTAATGTTAGCAAGTGTAGGGCTCTGAGGGGAAGTTAACTGATTTTCAAGTGCCCCCCTGGGGAACTGCCCTAACTGCTAACTGCTGCAGCATCTCTCTGGGGCTCCAAGCTGAGGAAACGGCAGATTTGAACACTAACTGCTTTAATATGTCATAGCTTTACTTTATGTTTTAGGACTTTATGGGAATTAGGTTGTCTGAATTTTGCTTCAGCCTTTTGGAAGTGCTAAAGGACTGAGACGTTGGTCATAAAGTTGGTCTGTGTGTTTAATATTTTATTATTAATTACTGAAAAGTGAATATTTAAATATATATGAACTCATGTATCTTTTGATATGGTTTCATCCTATTTTTAGATCTACTGTTATGTCTCTTATTTTTTTCACCTTGTATATGTACACACACACACATGCACACACATCTTTCTCATACTGTGTCTCTATCTGTCCACAGCAGGCCATGGCGCCACACACTTTTGTGCCTGCCCACTGAGGCTGAAATAGACTCTCTTTGACTCTTTTTTTTTTTTGTTTTTTTTTTTTGTTTTTCTTCTTCTTCTTCTGTCGCTCACACATGCAATGAACATAGGTAGGAGAATAAAAAGCCATTAGATGTTGTGACTGAGCTCTGGAGACTGAGATGACTTTTTTCAAAATTATAAAACCAACAAGTCACACTTAACTGCATTACATTAGCATTATACATTTGCAGTGATTAGAAACTTGAATTCACTAACTACAGTTCAAATATTTTTGTTGAAATTTCTGAATACAATTACAGTTTTGACAGATAAGTTATAAAAATAGCTAATGATTAAATCAAATGAATGCACATGCCGTATAGTATCTATGGGAGGCTGCTTTTTTGCTTTTATTGTAAATGGGTTTTCTTTTTTGACTAACTTTTAACAGGCATTTTTCAACGCTTCAGTCATTTTTTTCCCAGTATATTTGTAATGACTGAGGTATTCAAATAATAAAATTGATTCTAAATTATTACGTGCAGCTTCGTTCAGAATGGATACTGTGGACCTCTTGTAGAGAGCTAATTGCTACGCATAAAGAGCTTTGAGCATTGGTATTTCCTAATACTACTCAGTCTGTAGTGGGGGAAAAACATTCAAATTTAAAATATATCTTCAGAACTAATCTGGATCTCCCTCTACTGCTAAATGTTTTTATTTAATTATTCATTTATTTTATAAAGGAAAACGCATAGAAACAAAATATAGAATTCCTTGAAGGAATTCATATCTCCCTCCACCTTGCATGTCAAAGTTTCTAACAAACGTCTTGTACAATCCATGTACTAGTGCTCGGAGTATATATTGAAGATCAGCCTAAGCTACTACCACACCAAATACTAGGTTTACGCCTTTAAAATTGACCGAGTTATAGCCATTTTTTGTTGTTTTTTTAGGGTCAGTTTGCAGTGGCAGCCATCTTGAATCACGTTAACTCTAAAAGTTAATCAGTTGTAGATATACATTTAATGAATACTTTCTGCAAGTTTCATTAAAACCTGTCCAGTGGTTCATGAGATATTTTGCTAATAAACAGAAAAACAAACACATACACGTGCAGACACCCACCTTTAGAGTTGGCAAAAGATAACGATAAATATAGTGACTGTTTAAAAACTGTTTGTGTGGCACATCAGAGTATCAACTTACTGTGTTGGCGCTACAGGTTCTAATTTACCTGAATTGTTGGTAACGTAACATCTTCCCTTATTGCTTTCCAGACTGTTATGTGCTTCTTCCCTCCCTCTCGGCTTACCTCTTGCTCTCTCCACCCACCAGTGATTGCACAATCTTCCATCACAACCACAATCATAACAGCCCAGAATCTGTACCAGTGTGTGACCCTCACCAACACACACACACACACATGCGTCCTCGAGGAGGAATACAGTTGGAGCTTTTATGCTGCTTTCCCAAGTGGCTGTTTTCGAGCGCAGCCACAATGGATGGCCTAATGTGGATTTGTTTAGAGAGCTGGTTAATTGGAGTAGGATGCTGTAATTGCACCTCTTTTGCGGTGTGTGTTTGCACTTGTTTGCATGTGTGTATGTCACCTGGCCTTTGTTTGGACTGTGTGTGTGGGAAAACATTTGCTCAGCTATAGCTACACTACACAAACACTATAAGCTACATAACGCAGATGTAAGAGGTGTGAAGTGCCTTAGCAAAGAACAGGAGAGAAACTGAGAGATGGAGAAAATGCATAAATATAACACTCTGTAATAAGTACAAATAACTGTATGTTCATGGTGCCCAGCACAAGTTATGCTGTGCTTCTGTATATTCTTCTCACTGTCTCTTTTTGTCAGTGCTGTCCCCCAGTTGGGGGTGCTGTAAGTCCTTGTATGTCTCTGCTATTGGTCCTTGTATGTGTGTGTAAAAATCTCTGCCAGTCACTAAACTAAAACTGTTTTAGCATGTGTGTTTACATTCATAGATAAACACTAAACCCAGATACTGTTTAGGCGTTGAACGTTTCTGCCTAAGACTTATGTTAATTTAGCATGTCTTAGTTGTAGCAATCACTTTTCAACTTTTGTTCACACAAGATGACCAATAAAATTAAAATAGTTCAATGACAAGCATGAAAATGATGTTCAGTTGTGTATACTCTGTGATTTTTACAGTCACACTATCCCACATCTGCAAAGTGAGCTCACATTGGCTCAGAAAAGGAGATTATCAGATTCAGAAGGCTGCAACTTTGCTGTATCTGTTTATAAATCGTCCTGACACTTGATTTACCAAAGCCTAACACATAGCTCCATTACATTAATAATTTGAATAACTTAGGCAAATCTTAAAAAAGGAAAATACAAGTTTTGCAATATCTCTACAAAAGAAGTTTTGAAGTAAGTTTTATCAAGTCACTACTTTCTGAACATCATTTCAGTTTTCTTTCTTTCTCTGGGCTTTTTTTTTTCTTTACTCTCCCTCTTAACTTTAGGTCTATCCTATTCTCTTTTAGGCTCAGATTACCATCTGCATGGGTTTTTCTGTGTAAGTGAAAAAAATATGGCATTCGCTATGTGGGCCACAGACCTAATGCTAATCCATAATTGCCATTCAAACCCATTCTCATCCTCCAAACACACATAAACATACCGTGTACACCACAGGGCTTTACTGATCAATAGAAAATAAGCGGCATTTACATTTGCATGTCTGCTAAAGGACACTAACAGGGCCAGGAAGGTCTGCCTCAATGTCTTCTGTTTGTGTTCTGCATTTTTTTTTTGTTTGACATTATGAGTAAAGAGAGTGATCTTTTTTTTTGTGTAAGCATATGCGTTTGCCCTGTCATTGCCTATGTGTACTCCTGTGTGTGTGCTGCTATGTGTTCGTCTGTTTTCAGGGTCAGTCTAAATGGATGTATTATTAGTAACCATTCTGAGTTTGGTCACTGAAGTTCTCAAGCAAGGCAATCAGATCACTTAAGAGACTACTTGGTCTATGGCCTAAAGGTTCCTGCCTCTCCTTGTATGTCTCTTTCTCTTTCTAGTATCCTTTAATGTCTCTTTCCAGCACACACAAAAAACCCCAGCAGCCATGGCCATCACCCCTTATCTCTTCTCTCCGCACTCTGCCTCTTCTCTTCTCTACTACCCCTGTCCTTTACCTCCATGGGGGGAAAAGGACAAGGTCATGAAGATAAACATAGAAAAGTGAAAGTGGATGAGGGACACACACACAGAGCTGAAATGAACCATATCATTTGGACATTAGCCTCTGGGCAACTGTGGTGAGAGACTCACTAGCCTAGTGAATAATGCCCAATGGTGTATACACCATTATTTAGCTGTAGTTACCTAGCTGTCTTTGACAAACTTTTGCTAGCAAAAAAATAAAGTCAGCAGGATTTCTTCCAGGTGTAAATCCTCTGTTTTTGCTCTTAACCTGTAGTCAGTTAATTATAACTCTGAATAATGCAGCCACTAAACATTGTTGCAAACCAAACAGGCCTCTCTGTCACAACAGCAAGAGCTTCTACCTGAACGACAGTTCGTCCACCATGCTGCAGAAGCCTCACACCAACAACTTAAAGAACAAGACAATGAGCTCAAGGCATTAAACCAGGCATCCAAATACATGTTTCTATCAGTCAGTCATGTTTCTACCATGGGAAAACCTTTGTTGTCCTTTGTATGCAGTTTCAATAATATCTAGCATAACATGCAGTGGCCTCTCCAGCTGCTGACCATTCAGGATCAAAACAACTATTATGTAGTTATGCTCCACCTATACTTTGTGGTTCGAGTGTGAACAGGGTCTTTAATAGCCGGTATTGCAGTTAGAAAAAAGTTTACTCTCACTATTATGTGCAGACTCCCAGGAAATCTGTAAAACGTTTCATAACTGTTGATACAAACTGTCAGTGCAAACTCATTTTCGTCTAAAACACACTGACATAAAGTGCTATGGAAAATGGTTGTCGTCCTGAGGTCAGCCAGTTAGACATACTGTAAGCATTGTATCCATGAGTTTAAATTCTGAGTGGTGCCTTGTTGCAGCAAGCTATTCTTCAGGTCTTATAGAAGGAAACTGTTTTATAGAGGCCTTTGTGAACAATGATCATGTTGTTTGATTCATCATCTAGATAGATAGATAGATAGATAGATAGATAGATAGAACTTTATTGATCCCTTGGGAAGACTCCTTCAGGGAAATTTAAAATATATTGTAATATATTGCAAAATATATACTGTGAGAAGTACACAAAGAATTACTTTTAAATAAATATGTGTGAAAATAAATACCAAGTCATTTTGATGAAAACATGCTTTAAACACAGCAGAGTATAAAACTGGGATTAAGGACAAAAAAATGAGATGAAGACTCAACGGAACAGAATGTCTAATAGAGATATATCATTACACTGATAGATGTGTAATCTATTGTGCAGCCATTGAACAGCAGCAGCATGGGTTTGGCAGTAGCCCATGCGCACACACACACACACACACACACACATGCTGTGCCTCCAGTGGGGATGTAATAGATGGTGTGAGTGTATTAGTCGCTACAGTCCAAGTGTTAAGTGCTGGCCTGGTGTGTGTGAGATCGATGACAGCCGGGCGACCCCTCATTCTGACACACACATAGACACACAAAGTGCTGTGACACATAGCCTAGGGTCAGGGTTCATACACAAACATATCCATCTCTAAAACACACAGACATTTTTTTCTCTCTGTGTGTATGTTTGTATATATATATATATATATATATATATATATATGTGTGTGTGTGTGTGTATCAAAAACACTTTGTGTCTATTACACACACACATTCACACACTGCCATACATATACCCATCTTGTCCTAAGAGCGCAGGGAGGGGCCTGCTGTCAAGCACCGGTGGTCCATCGATACTTGGGCAGAGCACTAATGCCTGCTGTCTGCTGATGGACGCTGGCCTGCCTCCAGGGACCATTAGACTCAATGGGACAGAGACAAACACACACACATACACACATTACACCAACATGAAACACATAAACAAACCTACTACTTTGACGCACCCTGAAATCATAGTATTTGGAGGCTCATACACCAAAAATACAGTACATAGACTAAATACGTAACTAAACATCTGTATTTTGATCTGTGTCATTTTGATGCTGCATTTTTATAATAAGAGAATATGAAAAATAGAAAACTACTTGGAATGACAGTGATTATTGATAATGTTTTATATGTAACTGACAGGGAAATCCTAAAATAGATGCTGTCAACATTGTGTGTAAAGCCTTTTGTTTTGTTGGGCACTGCACATTTATTATTGGAACATAATAATGTACATGCTAAGTTTAGATGTCATAACTCCTAAGTTCCTATGTAGAATATTTTCCACAGTCTGACTGAATATATGTATTATACATTGACTGTGTATGGCAGTTTTATACTGAGAGTGAATTCTAACCTAATTTATTGCTCATTTTTCATTTTAAAAAGTATTAAATCTTTGGGTTGTATGTATTTGTATATTGAAAATTAAAAATGTGTCCTTACATGTTTAATGCTTTATGAGAAGGGGTTCCATAATATCACATCAATCAAACAAAGTAATGGCCAAAATCTGAAAGTTCAAAACTGTAAAAGAAAAACACAAATAAATAAAAAAGATAAAACAAAAAGCTAAACTGTAGAAATAACCACTAGACTAGAAAAATGTGTTGTTGCAAATAATCATCAATAACATTCACTAAACATTGAAAACGAAACTACTTTAGATGAGTGAATAAGGATCCCAGGAAACCCTGACAATTCAGTGCCACCATGTTCCACACTACATGGAAGGTCAAAAAGTTAAAAAAAAAGTTCCAAAATATGATAAAGGTTGAAACATTAGCATAGCCTAAGTCCTCTTGTTGGTTAATTTAAACATGCCAAGAACTATATCTGTGCTAATCTGTGATGCATTAGTTATTGGAGGAGTGTATGATTGTGTTCCACACAGACTCATCCTTTTTCCAGGCTTGAACCAGGCAGTTGGGTCTTTAGGCCATCAGCATTCAAATAAAATCACCAGAATGCTGCAGGATCAACTGCTGGGTTCTGATCTTTTTGCTTGACTATCCATCAAACTGCAATTCAGGCACAATTAGACTTATTCTTGTCTACTTTACCGTGGCTCTTTGGTCCTTTTTCTTCATTCTCTTTTCCAGACCCCTAGTTTTTGCAGCTCCCTTAAATCCATCCAATTGAACACTCTTACAGATTCGTATTACTCACCGAGTGTCAAGCTCGTCACCTTTTTAGGTGAATTAGCTGAACAACAAATGTGCTGCAGTGTGTGAAAGACAAGAAGATGAGTGAACAGATGCGTGGGAAAGTTTGAAGTGGGAGTGCAGCTAATCCACCTGTCTGAACATTATGGGTGTAAATTAATTACTTAAGCCATATTACAATTAAATACAAAATGCTTAGTCTAAGTTTACAAACCAGTTAATGTGCCATACTAGCAAACACAAAACTATATAGAGATCAAACGTTATCATTAATTATTGCTCAGTCACTTGGCACGCATTTATTTGGTAAAAACATTTTCTGTTGCATGGCACAGCGGCGTAGTAGTTAGAGCTGTCACCTCCCAGCAAGAAGGTTGAAGGATTTCATCCCCGCCTGGGGATGTTCTCCCTGTGCACACGTTTACTCCGGTTTCCTCCCACAGACTAAAAACATGCATGTTAGGTTAATTGGTAACTCTTAAATTGTCCCTAGGTGTAAGTGAGAGTGTGAATGGTTATTTGTCTTGTTTGTCTCTATGTGGCCCTGCGATGGACTTGCGACCTGTCCAGGGTGTCCCCCACCTCTCACACAATGACTGCTGGAGATAGACACCGCCTCCACGCGACCCAGAATGGAGAAGCAGGTAAAGAAAATGGATGGATGGATGGATTTTCAGTTGCCAGCTTAAACTTGATAAACATATTAAGTTCATTGTTTTCACCTGAAAAGCAGCTAAAAATACACCCTCTGTTATTCTGTTAGCAATTAGAGATGGACATTTAACTCTTTGTGCCATCACACTTGGACTAATAACTAAGCCAAGACCCTGTTACAGGACCTGCTGTCAGTTGCCTCAAAACTCTACCAGTATTTAGGATTCAGTTCAAAATCAGATCATCTGTAACAGTCAAGCTCCTACTTATCCTCAGCCTTTAATATAAGGAAACTATGGTTTTGCTGTCCAGGGTCCAGAATGTGGAACAATATTCCTCCAGGAGTGAGGACGACAAGCTCTCTTGGGTACTTTAAAGTCCAGCTAAAGATCCACCTCTTTTCAAGCTGTTTTTGTATCAGACCCACCTGGTTCAGGAAACTGGTTTGCATTGTTTCAGGTTTTGACATCGTTTTTCCATTTGGCAAGTTTCTTGTTTATCTTGCCTTAAATGTTGTTTTTAATCTTTTTCTTTCAGCTGGTATTTTATATGGAGCCCTTTGTAAGTCACTTTTTAAAAGGTGCTTTTTAAATAATTGTCAGGAAGTGGTGGTTAAGGACCCAAGGATACAGTCTAAACACGAGGACTGATTACACAAAATAAGGAATTTATAGCAAAAATAAATGGCTGACAGGGCAGCAAACTAAAAAAAAAACACGGAGCTAAATAACGAGAAGCCTCCTGGGAACAAGCAAACAAGATAAAAGGTGGAAAACAGACAGGGTAACAGGTGAGACTAACTTGAGCAGCAGGTATAAATAGTTAACTGAGGGCAAGAATGACTGGTGAAAAATGGCTGACACAGGGGAGACACTGAGAATCTAAACACAAGGAATCTCAAAAATAAAACAAGGAAAATATGGTAAAATATAAACACAATAACAAAAGGAATATAACCAACAACTACAAAAAAATCAGGATTGTAACAATAATCATTTAATATATTGCTTTCAAAGGAAATGGCATCATATAGTGTGATGCAGGTTGAACAAATACTTAAACACTTATGATTAAAATGTGAAGATAAAACTGCAGTATGCACTCATGAAACATTTTTTATTGGAAAGGCATTGATCTCATTTATATCTCTTTCAAATATTAAACTGTCATATATATTTTTTTCCTGATTTCGATGGATGCTTTCATGGAATAATAGTCCTGTAAATATAGATCACAACCAAAAAGTTGTGGTTTCATTCAATCATTCTTTTAGTCTTGTGTGGCAGTCAGAACCAAAAAGAAAAAAAAGTCATTCTTTTAGGTGTATTTAAATATCTGCAGTCTGCAAAATTCTCATTAGAAAAATACACTGAAGTCCTTTTTAATTGTTGCTTCAGCACAGTCAATGGAAAAAAAGGAATCTCCCCTAGAGCTGAGAGAAGCCATAGTCCCTTGAATATGAAAACAAAAAATGAAAGTCTTACAAATCTTGATTGTGTTTGGGATATTTCCATATTAGATTAGAGGAACTTGACTTCCTCTCACAATTTCACTGTGTAAGAGCTGTGTTTGAGGTTACGTGCTTAAACCACTTGCCCATCTTATTGCCACTCCATGTTTCTCTGTTTATCCATTAAACAAAGTGTAAGAGTAGAGCTGCAGAAGAGACAGGGGTGGAGTCGAGAAGACTGAGACAACACAGAAGACATGAAGACAAAGTGAAAGATGATGAGCAAGAAAACAGTGAGAGGACACCTTGAGAGACAGCAAAACGAGAGAGATGGGTCCTGACAGCAGAAGAGGACTGTCTGTAGATTTGCCTGCATCAAATCCAGGCGCCTGTGGGCATCATCACAGTCCACACGTACACAGACGCACAAATGCACACACAGATGCACAGTGATAACCCATCACTACTGGCCAAGTGTTGTTTAATCTAACCTGACTTGCACTCAACAGAAAAAGCAAATTCACTTCCACTCACAGTCTGAAAAAACGGAGCGCTCTTCACATAAATGGCAGCGCTCTGAATTACCCCATTTTGTGTGTGTGTGTGTGCTTGCTGGTGTGCCCACATGTACACACTCTACAGCTCATGTTTTTATTTTTGTGATGATTTTTCAGTGTGTCTGCGCGGGTGTTTACATGTATTGGTGTTGACAAGCTCTTCAGCTGTACCCCCTTCATTGTTTGACAGGCAGATAGCTAGGCTGCTCTGCTCCCTATTGTTAGGGGGCTGTCATTAAACCCTGCTTGTACAGCCAGTTATACCGCCTGTGTGTGCATATGCATGGGTGTATACGGGGCATGAAGTTTGTGCCTCTTCATGTTTATACAATCTAACCTGATGATGGTTTTTAATCTTCTGTGTTTATATCTAAAGAATCATTTGTTATGTATATGAACATGGAGGACAGTATGTGCATAGGTGAGCGTGTGTGTTGGAATTGTTTATCTTTACCACAATGACAGAAGGGGGGGAAGATCAGACTGACAAGCCCATTGTTTAACAGACTGATAGTTTGACTGTAGCACTCTGCTGTTCTCTCGTCTCCTCTCCATTGTTATGTGACTTTTCATTAAGCCCTTGTTGGCCAGTCACAATGAGCAGGAGTGCTTGTTAGCCACAGCGCTGTCATTTGTGGAGAAGAGTAGGTGAACCGAGCTCACACACATTCATACAGACACATACAGAGATACAAGAGGCCACAAGCAAAGAGTGGTTACTGCAGATGTGAAAAATCATTTTGGATCACTAGCTACGGTGCTCAACGTTTTATTAACATTCTCATATGGTGCTGTCCCCCCCCCCCAAAAAAGCAAACTGTGTTGATTATTTTAGAAGTCACACAATGTTGAAAGTGACCAGTTTATAGAGAATACCCCATTTAAGCAAAAAAAAAAAAGATAATACAAGATGTGAAAACTTGAATTGAAGACCTAGCATTCCTTAAAAGAAAGCATATCGCCCATCGCCAGTTTTATGTAGTGAATCACAAAGTTGTTATTCATTTTAGTCAAATCTTGAAAATAAGGTGATGCACAATCTCATGCAATATTGCCAGATGTCACGCTCAGATTATGTGTTGTGAAAAAGACTCTCAGCTACTACCACATCAAATTTTGGGTCAGTATCTGTAATACAGAGTTATAACCATTTTTGTGTTGGCTAATCTGGTTAGTTGTGGCAGCCATTTTGAATTGGATTGACTAGAAAAGTCAACCGGTTGAAGATGCACATCCATTGATTACTTCCAGACAAACAGACAAACATGGTTGACTCCAATTGATACAAAAGTTTTAAGCAAAGATCTTGCACAATGCATAGCACTTGAAATATAGATTTTTATTGACTCTCAGCTACAACCACACCAAATTTGAGCACATCTGTAAAATTGACTGAATTATAGCCATTTTTGTGTTTTATAGGGTCATTTGACTGTGGCAGACTGTGTACATCCAATAATTATTTCCTGAAAGTTTTATTAAAATCCATTCAGTTATTCGAGAGATATTTTGTTAACAGACACATGAAACCACACCCAGTCGAAGTCAAAAACATTACTGTTCACATTATTGCAACAAAACGATTCTGCTTTTAGTGTATTTTTACTTTGTAATGAACTGTACTCCAATACAGGAAATAAGTGCACCGATGTGTGGCCTTGATCAGCTCTTTTCATATATGATATTCTTAAGCTTGGAAGTTTGTACAAAGGTTTTAGTGTAAAACTGTGGCTCACCTGCTCTGTTGTACTTGATAGAAGCAGAAAAGAATGCCACAGACAAGCAGGCAAACAGCCAGCCAGTCTAGCATCCCTCTCAAATCGATTTCCTGTGTCTCAGGGAATCAGGACAAACTTGTGACATCACTTCCTGCTCAGGACAATCATACAGGAACAGACCAGGAACCCCTAGAAGTGCCATTTTTACCATAACAACCTTGACTGCACCCAAAAACAGAACAAACCCACACACACATGCATATATACACAAAAGGACACTATTGTTAGCTCCAACCTGTGAATAAGCTCTGTTTATTGACATAATTGTGAAGCATTGTACGTATCTGTCTGGGTGGCTGTCCTTCCCCTGGTCTCATTTCCCTCATGCTTTTCTGTCTGCTTCTTATTTTGTCAATTTCTCCCCTCTCTCTCTGACGCTTTTTAATTTAACCCTTGAGTTAATGCTGCTGCAGATTTTATGCTAATCTGAAATAGATTGATTTAAAGCAACTGATAGACAATTCTGAAATGTTTAAGATTTTTTTTTTTAACACAAACACTTGCAAGAGGCAAGTCTAAGATGTTTACCGTGGAACTTTAACCCATCTCCTTATTTTTCCTTAGTTCTTTTTGGGTCTCTAGTTCACTGAAAGTTATGTTTTTTGATATTCACCTAAAATATTCCTATTTTATGTAAATGAAATTAGCTTGATATTTTGTTGCACAACCTTTTGAGGCACTCAGTGGAACTCTCTCTGAGACTTCTGCACCTGTCCACAGGTGTTTTGGCCCACTCCTCATGAGCAAGCTGCTTCAGCTGCCCCAGGTTTGAAGGGTTCCTTCTCCAGCCTGCATGTTTCAGCTCCGTCCACAGATGTTCTATAGGATTTTATCAAGGCCAGTTTCATTAGTTTGTTTTTAGAACCACAATTCAAAAGCAATGTCTGATTTTAATTGGTTGATTTTCAGTATCTTTTTCTTATTATTACTTTTGTCAGTTTCAAGTTATTTCAGTGACTATTGTAGGTTTTTCTTTCTTTAACAAAAGGGTACAAACAAATTTTTCCACGTC
>JAOXNZ010000105.1:18881649-18898638 GCA_028566095.1 Kryptolebias brasiliensis
CTCCCTCACTCCCTCCATCCCTCCATCCCTCCATCCATCCATCCATCCATCCATCCATCCATCCATCCATCCATCCATCCATAGTATCATTAGATACATCCAGTTTTGATATGTGTTTCTGTAATGAATTCTTGACCACGGCGCTTCAGATGTTGGAAAGCTGGTGGGGAGAAACAGGCAGGCTGGAAAGTTTGGATCAACACTTGTATCTTCAAGGTGAGAAAGAAAATTGTTCAAACTTCTGCTTTGGGTTTTTTCTTGCCTTCTCACTTCTATATGGCTCAAATCAATAATCACACGTTTTGTTTTTAGTATTTCATAACTTGTACTATTTTTGGCACCGCTTTATTCAAAATAATGACTCTTTAGTGAAGATTTTTTGTTTTATTTAAGTAAAATAAATGATTTCCCCTAAATTACAGTGTGAAAATGAAAAACTGTGTTAGAATGGTAAGATGACTGGTGCATAATGTTTTATGTATGTACTCCTACTCCTGTAGCAACTTTATTAGGCTTCAGATAAATGCCATATGGTGATCTGCAGACTGTCGTTTGCTCTTTTGTTGTTTAAAATCTGTCTTGTAATTACAATAAACATTTTAGGTTCCTGCACCTCCCTTATGTGTCTCCCTTGCATACATTCCTGAACAGTATTTGCATTAATCGCTGGCTGACATTTGCAGACAGTGTTGTTTTTATTAAGTTCATCTTATCATTAAAATGTCTGCAGTGATTTTAACGTATGCTCTTCTAGTGCATAAAATTACACAAATGTAGTTTAAAATACAATTACAACAGACAATTATTCTGAAAAAAGTCACTGTAAAATCATTCTTAAACAACATGCCGCAAAGTTAATTATTCAAGTGCAAAGTCTATTTATGTGCATGGGACCGTCAAAGAATTGTAACCCCCTTTGATTAGGGTCACTCGCCCAGAAAACACACACACACCTCATATGTAAGGACAGGCTGAAATGAAGTTAATTGTTGTCCCTGTCTCAAAAAAACGAAGCATTTTCCAATGACTGCCTGTTTTGCTCCCCTACCTCTTCTCTTTCCGTCTCTCTGTCTCGCTGTTTCTCTCTCCTGCACATATTTACATGAGTGGTAGATGGAGTGAAAAAGTAAACGTATAATTAGGCTACATTACTTTGATTGTTTTCTTTTCAGATTATGCCTGCTGTCATCTCTGCGCTGCAAGAGAGGGCGAAGGGCATGATGCGATTGTACAAGGGGATGGATAGGGAGGGGCATGTCGCAGGATGCTGTTTGCACATTCATGCATATGTGTGTGTGTGTGTGTGTGTGTCTGCATGTGTGTTGGGAACCCCCCGTTGTGAATTGAGATTGTATTTTTAGCAGGGCCTAATGTTTTGTTTACTGAGTGTTAAAAATGCCTAATTAATAATCCCCCAATTTGTCTGACAGTGTGTAAGAGAGAAAGGAAAAGTGGTGAAGAAAAAACGATCAAGTGAAGAGAGTATGTGGCATCAGCAGAGCCATAACACAATTTAGAGCCAAACTGCAGCGAGAAAAAAAGAAAATAAAAACATATCCTACTGTAGGAAGAATAATGTGTCTCACTAATCAAATTTTCACTTTCAAAACAACTTTAAGAAAAAGTTTGTTTAAAAAAATATTACAAACATGAAGGTATTAAACTTTTCAAGCCTATAAATGAAATATATACTGTATTTACAAATTCTTGTTGAAATTCTTGTAAAAACATTTTAACTATTTTGCCTGTGTGCGCGCATGTGTTCCTTTGTCATGTTGGCAAAACATCTCATGAACCACTAGCTGGAGTTTAATGAAACTTTCACAAAGTAATCATTGGGTGTACATCTACAACAGATTAACTTTTAGAGTCAGTCCAGTTCAAGATGGGCACCACAGCCAACTGACCTTAGCAAGCACAAAAATGGCTATAACTCACAACCTACTGTAAAAAATCTGGTGCTGTAGTAGATGAAAGTCATCCTCAGCAAATACTTTGAGAGCTGCCACATCTTGTAAAATCCCACGGGAGATTGTGCACAACATCATTTATAATGCTTGACCAAAACAGCTGTAACTCTGTCCCTTTTTTATCATAAGATGATCCTAGTTTAAAGATGATCCTAGTTTAAAACTTTGTCATGAAAGATGTCACTTCTTTAAGAAATGTTAGGCCTTTAATTTAAATGTTTTAAAAGCAAAACCACCTGTGCTCATCATTACTGGTTCACAACTGGTGAACACAATCAGTGACTGAGAAACTGACTTGGCACAAAACACTGTGGATGGCGAGCTGACGGTTAACAATAGGAACGACGACAACTCACCTCAACACTGAAAACTAACTAAAAGCATCACAGTTGTTTTTTGCTCTTGCTCAATTGGAGAACTGCACACAATTGTACAACTGTCACTTGCCTAAAGACAAAGTTTAGAGGAACTGTGTAAGCAGGCAGTTGTAAATGTTGAGTTCTTGTTCATCTTGTTTTTCCAACTTGTGGCTAAATGGCAGTTTTTGTAGCACCTGTGGGACATCTTTCAGCTAAGAAATTGTTTGGATACCATCAGGCAAATATTCACATTTTTAGACTAATTTTAATATTTTTTTCTATTGATTAATTGTACTATCAACAATGTAAATGTATGTTTAGGTCAACATGTAATTAATTGGCTGTTTTTGAAGATTTTTAAGTAAACCCCCACATTTTTAGGGGACTGGTTCTAAAACACGGCTGAGGTTTTGAAAAGTTATTTTGGTCACAATGTTTTAGCATGCCCCACCTGGCAGTGTTGCAGTCATCATACTGTATGCATGTCAGCAACAAGTAAGCTGCATAGTACATGTTTTACACAATGCTGCTGGTCCAAATAAAGACATAGGAAGTGCAAACCATTAGGAAAATAAACATTGTCTCACCAAAACTGAATATTAGAATCATTTGAAGATTTGTTAAGAACATGTTAAAAAAATGGTGAACTAAAAGAAATAAATTATGGGTTTATTACATATATTTTTTTGTATATATATGAAGCCAGTAGACTTGTATTGTTCATCAAAAGTCTTTGGCAATAATCTCAACATATGAACGAGTGAGAGTAGAGAAGTCTTCGTGTTGAAATGAAACCTGTACAGAGGTGGTCATTGTGTGTGTGTGTGTGTGTGTGTGTGTGTGTGTGTTCACAAGGTATAAATGTCAAGTGTCATGTCAGAAGCTCCCTCGCTTTACCTCACAGACGACATGTCTTCCTTTCCGATGCTTTCTCTGAGTCTCTACTGAGGCAGAAAAACAGTGGGGGTCACTGAGAGTGAGGTGTCAGACTGCAAGAAGCTCAAAGTGGTGAAGAGAAAAAGAGCAGTGGAGGTGGAGGAAGAGAAGACAAAGACAAAGAGCGTTTGTTCCATGTGGTGTTTTATCAGCACTGGTTGTCTTCTGTCACCATGCGTGCAGACTAAACGTTTTGTCTCTGTTGTATGTGTGTGTTACAGGGTGATCAGGTGGGACTGTGAGGTGGATATTTCAGCGCTAGAAGGTCACTTTGATATCATCATGTGTGCAGACTGGTAGGTTCAGACACACACACCAGGCAGACTCACATATTTATCTCAGTGTGTGTGCGTTTATGACATTCATTCTCACTTTTGCATGACAGTTCTTGCACGGCCCCCCACCAGTGCCCGGACCTTCCTCTGCCTTTGGACATACTCTCACACACACATTCAGACATACTGTATGCTCTGATGCCCGCCTGCCTCCATTTTACACCAAATTGCCTCGTTTTCATGCTTAGCCTCCCAGCAAATGGATGACTTAGGCAAATTGCAAATAATTGCACCTTGACAAGAAAGGAGACTCAGTAAGATAAAAGAAGAGTTGTGGATGGAGGGGTGGAGGGAGAAGACACTGAGATGGAAATGGAGATATAAAGCAACGCAAACAATGATTAGCCTTTTGATTATGGAAATGCAGATCTTGTTTGTTGTTTCTTTGCTAATGAAAATCTAGTTAGCTTTATTTAGTAAATCACCGTCTTTAAATTGAAAATAGTCCAACAAGTTTCAAAAAACATCTGAATATATAGAATTTATATGCCATTTTTTGTTCAAGTTGTAAATTGCATTTATAAATTAAATGTAGTTTTTGTTTGAACAGTTATTTTTTAACATGATTCGTCATAGTTATGTTTAAACTATCCTCCTAGAATTTCAATACACCAATAAATGCCCAAATTTCTTTTAAATTTGAAAAAATGTTACACTTGAACACCCGTATACGATCTTTTCCATCTTTGCTTTGCAAACAAATGGGAGCAAAGCCAAAGGGAAAAGTCAAACCAAGGAGATAGTGTTACACAATCTTAGCAAGCCCTAAAAGTTCTTGTTCTGCTGTGAACGACGCTAAAACCGGAGATTTGAAATGTTTTTACCCTGAAGATATATTTCCAATGACCAGCATCTGGGGTTACATGCTGACCATAGAAAAAGAAAATGGACAGAAAATTTTCTGTCTGTGCTACTCTAACAAAACATACAGTAGAATAAAAGAGATTTGAAAATGTTTCCATATAATTTTATTTAATGTTATGAATCCTTTCTAAAATGAGATTTTATGGGATTTCTAAAACTTTGAATTGCATTTGAACAGATATAGACTAGTGATAAAGTAAATACAGGTAAACTGTGATTGATGCATATTCTGCATTTTTGGTCTACATAGTAACTCAAACATAATCTGTTATGCACATTTTATCATAGAGAATCTATAAAATATTTGGTAAAAACTGTGCAAAGTGAGTATGGTTTTGCTCGTATGTTTTCCCTACATTTTCTGTAATAATCCTTGTCTAAATCTTTTTGACAGAAGTGTCTGAAGAGTAACGTGTGTGACAGTGTTTTCATTTGAGGCATTTCTTCAGGTTTTAGGGGAGGTCCACCTCACGGTCTCTGATGTGGGCAGTGGAGTTGAAACTTTCAGAAGGCAACACACTTTCTAGTTTCACAAACAGAGAAGAAAATCAGCTTGCATAAGAATGTGCATCTATCTGCACAAGTGTGCACAAAGTGTGCTAAGTGCTGCATTAGCAAATGGCGTTATCATTATTTTAATGTCACGGTCATTACAGGTAATAGTCAGGTACAACACCCATAGAGAGAAGGAGAGCAAGCAGCTAATAGAGGATATTTTACAGCAGACTGGTACATGCATATGTGTGTGACAGACAGAAACAGTAAATTGTGCATGAAGTTTGGATTTTGCAGATTTTTTTTCCATTTATCTCAGCAGAGATCCATGTGTAGTCATGGGCCTGTGTGTGTGTGTGTGTGTGTGTGTGAGAGTGTGTGACAGCAGCTTTTCCTGTGACACTGCTGCCTTTCCTGCGTGTAAATGTGGCTGAGTGATTGTGTGATGATTGCTGTGCTGGTGGTTGAAGAGTGATGGCTGACGAATTAAGGGGGAAGTCATTGTCATGATCACCATCGAAAAGGTCAACAACAATGAATTCCACTCCAATTAATTACAGCTCCTACCAGTTACAGTGGATGCACCACCGAGGAGAGACGAGCGGATGAGCGAAAAGAAAAAAGGGAGGAAGAGTGTGGTGTAATGTTGTCTTTTAGCCAGTTTTGTGTTGTCTTCTTAGGATTTTTTTTGCTCATTTTTGATAAGAGGGTGAACTTTGCCATTTATGGGATCAACAGGGTTCCTGTGTAGTCTTGAAAAGTATGGAAGCATTTGGAACTTGATTTTGATATTTTCCAGGTCAGGATTATAAAAGACAAAAAAAAAAAAGACTCTTACTTATTGCATTTTATAAAAAGAGAATAAATCCTGAAAGTCTAATATCTAAGAAATTGACTAAATTACAGACATATTTATGTTTTGTAAGCTTGATTAGTGGTGGTGGCCATCTTGCATATAGTTGACTACAAAAGTTAATTAGTTGTATCACCAAAGGATTACTTTCTGAGAGTTTCATTAAAATTCTTCCAGTGGTTCATGAGATGTCATGTAACAGTCATGTAACGGACACAGGCTGCCTGCCTTTCATGGTGGTGGGCAATAATAATTTTACAAAACCACGCAGACAATAAAACTACCCATTATACAAGCTTGGTTAATTATAATATAACAATTGCTATGATATAAAACATATCTCGAAAATTGACAGAAAATCAGAAACTTTTAGTCTGAAAAGTCTGGATTTTATAATGACAAATGTGTAGGAACCCTGTAAAACATGATAACCCAACATCAGCAAACAAGAAACATTTTGAACATAATAAAAATAACTATAAATCTTAGATGCAACACAACCCAGGAGGCGAAAACAATAATAATTCATAACTTAACTGTTAAACTTCCTGTTGAGAAAAACGACCCTGTTGCTGATGTCATTAGTTTCACTAGTCTGACCTTTTCAACCTTGAAAATATGTCGACGTTTGTGCAAGAGGACAAATATAGAAGCAATACTCACTCACACGCCTGCTCTGTCCTTTGACCTCTGCTCAGTTTTGACTGGAGTTCACTGGGTGGTGAGGGGCGTCACTGCGAGACAATAGTCCTCTGATTGTCTGGGTGCATCTGAAGTGACCTTAAAGAGGAAGAACAGCCATTTTGGAAGATGATTACCCTTACATTCACTGTGGGATAGACAGACGTTGACTGTGTGGCAAAGTCTGTATACAATTCAAATATAATATTAATAAAATGTAATTCAGTAATGAAATACTGCCGGCATCATAGGGAAAACAAAACAGCCTAGAAACTTACACTAATGAGATGTAACTTTTTGCCATATAAAAGCTTTATGTAATTATTGGGATGAAAAAGGACAAAATGTGAAGTAAATATAAATACTTCTTAAAAGACGGTTTATATTTACTGGAAATTATGACTTTCAGGAGTTGTCAGACATTAACATGACCACTTTTATATGTACCTCGAACAACTAATCAGTTTTTTTAATGCTAATTTGTTTAATGTATTTTGCTAAAAGTACAAGCTTGAATAACATCCCAACAGACTGAAACATTGTATAATTATCAGGAAAAAAATAATCTACCAAATATAGATCAGCTTTAATTGAAATTTCTAACACTTTTTTTGATTTTCAAATTATTTTTTCCCTCTATGTAGACTGATTTAAAAATACTTGTTACTTGTGTAAATCTGCTATATTAATTCTAAATAATTTTAACAGTAACAGTAATACAAACCTTTATGTTTTATACAATAATTTAAGTTAATTGTGTGTTTGTTGTGCTTGACAATTTTTATCTTGGTAATAATTATTTTTTGTCACAGTACATATTTGTCATAACAGCATCTTTTACATTTTTCTGATAAACCGTTGCCCCCTGTATGTCACTCTGTCCTTACCTTAACCTCAGTGTGTGTGTGTGTGTTTATGTGTGTGTGTGTTTCAGCTGTTGCCTCCACCCAACGAGCTCACTTCCTTGTTTTCTTTGCCACTCACTTTTCCTGTGAATTGATATCTGTGGCAAAACAAACCAAAGAGAAACCTCTCACCTTTCAAGTCAAATGAACTTCACGCCTCTGTCTGCATTTGGAAGAATAATAAACTTTACACATGTGCTCACACATCCTGGCTGGGTAAAGAGTTCGTTGAGGGTGATCTCTGCCTTTTTTGTGTGTATTCTTTTATACAAACGATGACACAGAAATTAGGCTGTCAAGCTGCGTCTATTGCAGGAAAATATATTTTTAACTGATGAGTGCACTTTAAAACACATGTCGGTGTAGGCAGAGAGACACAGAGTGATTCGGTTATGTGCACCTTTGATTCCTTTCTGGGATCAGAGAAGACTGATGGTAATGGTGGGCTCCAGATTACCATGCCACTGGCCAGTTGGACGGATGTGCAGGATTATTACAAATCTGCATCATATTGTTGCATTTTAGACAAATTACTCTACTTTCATCTGTGATAATAGGTACACACACACGCACGCACGCACACACACACACTGTTTATTTTCATAATGGATCTGTTATTGTGGTTAGATAGACATGCTTTAATTTGTTTAGAATGATTGGAGTCAGTTTAGGCTCTGTGTGTGTTTGTGTGTATTCTTGCATTATATCACGTTATGTTACAGTGGAGTTAAATCCTTTGACACATCATGGGTGTTTGCCTCCATTTTTGGGTCAAAGAATGTTGTTAATTTTAGGACTTGGCTACATGGGGCCACTACTATTACATAACACCAGTGTTTTAACATTAAAGCAGACAAACTAGAATTTTCTTATATTGATTTGACATCTTAGTTTCATCCATTGCAATAATTTGTTCTTTGTCTTTTTTCTCATCATTTATGGTTTTGTGGTATGTTATTTTTTCAAAAATAAATAAAGAAAATTACATTTATAAATAGGCACAGGGAATTGACATCTCTCAATCTCTGAAACATTTTGAAAAATCTAAGAATTTCATTACAAAAAAATACTTTAAACTATTGCAGCACTATATTATTTGTAACCATTTTAGTGGAGGCAAAAGCTAGTAATCAGGTTGCTAAGCACTTTTCACAGCGAGTGAGAGTAAAGAGTTTTATTTTTCATGTTCTGATTATAATTTAGTTTTATCACTAATATGTTTTTTGGCAATCCTGACCACCGTTACTGCATGGAGTCAAGTTAATACCTAACTAACTGCTAGGTATTAAAAAATCACATTGATCAAAAATGCATCCAAGAATAATGTACGATCTTCACACATTAGCCGTAAAATTACTTCAATTTGATGCAAATCATTTTATTTTATTTTGTTCTTTCTTTTTATCCCTACTAATATAGACAGTCTCACTGAGGAACAAGATGCCATTTTCAAGAAAGGCCTGTTTCAGACATGAAACACAAAATGACAACTGATTTTTAAGCAGTATGATTCATATAAACATTTAGGTAAAAATACCAGCAAAAGCAGAATAAAATAAAGAACTTTTTTTTTGTATAATGTGTTTTCTGTTGTCCTTAAGATGAGTTTAAAAGATCTTCATATGATGAAGCGGAAACGTTTCAGATCTTGTTGTAGCTTGTTTCAACTTAAAAGGGAGCAGAGAAGAAAAATGCCTTTTTCCCATGCTCTGTTATACTGATGAATTGCTCAAAGTAATTGAAGATTGGCACCGTAGGCTATACCTACTTTGAAAATTTTCTCTTTTGTATACATGGAGCACAGAGGCTTTAAATATCATCATATCATCGCTGTCAGGCAAAAACCTCCTATCTCCATTTTTTTTTATCAGTTTCATGTTTTTGACATAAATCAACTGAATTGGTTACCCTTCACATATGTCTGTGATTTTATGGATGGGTAACCAATGAAAAATGTTAAAAACAGCTTTTGAACATGTGACCGCACAGTTTATTTAATTGAAAAGAGACTTTTTTCATTTCTAGAAAAGTTGCCATTTTGGAAATAGGATTTTACCCAGTGGCAACAATAGTCAAAAAGTACATAATATACAGCATGTCTTGAGATACACTGTATGTTAAATTTATATATATACACATATATATAAAATTGGTTTTGTGTGTTAGTTTAATTTTTGTGTCCTGTTGTGTGGTTTTCAATCTTAAATTTTACTCCAAGTGTTACTCCAAGTGTTTGTTAATTCTTAAATGTGTAAATTTCTGTACATGCATGTATATGTTTGTTCACTGCAGGTGATAAGATCTGTGCATGTTGGATGTTTTTGTTGTTCCTTCGGTACCTGGACTGGAGGCTGATGCGAGCGCCCGTGGAAACTCAGACGCAAACAAAAAGAGAAAGCATCTTGCTCATGCAAATTGTTTTTCTCCTCCTTCTGTTGGTGGATTTATTTGTAAACAAAAGAAAATAAATAGCCTGCTACTTTATCTGGCCATGCCATCGTAAGAATGCATTCTAACCTGAGCCTCCTCTCTCCCCCTCAGTTTGTTTCTGGACCAGTACAGAGCCAGCCTGGTTGATGCCATGAGGAGATTACTGCGACCCAACGTAAGTTTGTGTGTGTGTGTGTGTCTACTGTATACATCCCTGCTTATCCCCTTCCTCTAATTCACCTCCCCCTCTTCTCATTCATAATTAGGCTTTCCCTCCAAACCCCTACGCACATTAATAGTCTGACAGGATTAATATCATGTAATGCTTTAATGCTTATTATATGCAACCTGAATGCATCACTCTGATCTTGGTCTCTCTCTTCTTTGCCTTTCCCTTAATCATAAATCCAATGCAACTTCTCCCTTTTGGCCTTGCGATAAGACCCCACGCTGTGACAGTCAAAGCAAATACAGGGGGGAAAAGCAAAAAGCTGGCAGAGATAGGCTTGAGTAACTATTCATCTGAGGGAAGAAGGGTGCGTTTAAGCACAGGGGCCAAACTGTTAGAGGGTAGATCAGCTTATGGAAATGGAACTGAAGGGAAGGAAATGAGGAACTGAGTGAGGAGGCTGAAAGGAAGGAATGAAGGAGAGAAGTAACAAAATGAGGATATAGTAGACGGATCCACTGTGTTTAAAAATTGAAATCTGAACAAAATGTATGTAAAAGCAGGCACTGCTGTGAACTTTTTTCACTAAAAGTGACTGAAATTGAAAGCGGTTTTGATAAAAGCTGCTAAACTCATGGTTTTTAGGCAATCTAGCACAGCTCTCACTCTGCTTTTGGAGACAGAAATGTACTATTTAAACTGTGCTTCAAGACTGGGAACATATAACCACAACCATTTGCATAACTACATTTAATTTATCATTTGAGGATTTGTTTTTATGTTGACATGACGGTTGTGTTGTTAGACTTTAGTTAGAGCTTCTGCTTTCAGATCATTTGCCAAACTTGTCGATTTGTTGAAATGTATGAAGCAATTCTAAAACAAAACTACTGAATCCAGGCCTTTGACCGATTAGATTTCCTGTAAATTATACATCACTGCCTCAGTGTCTTTGCTGGTATTGATAAAATATTCCTATTGGAGAATAATTAATACTACTTAGTTATGATTCTGTAAGTAATAGTTGCATTTTTCCCTACTTTTGTTTGTATTTGTGTGGTGATTATATCTACAAACAAACACCTGATGAATTTGGACGTGGCTTTGAAAATTGACTATCAAGGCAACAATCAATACAATGGCACCTTGAAGCTTTATTATGTTTTTATATTTTTGTATGTCACAAATAACAGTATGCACAGTAACACCTGCAGCCTGAATAAGTTTAGTTAAATGCAGAAGCTGCTGCGGTTTAACACTGAAAGCTGATAAATGACTGGCGTGACATCTGGCTGTTGTCGTACAGCTGCATGTTAAGTCTCTTCGTGTCTCTCTCTTTAATCCAGTGGAGATAATTCGGGGGCTAATATGATTTGAGTGTCGGCCATCAGACTGTTGCTGCCACAACAAGCTTTGGCAAATATTTAATAATTTGCTAAGCTGATTAAACAATTAACAAAGCAATTACTTCTCCCTTCTAATGGCACTAATTTGTTGTTTCTGACAAAAGGTGGTCCATCCGCTGGGCTGGATCCCCTCATTCAGCTGATTAGTGCTAGAAGGAATTTTGTCTGTTTGTTTGCTTTTTCTCCTTTTAGACAGACAGAGGAAAAAAAAATGCAACTGGATATACAGATGAATTATCATCTGTCAAACGAGTGATCCTGCTGCTTTCACTGCCTTTGTGTTCTGTTAGCTGGTGTTTGTGCCATTGTGCATGTTTACTAAATCTTTGGGGTTGTGTGAGCTTCTCTCTCTTTGCTTCATTTAATTGAAACAAAAAAAAACATGATCAACATGAAATAAAACTGAAAGCTGAAGGATTTCAAAGACACTTTGAACCTGTTAGTAAGCTTCTTAGTATTTGCTGGATGCCTGTGATATGTCTGGGATGCATGTTCACACATACACACACTGTCTCATATCATTCTTTCTTTTTTTCTTGCAAACACACGTCACCTACTTAAGAAGACAAATTCTCATGGATATATATGTGTGTTTATTTCATTATAGGAGTGGCTTCAACTTTGTTTTAAGTTTATTCTGTAGTGTTTACAGCAACTGGCGATTAACTTTGTGTGTGTGAAAGCTAAAAAAGCAAACGTTACATAAAATCAGGTGCCATTTTAAAAAATAATCATGCTTTCCTACGCCAATGTTCTGTTTGTTTCCTGACTCAGGGCATGGCGTTGGTGTTTGCGCCACTGCGAGGTGAAACTCTGAGACTGTTTTGTGAGTTAGCCCAGCAGGCCGGACTGTGCGTTTCCCAACACCAGCAGTATGATGCTCAGGTCTGGGATGTTCACTTAAAGGTAAGAACTCATCTCAAAAGCACTAGAGCTGTATTTTGACACCTGCACAGGAGCAAGAGTCCAGATCTAAAATCCACACAGATGACAAATAAAAATTATTTCAAAAGTTCAAATAATTATTTCAAAAGCGTACTCCAGCAGAAAGGTTAGGGGTGGCTGCCAAGGGGAGAACAGGAGCCAGTGTAGGTGGAAGTGGACAGCGAATTAATGTGCACAGCCAAGAGTACAATTTTGCATTCTGTGCAAATGAAAAAAGCCAAGATTTTCAAAAACTGGCCACTCAGAACACGGCTTCATATCTTAATTGACACTTGGTTCCAAACACTCAAAGTTCAGTTAGACTGCAATGGAAGATTCATTTTTATTTATTTTCCCACAATTTTGAGGGATTTTGTTTTCACCGACTTGTCTCCCAATAGTAATAATCACAGCTCAGTGAGATACCACCTTAAAAGCTCATCAAATAAGAAATAAAACATCTTCAAAAATTAAAAAAATTAAATAAAAGTTCAGTTGCCATTGATTCAATCTTGTTCTGGATAGCTGAGAATCCGTACCAACTTTCTACATTTTTACTTTCCTTAGCCTTTCAAAGTTACTACAACAAGAAAAAAAGGAATTTAAGAAGTTAAAGTTTCTATTTTTATTGAAAATTACAGATGCTACCTCTTATCCTTATTGATATTCTTAGACAAACTACTTTGCCTTGAAAAAGTGAATGCAACATGTCCATCACACACGTTGAATCAGCCAAATGGATCAAGCCAGCATTATTAAAACAGCATGTATTTAATTAGGAAATAAAGGGTTTTAATTTTCTAAAATCCATGTTGAGATATTAAGTAGACTTCTCTACCTAAAGAAGGACAGCGGTCCAGATTGTATAAGCTGCGCTGCTGCATTATTGTTTGATGTTTAGAGACACATTGAAGCTAAATCAAGCTGTCTTAACTGGTCACTGTTAGAATGGGTGAATGAAGAACAGAAAAGGAGAGTGAAAAAAAAAAATCAAACAGCGACAGAAAGCACATGAGTAGGCTGTGTTAAAAGAAGTGGTGTCCAGCTGTTAACTCCATTACACACACTGCTACAGAAGAACAGGACAGCGAGGAGTGGACTAAATTGTTGC
The DNA here is from genome assembly GCA_028566095.1 of Kryptolebias brasiliensis. NCBI lineage: Eukaryota > Metazoa > Chordata > Actinopteri > Cyprinodontiformes > Rivulidae > Kryptolebias > Kryptolebias brasiliensis. The sequence continues at coordinate 18,895,088 of JAOXNZ010000105.1, forward strand.
ACGTGTTCACCTACACTGGTGAGAGAATTGGACAGACTGGCCATTAAAGTGCCTGTTAAAGTGGCTCAAACCTCAGTGAGGAAAATCTCACTCCTTTTCTCGTTCTCCCTCTCGACTATTTTTCCCCGATCAACTTTAGGAGATCTCTAAATGCCTTACACATTTTGTTGTGCACAAGGTTCACTGTCAATAGTCTGCACTGAACCTTATGTTTGTTGTTTTCCTTGCAGTATAGTATCCATATAGTAGAAATAATTCACATATATAATAGCTTAGTCATGAATGGGTCAATAAAAAAGTAAATAATCAACGAGTGGGTAAATATCTCTGTTGCCATTACTATGCCTGACATGTTTTTTTTTATTATCTTAATGTCTTCTGAGCTTCAGGATCAGTCAGGAGCTAATGATAAATGTCCTCAACAATGCTTGTATATGGTGTCAAACCAACAACTTTAAAATTCAATTTACATGTAAAGGTTTTCATGTTTACCTGTGCAGTGCGACACAAATAATTAAGCAGTGAAAATGTTCAAATGTTGTGCATTTTTTGCACTTAGTCTTTAAAGTCCCTCACCATGACTTGACTTATTATTCAAGTCACAACATTATTAATAACTGAGCTCTCAAAGTTAGCACAACAACAACACACCAGCCCTGTTTAATCCGCTTTAATCGAACTCTAGTTCATTTGCCTAGAAAGTGTGGTTTGTTTGGGGAGGTGTGAATGCACAATCGAACTCTGATGCAGACCAAAAAAGCAAACTCTGGTCCGACTAAAAACCTAAGTCTCGGTTCGGTTGAAGTGAACTCTGGCGCGGTTCGAATGCAAGCAGACCGGAGACCGCTCCAAAAGCAGGAAGCAGACTATAGCACAGGGCCTTCTGGGTAAATACAACCAAAACAAACGTGCGTTTCTACCACCAGCAGGAGAAATTGCTCGTGGTCAGACTAAAACCGCTAAAATTTGACCCCACTCCATTTTTGTTTACTTTTCCAGAAGAAGGAAGTCAGAGGTTCTTGTGTCCTTTCCTTCAGTAGTTCTTGGTGCAGCACCACCACAGGCGAGGGAGGGAACAAGTTGCTTAAAGGGTTTGGCTCGATTGACTCAGTGCAGTGTGAATGCGAACCGCATCACCTGAAAATGGAACAAATGTTGAAATTTTGGTCTCCAATCAAACCGAGTCTACCGGACTATCAGGTGTGAATGCACCCTAATACAATTTCAAGTTACCAGCATTTTGAAAACAAGTATAAACAATCGTAGGATTAGATAGAAGAGATTGTCCAAACCTTTTGAATCAGTGAGTTTTGTTTTTATTATATTCAGTCTATGAAATCACATCCAAGCCAACCAGAATAAAAGGTGATTGGGTTGTTTTAGAGGTGCCTGATAATCCAAAACTGTGGCTTTTAAAGTAACCATGTGCACTGAAGCTTAACTCATTGCGGATGACTTCCTTTTACAGTTTCAACCAACTTTCTAAAGAAAAACAAACAGAGGCACAATATTACATCAACCAGGTCTTTATTACAGTGTGGTGTACAAGATTTGTATTACTGGGCTCTGGTTTTATTCAATCATTTCCATGATGAAGGACTGAATAATGTTTGTCAGCAAGCATTTTTCAGCTGCAGTCAGCTGTGCTGTGTCCCTCTGGACATTATTCACTTGCACTCATTTGCAACAATTCTATGGAACAGTCTAATGGTGAATTTAACAAAACAAACAACTTTTTAGCAAAATGTCAACAGGATACAAAGCAAAATAAATTCACATTTAACTTGGAATGGAACACGATTGATTAGACAGTCATGTGATCAACTGCTTGAAAGCTGAGGCTAATATTATTACCTTTTGTAAGAATAGAGGAGAATTTTTTTTTTTGTTCTTGTAATTAGCCCAGTTCTTACATATCGAGCAAAAAACATTGTAATGATTGTCAGTGTGGCATTTCAGTTCTTTTAATTGTCTAAATCTCTAAACAAAATAATTGAAAGGAAGAACATATAAAACACATTCTGTAAGGTGGCACTATAAGGGTTTTTATAGAACCAGCTGCATAGAGGTATAATGTTGCTTTGGTAGAAGAAGAAAAAAATCATAAATCATTTAAACTTTTTAAACATTAGAAGAGTCATTATGAGTAACAAATGTCCTTGACTTGTAAAAGACCAACTGTGTAATTATTAGAAGTAAGAACTTTTTGGCTTCAACCCACTACAGAAAGCCAAGGTTTTTGGAACAATGTATGGGGCACCTGTCATTGTAAATTCATATTTAATTTAACTAGATGCAAGCATTTTATTTCTACTTCTACTTACCCAATTTCCCCCTGGGATTCCTAAATAATTCAGTTTCTGTGCAGAAAAAAAGGAGTTGCTTGCCAACAGTGTGCATAAAGGGAAAGATAACATTTTAGTCTGAAGTAATGTGGTATGCAGAACCCCCACCACCACCACCACCACCACCCCGATGCAATGAGTCTGTTGGACAATTTGGCTCACTTTTGTAACTCACACCTCCATCTGTGTGACAAACACACACACACATACAGAGTCAGGTGTTGTGTAGATATCAAGATATGTTGAAGTGCCCCCCTCACATCTAAAGATGATTAAGTCTCCTCTGCTTATCTTCTGATAGACTGTGTGTGTGTCTGTGTGTGTGTGTCTGAGATGCCTGACTGACCATTCCAAACCCCAAAGACACTCATACCGTGAACACAACTGAGGAACGAGCTATATCACCCTTCTACACCGAGCAGACATCAGTCAGACAGCATGTTGGCTGAACATTATACACAAACACACAGCGCATGATGATATCAGAGGGAAACATACACCATCTCTGTGCGCAGATACATGTGCACATCCAAATGAGCAGCTGCTGCTCATTTGCACAACAGATTAGCTTCTCTCTGTTTTATTTACTTTCAGCGGGAGAAATCAAACCCGAAGAAAAATGCACATCAGAGCCGACCGCAAACCACACATTACATTTTTTCCCCCTGAGGATTCATCAGCAGCATATATACAATGTTTGAGTTTATTTAAGATGTATTGTGATTGTAATAGTATTTTCCAAGCATTAAAATGTTGAAAGTTTTTAGGTAGATTGTTAGGATCTAAAATCAGCCAAAGCATTCTATAATCAACATCTGCACATTATTAGAAAAACATGGAATTGCAATAATACTGTTGAATATACGTTGCAAAATACATTTTTTTTTCTTTATTCGTATCTTTTTCTGTTCTCTAGTTTTCATTACTATTTAATTTAACAGTAAAAGAGTCCTATGATTCCAAATTAGGTCTTTTTTGAGATTAAGATCACTTCTTAAAAGGAGGCCACTGAGCTCTTTTTGAAGTTGTTATGGTCGTCAGCAGCTCACTTGGATTTAAAAATTCTTGTAAACCGCTTATGATGATGTTTCATGATACAATCGAAACCCACAAATTGATAAAACCAAGTTATACCCCAAGGGAGGAAATTCCATTTCATTATTGGGGGGGGGACAATAAACAGGGAAATTTCTTGAGAACAATTTT
>JAOXNZ010000105.1:18900122-18910767 GCA_028566095.1 Kryptolebias brasiliensis
CCCTTGTCTCAGAGCCCCCCTCATCCTTCTTTTTTTTCCCACCTTGTTCACTTTTTTCTTTTTTCTTGTTTTTTGTCTACACAAGCAAGGCCAAAAAAAAAAAAAAAAAGAAGAGGCAAGGAAATAGAGAGGCAGAATGAGAGGAGACAGCGGCTGGGGTGAAAGTGGCAATAAAATAAATGGCCTGCACCTTGGAAAGAGGGGGAGAAAAAGAGAAAAGATTGGGGGTGGGGGGTGAGGTGGCGGGCCGGGTTGAGAGCCGATTTAGCCAGCCACCCATGAAGCTGATTAGGTAGCCTGCGATCAGGAGGAACAGCTTTGCTTGTTAAACTTTTCACCTCTATGAGCTCTCAGCCCTCACTGTGTAAGCCCCTCCTCCCTCCTTCTCCCTCTTTATCCTTCCATCCTTCTATCTATCGCTTCCTTCCTCGTTCCTTCTGCCTCCTAGACTTTCAATGCGAATGCTGGCCATGGTCCACAGACTTAGCAAAGGAGGCAGGCAGCTGCCCCTCCACAACCAGACTCCCCCCAGGTCATCTGGTTTTCCTCTCTTTGCCACCCTCTCCCTCCTTCCCTCCGTCTCTCTTTCTCTCTGGAGGTCAGGGGTTCTATCACAGGTCGGTGTCTGAAGGGATGGCAACATGAAGATAACGTTCATAAAGAGCAAAAAAAAAAAAAGAGGGATGAAAAGAACAAGGGCAGAGGGAGACTCTAGCAGTTTGTTCATATTCAACCAAGAGAAAGAAAGAGAAACCAAGAGAAGGAGAGAAAATTAGACAAAAAAAAAAATAGAAGTTATGGTGTTTGGACTTCACACTTTTACAGCACAAGGTGTGGCAAGAACGTGTGATAAGATGTAGGGAAGGTGAGTCAAGGAAAAATGTGAAGCTCAGGTAGCTATTTAAATCCTGAATGCTTTCAGTGTTCTGCATGTTGGGACATTCTGGCTTTGGAAGAAATGATCAAGACCATGCTGTCCGCTGTGTTCACTCCTTAATGTTCAATTGTGTACAATTACTCTTCTGTTTATGAAATAAAAACTGATGACATTTTTTTCACTGGACAAAAAAATAAAACCTGCACTTGGAGGTTGTATAAATCAATGGTTCCCAAAACATGTTCAGCTTCTGATCCACAAAATAACAGTGACTGTGACTTCTGATCCAACTATTGCTGGTTGAAGCATATTGACTTTGTTAAAAAGTAATTAAGCAAGGATATAATGACACAACATACAGCTTCAACAACCATTCTACAACGCATCCATTTGTAATTTTTAAACCTAATCATTCCTGGTTTTACTTTGAACACATGCAAGTGAAGAATCTTTAGTTGTTGTTGTAAAATGAGGTTAAAGGTACTACATTAAGATGTCACTAAGCATTTAAAACTTAATTTAGTTACTTCTTGAGAATTTTATTAAAATCCATCCACTCGACCAGGAGATATTTAGCTAACAAACACATGCACACACACAGGCTGTTACATGAGTTTTAATGAAGTTATTAAAAACTGTAAAAGCATGAATATTTCATAACATTTTGAGGATAAATATGGCAACAGTTTAATCCCTTTACAACCTTTCCCCCCTCAACCAGTTTGGCTTTTTAATGACATTAGGGAAACAAATAAAATGTGAATTTATGCTTGGCTATGTTTAGTTATTGCTTATTTTGTTTTTACCAGATGCTGAGAGAAGGAAAACAAGCATACGATGAGAACATCCACTATCCTCTCCTCATCACCCTGACCAAAGGACCTCAACCTGTCAACCATGCTCAGTAAACCACAACAAAAGAGCTCCACTCTATACTTTGTGTTTGGAAGCTGAATGGGACAAATTCTGACCCAGTATGTTTCAGCCATATGCCAAACAACTGCTATCAGTCCAGAGGATGGTCAGAGTTTTAACTAAAACTCTGTCTAGATAGATAAATCACATTACCAAACTGTCATCTGGTCAGACAAGCCAGAAGACCAATCAATATTTTGCTGAAAATTCAATCATATTATGAGCCTTATTCATTACTCACTTATATATTCGTGATTGCAGCCAATAAGCCAAATAGTCATTCAATCAGATGTTTGATTAGTTTTTGTTCAATTGGTTGTCTATATATTAAATCACATGGACATGTTCCACATGTATCAGGTATTCAGTGAGTTTTTCCCCCTATAACCAGCCACTGTTAACCCACACCACTGTGTTTCTGTCCTCAGCATGGAGGGCAGCTTTAATTCACTGACTGTCACAGTGTGAAGCAACTCAGTTTCCCCTCTTTCCACCTCTAATTTCTTTTAATACAGCTCATTCATCCCAGCCAGAGGTCAGTACAAGAACTTCATTTGTGCATTTCTTACAACGGTGCATTAACACATTAAGGCACATTTAGATTAAAAGAGCAATCGTTGCTTCTAGGAGCTGCAGATTGCATATTACACAGTGTTATTGCCACGGGACAATGACATCTTGATTAATTTTACACAACTCTGTTGGTGTTATAATGTGTTTGAACAGAACAACACACTGGGTTTAATTCCTTATTTCTGTGACCTATAATTCCACTTTTCACTTGTGGTTTAAGTTTTTGAAATTGACTTGATGACTTTTATTAAGTAATGTGTATAACTCGCCTCAGATCCACTGTGTCAGATGTCATGATTTGAAAGTGAACCATTTGAACATGTGGAAGTAGATCCTGCAGAGACAATACACATAAAGACTCTTACAGTACCACTGTATTTGCATTTATTGACCCGATACTGTGGAACTGATTAAAAAAAAAAGTCATTATCAATTTTGACAGGAAGTTTTATTTTATACCACGTTTTTTGAGTTATGTGTTATGTATAAACAACAAAACTTTCTGATTTTTGTATTTTTTACACATGTGTAAGGAGGCATAGTGATTAATATAGTTTTTTTCTGCTAATAAACACTATTCAGAGTACACAGATGAAAAGTTGATATGTTAAATTATTAAAGAGCTGCAGCTTTTGTCTCAGCATGCATGCGCCACACATGATCGTCTCCAAGAAGCACAGGAAACCCAGTTGCTGAAGAACATATACCACTAACAGGAACATGACTCTATCACATCCAGCCTACACCCAGAGTTTTGTGCCTGTATTCCCTGAACCTTATAATAACTTTATAAACATTTACCGCTTTAGTTTTTCAAATAAATCCTGTCACTTTTTCTATTAGCTACCTGTTCTCAGGTCTTTTCTCATATATTTTTCTGTTTTCGATGGTATTAGAAAAACAGCAAGTGTACTTGCAGTAATCCTTCTCCATATTACACTGTGATCCACTGGTGTACACTGCTTCCAATAAGCTATGCAGTACCTCCCAGTGGTTGCTGTTTACATTTTTATGAGATAATCAGCCTTCAGAAATAAGAAAGGAACGACTCTGAAAGCCAATTATGCGTGTTGTCTCACTGGTTTAAGGATTAAAATTATGTTGCAAAAGTTCAAAAGCCTGTTTAATTACATTTTTAAGCATATTTGTAATGTGATTTGCTGCATTGGATATATGTAGACTAACATAAATACCCTCCCCACTGTGACTGTGTACAAAAACTCCACTTTTTAGCTTCAACACTAATCTAACTCCACACTTTGAATCTGAGATCACTGTTTGCTCTGATATTCATGTTATTTTGCTGCTTGTTGCAAAATCGCTGCCGGGTGACCATATTAATCTGCTGTGATGTCATATTTTTAAAACGATGATGCCCTCACTTCTGTCTTTATTTTTATTTTCTAATTCTCACTGTGAAAACTGACAGTCAAAAATCTGTTGACATTTACTGAAAAAAAATATGTGTGGTCTTTATATAGATTTTGTGCCTAAAATGATTAATATTAAGGTGAGAAATTCAAAAATTGGTATAAAACATTGAGTAGGAAACTGTGTCACGGGCAGTAATTACTTTGGAAAATGCCTGATTTTTCTCAGACTTGTGCCACCACTTTGTAGAAAGTTTCAACTAAATTTAAATTTTGATAATTAACCAAAATCTTCTGAGAGTCATTTAGACATATTTTATTACTCTTTTTTTCCACACTTAGATAAAAGTCTAAAAAAAATTACACAAATTGAATTAAATACATTTTTTTGTTTTAATATCAAACTGTTGACTCAAGTTTCCTGTTCAGGATGTTTTTGATATATACCATAAGGTTGATAATCTAGTGAGTGATGATGGCATGACAAACACAAGTGTTGGCGTTTATTTAACCATTTCAAATTATTCAGCGTCAGTATGGACATGGCCTCACATAGTTTCTTGAATGAAATTATATTTATTTTGCTTCACTGTAATGAAACTGACTTGGATGTTATTCATGTCTGTGGATCATTTTTTATTTCTTTTTGTGTGAAAGAATAAAATACTTTTTTCCTCTAAATCTGAGCTTCTTTTTAAATTGTCAGTTTAAAAAATGTGCTGTAAAATCAAATGTGCGTTGCTCACTGAAGGAAAAAAAAACATTTTATTACTTTAGAAGGTTATAACAAAAACGAAAGACTCAATTTATCCTCAGCTGCTGTGCAGATGTAAAATATTTCTTGTGATAATGACTATATTTCTCTCTAATACATTTTTGAAGTTTCTTGTGGAAAAAAAAAATGCATTTACCTATTTGAAAAATTTGGTGTTAAATGCTCATAGAAGTAATAAAGACTCAGATCATCTGCTGCTTGTGCTTCCAACACAATGGCCTCCTGCAGGCTAAACTGGTTCCAGACAAGGTAACACACACAGATACACACACATCAGGCCCAGTGAACGGGCCACCCCTCCAGAGGAAGAAAAGGGAGTGGGATAAAGGAGGGAGGGGAGGCAGGACACGGCAGCTAATCCTGCAGGCTCACTCTTCTGTTTATCTGTCAGAAAACGGGAAGGAGAGTTTGTAGAAGGAGGGGGAACCGGTGAGGCCTCCTGATCTGTCTTTTGATATTTTAAAGAGGTCTGTTCTCTCCGCCCCAACATTGTGCTGAAGAGGCAGAGAGAAGAGATAGAAAAAGCTACAGATAGAGGCAAAGAGAGGAAGACAAAGGCTGAAAAAGACAAGAGGGCAGAGGAGGAGGAAAATAAAACTGGTACCAAGACTTACTGGATGAATGGAAGCAAAGGCAACGTGAGACAGCTGGAAATGAGGGGAAACCAGATCGAAACAGCAGGAAAAAGCTTATAAAAGTAGCTGACTGAGATTGACTGTCCAAGAGAATGATCGAAGAGAGAAAAAGAGAGACAAAGTGCTCCCAGCTCGACACAAGGGCCCCATTAACTTGACCACTTGCCCTTTGCACACAAAGGCAGGGCCAGCCCACCGGCCCTCCCACCCAATTATCCACGATTAGGCTCAGTGCACTGTGTCAAGATGGAGAGCGAAGGAAAGGAGGAGAGGGGAGGAAGGCGAGCAGAGGGAGGAAGGGAAGGAGAGCAAAGACTGGAATCAAGATAGTGAGTGATGGCTGATGAGGCGCATGAATGTTCTCTAAAATCTGAACATCCTTTATGTAAATGAGTCCCGTCTGAGGTGTATTAAAATCCCAAAATGTCCTCTGAAAACTTGCATTTTGTACTTTTGTCTCAACTTGAATTATATTTTTTCCTACATTTACAATGATTCAATTTTCCTCATTTATAGACAGATGATAAATCTTATGTAATATTTTACAACTTCAGTACACTCAGGCTTGAGATTTAGCTTTTGCCTATTTACACATCCATGAAGGCCAATTCAGACTTTGCCTGCATGTCTGCATGATGTACAAATCGTCATCTGGCCAGTTCTCCATGTAGACTGCTTTGTTGACAACTAAGAGCTGGCTAAAACTTTGTCCCCACAGCTCGTGTGAGACGCTGCGTGTCCAGGACAAAAAAACATGGATTATTTTAGAAAAGTAAAATGTCCTTTTATTCAGTACGGTTTGGATGTGTTGTTTATGTTGTGGTTGCTGAGAATATGAATTATTACTCATCATGTTGTTTCTACCTCCCAAGCTGCTATACATTTTTGGTGAAAACCCTGTTTCTAAAAGGTAGAGTCAGTTTGCACCCAAAGCTCATAGGCTTACTTTATATGTCCTGAGAAAACAAACTGATGCATGTTTATTATATAGAAGTAAAGTCTCTTTCATGTAGTGCATGTTTGGAGTATATTGTATATATCGTGGTGACATAATTTGCTGAATTATTGCACTTCAATGCTTTGTGTCACTGCTCTTTCTACCTCCCAAGCTGCTGTAAATTGATTTGAAGATTTTGTTGCAGTCACAGTAAGGCTTTCAGAGATGTCCTAGGAGTCCTGTGTTTCTGTGCTTGATATGAGGGTCATTTAATCAGATATATTAAAGAAAACTCTCCTTGCTGATGTTTACCTTGTACCAATGTGCTCTATTAAATGTTCACAGAATACAGCAACCAAACAGACTGATGCCTACCTCCAAAACTGTCTGCTGACAATATCTAACAACAAATACAGTCACAGAAAGCACACATTTGCATGTAGGTAACTAACTTTGTGGAAAAATATTAACTACTATGTAGCCTTTGGAAGCTAAAGCACAACACAGACCAAAAGAAACCAAAACTCATAAATAAATTTTGAACTTTCAGGGATTCCCCGTTTTAGGAAATTAGTAGACTTGTTTTTGTTTGTGAGAGAAGCTTTTTAACTGAAGAATTTGATTTATCTGGAGACTGAATGTTCAGAGATTTCATCTTTGTGTATGAAGCTAGTTTGAAAGCAACAAAGTGCAAAAGTTCCACTAAGCAAGTGACTCCAAAACATCTATGGCTCCAATTATCTCTCATTCCAATTGTCAAGTTGTTTCATGAAATGCTATGTCAATAAAAGTTTCCAGAAGTCATTATGGGCTCCTGATCTAGATTTATTGCTTGATTAGTGTACCAGCAGCTTTTTTCAAAGTACTTTTTTAAAAACATGTATTTTTCTCTTAGACTTCAAGAAACACTTCACAGTTCCACTCTTTTCTCCAAATACCTGGCTTTTAAAAAGATCATCGTGTTACATTAGAACACCAAACCTCTGGCTTTAAACTACCCAGTCTACCAACTAATGACAGATTTCACAGAAAGTCTGGTATTTATTTGAGTTATATTTTTTCTCTGGTAAGACCACCAGAGTGATGATGTGCATGCTGTACAGCAAATAGTGTTAAGGTACTTAAAAACCATCATATTACTTTGCAGATATATGCATAAAGGCTCAATAGAGCTTTAAAATGACTCAAATATTCAATTGCAGAACTTCTATTCATCTTTAAGGAAGCAGATGCAACATGGTGCCTGTCCTGTCGCATAAAACGCATATCACCCTTTCTCCACACAACACAACAGTTAAATCCACCTTATGATTTTGTGCATCTGCACACATGAGCCACACACACGTAGGCCGATACAAGAGAAAAGCAGGAAAAGAAACAGCTTTGGCACCCAGACACACAATCAAATGCACAACTCCCCCTCTGTGGGCTCAGCTGCAGTCTGTCATGTTGTGCTTGTTGATACTCCGCAGCCAGTTTGCTAGTATTCCTACAGCTTGCTGCCTCTGAAGGAGTTTTCACTTTTACTTCATCAAGCATTCTCACTTACATTTTGTTTTCTTCAAAAAACATTCCTAATCTAATTTTTATCCACCCGCAAGGCTAAAAAGAAATGTTTATTCTAATGTCTGCAAAAGTGACCAAAAAGGATTCAATTCTAGTCTGTCTACACAATAATCTTTTCCGTTTCATTCAATGATTTTTCTTTTAAAAAAGATCAAATGTTAACATGTTTAATTTTTAGAATAATAAAACTATGGAGAGTCTTGCCCAGCCCAGTTTTTTCTTCAAATAATTTTGTTCCTATATTGCAAATTGTGTAATTTAAGACATTTTAGCCTGAAAATGTTAAGTCTATCTATGAAGCTAGAGTTGTCACCCTTCACTCTCTGCCAGATCTCAGAAATGATCCATGACAGACAATGTGGCTCAGTTGGACTCAAGTGGTCCACTAGACAACACAAACTGAAACCAGCTAAATGTATTTTGGAAAAAATGGTTGTCCTCCCCCACCACCACCTCCAGTACCACTCTGATCAATTCTCAGATTCTCTAAAAAAACCTTTCAAGCCTTTTCCTCTCTTCTTTCTAAGCTCAAGACGATTTAGGGATGGCTTTTTAAATGATCTGCTCATTATCGCTGGTGGAGTCACTTTGGTTTTTACCAGCTCCGTCTGCTGGCCCTCCTGCTTCCTGTCCTCTCTTTCTCCTCTTTCTGTTTTGAAGGGGCTTTTTCTGCTCTCCTCCTAACCCCCCACCCCCACCTCCACCCACCCATCCAGCTTCCCACTCGTCCCTCCAGAATGGCTTTTTGATCCGTTTGTTTGTGCTCATGAAGTGGAATGCAGCGAAGTCCCTGAGAGCATTTTTTTTTTTTTTTTCATTTAGAAAGCCATTGAGTATAAGTTGATGTGGATGAGTGGGAGCTACCGCCACCTCCTAAAATGTGCAGAGAAACACACACATCCAAGGCTGACCTTGACAACTATCATATGTTTCATTACAGGAGAAGGAATGGAGAAATACATGGAGGGGAACGTAGTCAACAGAAGCAGAGTGGAATGAGTAGTAAATGTTGTTTAGAGTGAATCATGTTTTAAAAAAAGACAAATTTAGACACTTTAACATGTAAACTAAATTGTGTGACTCATCTGTTCTTTCAGAAGTTTGTTTGGCTCCACTGGAAGGTTCCTCTATCCGTTCAGCCTCTCTTCCTTTAATACCCATTAAACCTCTCCATCTGGATATGCAGGAGACTAAGTTCAGTGACTGACTTATTAGATGACTAACTGAAGGGAGTTGAGGTCAGTCTGGAGACTGGCAATATACACACACACATGCAATTTCATAGTGATGCTTACACATGAGCTTATAGCAACGGGCTGCTAATTGAAGGGGCTGCGCTGTTGACGAAAGCACTCAACTTCTCGCTGATTAGGTCAGGCTGGGTAGAAGCAAGAGACGCACAGAGAAAGAGAAAACAGGCTTTTAGGATATATAAGACAGCACAAGTGGTTTGTGTTGGTTAAGAGTCCTTCCTATAAATGCTGACAGTCTCTCGTGGCAGTGTTTACCCTACCTATAATTGGAGAGAGCCAACATTAGCCACTGTAGGAGTGGTGCTGAATTAACACCTGCCTCTTTGCATACAAACAGCTCCTTTCTGTGCTGTTGTCTGTCTGTGACTTTGTCAGTTAATCAGCATGGCCATCAGTCAGTCTGAGAAACATAAAGTTTGTCAGCGAGCCACAAAATCCTCACAGTTAATGACTAAGGTGGTTAAATTGAGTGACCACATAGGAATCTAGCCGTATAGTTCAAGTTGTGTTGTTTTTTTTCTTATGAAATTGTATTTTATGTTATATTTGAGTCTAATTTGACTTTAATTTATTTTCATTCATATGTGTTTTTGAGATCCAGCTAAAACAAATAACCAGGATAAAAAAAGTTAATATCATATTTAAAGCAATAGCTCAGCTTTGTTAATGTGGGGTTCTGTGGGAAGGTTACAAACAATATATTTCCTGTTGTAAATAGCCTTTTTGAATAATCTCAGTCTGGAGTAACAAAGATTAGTTTTGACCAAACTGACAAGCTAATAACTTCAACTGGGACCAGTTTTAAAGCAGACTTTGGCCATCCTAAAACAACTCCAAAATTTAAATTAAATGCTGTTTCATAAACCTTTACACCAACCCCAATTTTCTGTCACACTATTGCACCCGATGTTAGGAATCTGTGGTTTTTGCAAGGGCAATTTAGCCCATCTGGAAGGAATATTATAACATTTCTGCTAGAATATTAGTGTAATGTGAAAAATATATTAAATTATATAATGCAAAACTGAAGTGATGTAAAAAGTTTTGAAAGTTGTGGTTGTATTTTTAAATTGGAATAGTTTTATGATGGCAACTATCCACTTTTGTTTTAGCCTCACTTGGTTTATTTGTTAGCTCATGAATCCAACCAGAACAAATTTCTTTGAAAGAGCTAGCCACAACAGGTAAGATATTAACTGTTCACAGCCTTTTCACAGAACCACACTTTATTATTGACAGACAATAGACTATCACCTCCATGCTCTGTTTTTGTTTTAATATTTATTTATTTATCATGGCTATGGGGGGATTGTCTGGAATTTTTAACCTCAGAATTCTGCTTCAGCCCTCTATCTCACTTTATATCATTTTGCTAAAAAGAAAACACCTTAAATTACCAAACCTTTGTTAGAATAGCATTTCTATCAACTTGAAAGACAAAACATAATTATCAATAAATCAATGGTCTAATTTTTTTTTTATTCATCTATCCATCCATTTTCTTTACCACCTTTTTCGTGCAGGGTTGTGGGGGAGCTGGTGTCTTTCTCCAGCAGTCATTGTGCGAGGGACAGGGTACACCCTGGACAAGTCGCAAGTCCATCACAGGGCCACTTAGAGACACTTAATGACAGTTTAGAGTTACCAAATAACCTATTCATGTTTTTAGTCTGTGAGAAGAAACTGGAGTACCTGAAGAAAACCTCACAGACCTTGCAAAACAATAATTTATTAAAATTGTAGA
>JAOXNZ010000105.1:18930871-18941782 GCA_028566095.1 Kryptolebias brasiliensis
ATTTCTGCCGCTATTATGAATTCAAATACATCCTCCGGTGATTGAAGGGAGCCATTACAATAAGTCACGGGCTGCTGCTGATAATGGCACAAGGCAAGCACGGCCGTCAGCCGTCCTGACAGGATATTGAACGGAGGTGAAAAGTTAACAAAATTATCAAACAGCCAACACCCCGCGCGTGCTCCCCTCAGATGTCAGCGGGGCCGCGCGGCGTAAAAATAATAATAGTAATAATAATCCGGGGGGGCAAAAGCCATAAAACACCCACTTTCATTCAAACAGAGGACTCATATTGGCACAACAGTCAATAAAACTGCGCTATATTTTTTTTTTCCTGGAAATGTTGTGAAAGTGTTTGATTTTCAGCCACACGTCGGTATTTAAAAGTTGCCTCGCGGTGACGCAGAGGGGCAGCAGCTCCCTGATCATCTCAGATGACTCCTCGGCTTGTGTTAAAGAGGTCCTGTTGACACTTTTTGCCTCAAAACGCTCAGATTGTTCTTAAGGGAAAACCGATAAGGCAATAATTCAGGGCTAAACAAGAGGCGGAACAAGGACAACATTATGCCTCTTGTTTGGACAAAATATCTGGTCGGTTCCCTCTTAATTGCGCTGAAAGCACCGTTTAAACCCAATGAGGTGATTCCTATTTATTTATTTATTTATTTTTGCACAAGAAAAGTGAAAACGTACCAAAAGGATGAGTGCGCTCCCTGCTCTGTGTTGCTGCAGAATATATTTATGGTAATTTGTGTGCGTGCGCGCGCCTCATGGAGTCGTTCAGCGGGGAGAAATGATAGTCGCATTAACCCTTCAACTCTTATTTCATGGCTGCCTCGTTAAGAAGCTTGTGGATTTAATTACCAGCGGTGGAGGCTGGGAAGGTACAAGGCCCCGGTGTCGCCGTGTAATTGGAAGCATTTCTCTCTACACCCAACTTAACATTTTCCACCCATCTCTAATTGTTGAGTACAATTCGCGCTCATTAATAAGGAGAATTATGCAATTTTCAAAACAGAACTCGGGTGTGGGTGCTGAACAAGAGACTGATAATTCCTGCAGGCTCGGAGGCGCATTCAATCCACGGCCTATGCTGCTGCATGGAAGCAAAGCTATAATTAAATCACTTTGGAATATTTCCTCTGGTGCAATCATAGCATCAGTGCTGGTAAAACTCAGTGTTTACATTTTTAGCCAGTGAAGTCAATTTCAGTTTACGCATGCGTAATTGTTAATGAGACTCTGCCTTTAAAGATGTCACACCACATCATAGAAATGACAGAGCTATTAGCTCAAATACTGTAAGCTCTGGATGAGAAATTAAAACCTTCAGTCTGAAGCCCATCTGTGCAGTTATACTCATAACTGAGGTGATTTCCCAGTATAATCATAAATGACCCAAAGTTATCTTTTGTGGGAAAATTTGCAGCTTTAAATGTGATGTGAAAAATGCTCATGAATGTCAAAACTTGTTGCTTTCCTGATGTTGATCTCTAGGACGGTTTTATGATTCAAAGGTTTGCTGTGATATATTAAATAAAAAAATTAAAAAAGGAACTGGTATTAGATGTTTCATTGCCCTCCTCAAGCACCGCTAATGCTTTTGGCCACTGTGTAATTAAAATATCTCATGAACTACCTGACAGATTTTAGTAAAACTCTCTGAAAGTAATCATTACAGATGAGCATCTACTACCTAACTTTTGAAGTCAACCCTATTCAAGATGGCCACCATAGCTAATCAACATTGGCCAAAATAAAAATGATTATATCTGTCATTTTAACAAATGCTGAGAGTCAGTCACAGCACGTCCTCTGAGCACTAACTGATTGTGCAAAATCTGTTTTTAAAACTTTGCTATGAACTATTGAAGTCAACTACGCCTGTCTGTTAGCAAAATATCTTATGAACCACAAGAATTTTAGGATTTTAATGAAATCATTGGGTGTGGATTTACAACTGATTAACTTTTAGATTTAACCCATTTCAAGATGAATGCCACAGCCATCTGACCTTAGAATACACAAAAATGGCAATAACCTATTCACTTTTACAGATATTGAGCTAACATTTGGTGAGGTAGTTGCTGAGAATCACCCCAACACATACTTCAAGCACTGCACGTTGTGCAATATCTTTGTTTAAAACTTTGGCATGGATTGTTGACAACATCTCTGTCTTTTATCAAAATATCTCATAAATCACTGGACAGATTTTAATCAAAATCTCTGAAAGTAAACATTGGATGCACATCTACAACTCAATAACATTTGAAGTTAACCTAATTCAAGATGGCCACCACAGCTAATCAACCTAAATGGCTACAACACATTTCATTTTACAGATACTGAGCCAGTTTTTGTGAGGTAGTAGCTTGGAGTCCTCCTCAACACATACTCTGAGAGCTAACACATCTTGCAATATTGCATGAAATTGTCCATCATGTCATTTACAAGATTTGACCAAAATGCCTGTAACTTGGTCTCCTCTCAGCACAAGATTTAGTTTATAAGTGGCATGAAATGCAGCTGGTGATATGCATTCCTTTAAAAAAATGCTAGGCCTTTAATGTTAAAAAATTGCTTAGAGTTCAGAAGTGCTTTAAGGCACCTGCAAAAATAACTTATTTGCAAATATATTTGATCTTTTCCGAAGAGCTTCATATGGATTAATCCAACTGCTGTCCTCTCACTTTCATTTGTCTTCATTAATAAGTTTCATGCCTTATGTTCTTATGTCTCTTTTTATTCACTTCTCAGTTGTGTCCCCTCTATGTCCTCCACACGTGCTGGACATCAAGTTTGCTCACACTCACATTTTTTTCTCTCTTGTTCTAATCACCACTCAAAAGCCTCCGACGACTGTGTGAATGGCATTATTTAATGGGCTGCACTTTATTTGCTCTTTTTGAAATTGGTTCGCACTGATGGCAAACAACAACGACAGTCCCCGTGCGGAATAGAGAAATTGCACGGGGTGACAGTGGCAGTGAAGGCGAGGGCTGAACCCTGTTGCAAATGAAGTCTTCACCCACAAGACTCCATTAAATCATCACAATGTGATATCAATCTGCAACTTTATTATTGCCAGACCCGCCACTTCCCCCACCCCACTCCCTCCTCCATCAGTGCTTCTGTCACTGTAGCCAGAGCCATACTCCATTCTGCATTATCAGAAAACACAGTCATTAAAAAGCATTTGACCTTTTTGTAGCGGGTATCGAGAAATTACCTTTCCTGTTTGGTTCCTCATCCGCCTCCCCGCCTTGTTCGGCGAATAAATCACTTCACAGCAAATTGTAATGCAACTCCTCCTTTGCTCTGAGTGGCGTTAGCTTGGCTCTGCTTCGACAGCGCCTGAGGAGATACAGCCATAATTAAATGTTACATCTGCCAATTGTTTCACAGGGACAATGAGGAGGGAGGCTGAAGAGCATGAGGGAGAGAGGACAGGGCAGGAAGTGGAGCAGGAGACAAGTGGAGGTGAGATGATGCTCAGTGGTGGACTGTTTGAAGAGAAGATTGCAGAGGGCCAGGATATGTGAGGAGAAGAGCAATTGGACCTAAAACAGAAAAAACAGTAAAAAAACAAAAGCTCTTGGCCTTGCATTGAGCCTCTGTGTGTCATTGTCACATCCTATATTGATCTGATGTGTCTGAGTGTGCGAATGTGTGTTCATATCACTGTGCAAGTGAACCAGACATATGAAGTGCTAGAAGTGTAACAACATACCCTAACACTGTGAAATCCTCTGAACAGACAGCATCTAGCTCAGATGTCTTGGCCTCGCTGCCTCTCACTGATACCTGAAGTCAGTCTCCTCACATGTTGCAAAGCTACCAAAGAGCCAGTGGCTTGTGTGTGTATCTGCAATGTGATAATGAATATTGATTGTCTTATAATGCATCTCATTCCGCAACTCGAACGTGCACAAATGCGCGACCAAGACATGCACTAATTTAGCAAACACTCAGCACCACCCCTCATCTACAGAACGAGCCTTTGTTTACCCCCGGTGAAATGAAAACTGAGACAGGAGGTACTCTAGCTGTTCATATCACCCTGTGAGCAATTAGCAAACTGCATGGGGGGTGGAGGTAAAACACACACCATCTCACATGACACTGTTTCTCTGTCTGAGTTTTCATTAGACTGTTTGATTATTTTCTGTCTATTTTTTGATAAAAAAGACAAGGAGCATTGAAGTAAATGGAGTCCAGGAATGGGCCTGTTTCATATGGGAAGTGTAAGTTTCCTTAGAGTAAGTTTCACTTATGAGCCTTTGAGATGATACAGTAAATCTAAAATAAAATTGTAAAAAGTATTTTAAAATGTTTTTAATAAGAATAAGTGACTCACCTAATTCTTCTTGACATTATTTCCTGAATAGTAGATTTTTTCCCCCACTAAGAAGTCATTTATCTTATTCATTCTTCTTTTTTTGGTGTTAAGGTGAAATTTAAGAACTTTTATTGTCACTGATTTGAAACATGATGCTTATACCTTTTGAGCAGTGCTAACTTATGTTAAAATAGCAAACTTTGGAATAAAATCCAGTTTTGTTTTTTTTCTTTTTTGTTTGTTGTCATTCTGGCATTTCAGTATAAATTACTGCATTATATCAGCCATTATATCAGCACTGATTAATTTCCAAATGGGACATCCACTCTTCTGTAATGAGAAATACTGTACCCCCAGGTTGCTGTTATAATAATTTGAACTGTGCCCCGTGACAAATCAACAAGAGGATGAGGAATGAATAAATGGAGGGCTTTTGTGGAATAAACCTTCTCCTATGTGCCCTAGGGTAGAGATGCATTTCCATAACAGCGATAAATTGGATTTAACGGTAAATCACGGTCAACAATAGTTGAGGACCATAAAGGATGCTGTCCCTCCCACCCTACAGCAAGAATCTACAAAAGCCGCTATGTACATCTGTGTGCCTTGCTGGGTAAGTGGTCTCGTCTCAGTTAAGGTATGAAATTGCTTTGACCATAAGCAGCTTCTTTATTCCTGCCGTGACTCGTTATCCCTTTAGTTAAAGAGAGTCTAGGGGGTCCTTGTTTCCTTGTTTCTGCCCGCGGGCACATGCCAGCACACACTGAGCCCAAACAGGTCCTGCCAGGCAGACTCACCTGTTAAACCTGTGACTTTGGCCTACAAGTGTTTCAGTACAGAAAGCTGTGCTAAAACTGAAACATTGTCCTACTTTGGTAAAGTAGCTGCATAAGGCTCCAAACAAACTTTTGTGTAGTTTTTTTTGCTAAGCATTGTGATCCAACTTTATACCCTCTTTATTTATAATCCTCATTTGAAAGCCGGTTAACAACATTAACAGTTAACAACATTAATCTTCCTGGACTTCTGAGGGTTGTAGTATTTACTTAAAAAAACCAGAAACAAATTAAACCAAATTGCAGCGAAGTGATGCTTTCTGCACAGTTTAAACTGGATGGCTCTAATTTTAAAAAGCTGAAAGCTCAGAGGAGGATTTTGTCAAAGAGAAATAAACAAAAAAAAAAAATCAACTAAATACACACAAGCACACACTCACACTCACTCCCAAACGGGCACACCTCCCACCGAAGGTGATAACAAACAGTGATTAGCATGTGAAAAACAACACAGACGGGGTGTAAGCAAGCAGATGCCTCGTTCCCTGTTAGCCGTGTTGATTGGCCTACTGTCTTAATATCTTTGTTTTGGTGGATTTGTGTCTGCCTAGCTCTCGCCTACTCTTTCTGCCCCCCTCCCCAACCTGACACACCCAAGGCCACCCTGTAAAACACAAACTCATCCTAAAGCCAATTCCTGTCTCTTTTTACCCAGAAAACAAATACACAATCAAACAACACTAAGCCAATTCCCCTCCTTTGTCGAAGCTTATTCACAGACACACTCGCTCACACACACATACATACACCTCCTCTAATTTCCTGGGGCTGTGGTACTGGCAGGGAGTGTGTTGTAGCGCCAACAGAGCTCTGTGTTTGGGGTAATTGCTCTCTCTGTGTTAGTATGGAAATCTGCGAATGTGTGACAGGGCCAGATAGCTTCCTCCAATGTTGTTCTGATCCTGCCTCTAGGCCCACAGCCAAACTATTTTATCTCTTAATGCATTAGAGTGATCTTCCAATTAGCCCACACTCATAATACTCCCCCAATCCTGGTGGCTGCCTGCTTTGGGCTGCAGGGAGACAGGAAGGGAAGCAGCGTCTATGTAAGTGAATGTATAAGTGTGTTAGTCCACGTAAATGTGTGTGTTTTGTGTGCCTTGATGGGATGGTGGCAGTGGAAGAGGTGGAGGTGGTGGCGGGTGGGGTTTGCCAAACCAAGAAAAGTGAAGTGGAGAGGATGCTGTAAGTGTGTACGTGCATGCAGGCGTATACGAGAGGGGCGGGTGGGTAGAGGGTGGTGGCGTGGCGATAGTTCTGCTTGAGAGGTGAAATGAGGTGCTTATTGTGCACGTCGTGGGGGTTGCACCGTTAGTCCGGGGCTCCTGTTGTAAAGTTTGCTGATAAGGGGAACCCGGCCCTTGAGCATCCATTCTCCTCGGTGTATTAGCGCTCCCTTATCAGGGGCCCAGATAAAAACCGGCTTGCCATTTGCCTTCGGTGGAATTAAGCCCTCCTCCTCCTCCTTCTCCTTCTCCTCCACCTCTTCCACCCTCCTCCCCTTGTCTGCCTTGGCTAACCGGGCGGGCTGCGATTAACCTCAACACTGTCCAATATCCTCAGCAGACTCCTGCCTGCAGATTAGCTGCTATTAGTTATGACCAACTAAATTAACCACTGCCGCTTCCCTGAGAGGGAGGAGGATGGATGGAGTGGGAGATAGAGGAAAGGAACGAGGACGGAGGGAGACTGAATGAGCATGTGGAGACACAAATAGGAGGGAGACTGATAGAAAAAGGGTGAGAAGTGAGTGATGGAGAAAGAGAAAGGGATGGAAGAGAGGCCAAGTGGTCAAAGCAGTGTGTGTGTGGGTTTGTATAATTTGAAGTGTCTCATTTTGCATTGAACATTGTGGAACTTTGCAGACTGCAAACCATACAGACACTGCTGCAATGATATCAAAATGCTGCGATAAAATATGAACATAACATAATCTGTGACATAACCAGGAAATAATAATAATAAAAAAACATGTCCTGTTGCAAAACATTTCCTTATGTTACCTATTTGCAAGCAAATACAAATTTTCCATAAACATATTGGACACATATCACCCTCAGCATTTATTATCACCACAGTTATTTCACACAAACTGCACAGTTATTTAAATACCTAATTTAATTTCACTTAATTCGATCTTGAGCAATCAACTCAATATTTTGCCTTTAAATAATCACTTCTAATTTACAGCAGTGCGTGCGCAGCTTCAGCGACCAAAATAAGCACAATTTTCTATTACTTCTAACAGTAACACATGATCCGACGAGCATATTTGACAGTTTTTTAAACTTTACATTTTTTTTGCAGAAAACATTGCCAAATTATTTGCATTTCTCTAATTATTACAAATTTGATTAAGTGTATGCAGCAACTTATTGAAAAACAAAAAAATTCAGCAAAAAAATACAAAAACAACAACAAACAAACAAACAAAAATATAGACAGTTTTAAAGGAGTATTTTAGGAAAGTTAAAATAGTAACAAAATGCACATTTGTGTTAAAAATGCATTAAAACGTACATGTTTTGTATGAAATTAATAACATACATCAAAATATAATTTCAAAACAGAATTTCTTTCATAAACAAACAGTTTTTAAACAAAAACAAATATTAGAGAAGAAAAAATCCAAATCTAATATTTACACCAAGACCTTCAATCATGGTGTGTGAGAATATGTGTTTGTTGATTCAAGAGATAAACACAGTGGCTGGAGGTGAAGTTGACACACACTTTGCAATTTTCTTTGCACAAGCCGACCCCTCACACACACACACACACACACACATGAACCCATCCTAAATCCACACACTCCCAGTGTCACACCACACCCTGCTCAAGCTGCGCTGACAGCATTAAGTCATCACATCTGGGCTGTATTGACAGGAAATGTGACAAGGCAAACTGCTGCAGCTTCCGTGCTGATTGTTCTCTCCTTTTACGTAACTCCTCTCTAAATCTACCTTGAGCTGCTACTTTTTGTTCTATATGTATAAAACTGGTGCAGGTGCAAATATGATATTAGTAGAAAAGACAAAGTGTACATGTGCAGGAATTACATACTCCCAAAAATCAATATGCAGCAGGTTTATTCACTTAAAGCACTAACTTTAATATTTTTCTAGATATTGTTTTAATTTCAACCCAGAGTATTTTTTCTTTCTTTCTTTGTATAGTTTTTAGTGATCTATACTAGGCAAAAATGAATTTTTATTTTACAATTAGGCTTTCTCATAAATTATTTGTTTTAGAAAAGTGAAGAGTTTAATATTCATATGTGAATTAAGGCATTGTTCTGCAAATAGTTACCAAATAAGCACACAGTAGTTCTTGCATGTGGTTTTAGTGATCACAAGATGTACATATGAAACTGAAAAGTCAAGCAAAGGGTGGGAAAAAAAAGATCCCCCTCAAAAAAAAGATGAAAAAAATGAAAAAACTCAAATTGTATTTTTCGTCCCTGAACATTTTTAACAAATACTTAACATTTTTACATTAAATTACCTAAAGCTAAAAACAATTGCAGGGAAACAAGGGAGTATCTGTAGTTTAGTGGTGATTCTAGTTCAGATTACATGCTGCCAATATCTCCTCCCAAACGTGTCTGTTTTTTTCCTCCTCTTTTTGCACCCAAACGGTCACAAGGAGAACTGGAGTATTGGATAATGTCATCAAAAACACTCCCTGTAATTTTAATAGGAAACCAGATGACTTCAAAGGACATAAGAACATGTCACGGTTGTTGCCCTTTGCTTTTATAACGACAACTGAAGTGCAAAGCTGGCAAGCCCCCACTTTCTATCCCACCACAACCATCATCCACAGTAAAAAAATCAGTTTATCTCCTTGAGCATTTAAGAGTTAGAACATGACAACTTAACGAAGAAACCCTGCTTAGTAACACACCAAAAAAGCCTTGAGAAAAGAGAGGAGGAGATTGTACGGCCAATTTTTATTGGCACGTGGTGCAAACACACAAATGATGGGGTTAGAAAACCTGACAGGATACTAATTTATTTGGAGTTCCTGTGATACCTTTCGGTACAAAGTGATTTTTGACAGTCACAAATAGGTATGATTAGGTTCTGATTAAATTTAGGGCTTTGGCATTCTGTTGTGATGGTTATGGTAAGGGGCCAGAGAATGCCCTGGATTAATGATACTGGGGTACAAGATTAACAATACATACACACCCACCCACCCACACACACACTCACACTCACACACAAAATCAAAGTCTAAAATCACTTCAAAAAGTTTGAGACATTTTAATTTGACTTCTTTGCACACTGACTTTCTGTTTTCACATTGCTGTGTCCTGGCACTCATAAAGTCAAGGACAAGCACACAGGGAACCCTAAAGCTATATGACAACATGCCAACACCACCCTGTGTGCTTGTTCAGTCACCAACTGTCTTGGCCAACAAACAAGCCCCTGGCATTGCGAGTCAGCCAGACCACCCTGACTGCCCGCCTCTCACCATCCCTCCATCTCATCCTCTCCTCCAGCCAGCAATAAGCAGTCAGGCTCAATGTAGCTTTACTTACTACCATAATGACACCTCACATTGCCCCACTTCCACCTTAAGAGAATGAGTAATCAACACACTGGTAGCCATTTGCAGACTGTCAGTCAAATCCAGGACTCTGCAATGCTATCAGTCGTCCACCCGTCACCAAGCCCTCCTTGCTTTCCTTGCTCTCCTCTAATACCAATTTAAATTGTTCAACGTGCCTTTTCTCCTGCTGCCATTATTCAAAAAGATCATAATAGTTTTCCCTGTGCCCAAAGCACAAAAAATCAATTATTTCCCCACAAAGACTTGAAAGTACTTAGTGCGGGCCTGCGAGGGGAAAAGCTGTGGGTTATATCAAATTGAAACTGCACTCATTACACAGGCACACAATTAGTTACCTCTGGTCTGCCTGTCGTTCTTTAATTTCCGAAACGGCATATCTGTATTATAACAGAAACAAGCATGCAAATGCTATTGTTGGGGATTTAGAGAAATCAATAGGACGGCTGGCGAGAGGCGTTTGGTGGCGCTGTCACTCAAAATCTGCTGCCGGCGACTGATAAAGGTCTGAATTCAAATTAGCGCCAAAGCCGGCCAGTGACATCAGAAGTGACATCCGAAATAAAAGGAACAGCTTCATGATATATGTAATTATTCTCCTCACATTTGCGCTGGGTTTTTTCTTCACTCTCCCTCCTCTTTTCCACCATTCCTCATTCTCTTTTTCTCCTCATTGTGTGCACTTGTGTAACTGTGTTTTGCATAAAGGGATTAGGAGTGCCTTAATGAGAAACTGTAATTGTTTTTTTCAGCTTCACTCCATGGATATTTTCACATGTGTGTATCTCTGTGCATATATATGTGAGCGAAACAAGCTAAAAATATGTTGTTTAATGCCAAATAAATACAGCACTGAGACAATGAGGTTCTTTCTCTTCCATATCAGAGAATTACTGGTTTGAAAGCAAGGAAAGTCTGGGAATCAGCAACATTATGAAACACACTTTCCATAATAAGGAGCTAAGAAGTGATAGTGAATAATGGAAACAAATTCAACTATCACTTTAAGGGCTTTCCAAATACTAAGATTTTAATTTTCTTTTCCTCTTAAACTTTTAACAAACTTTTCTTTATTTTGTTTTTAATAGTTATTTCTTACATTTCTGAATGTGCCTTTAAAAAATAAATAGTAAAATACAAAAATGTTGGAAGTTT
>JAOXNZ010000105.1:18944486-18959554 GCA_028566095.1 Kryptolebias brasiliensis
GGGGGGGTCCTGTTGGGGGAGGAAATATCATGGTTATAGCTTTCAACCTTGCACTACCGTGTTCCTGGAGTCCAACTCCTTTCCGCCCCTCTTTCCATATTGTGATGCTCACTTTAGAAGAGCAGAGCCATCAGCCATGTTTCTGCCTTGTCCCAAAACAAAGCCCTCTGCTCTGGGCTGGGCCAGAATGAAGTGGGACAAAGTATGCAGGGGAGGGGGAAGAATGTGCCCTTTGTCCCCCCCCCCATCTCTAACCCTTTTCTCTCTCCATATCCTGCCTCCCACTAACTCCCACCCCTGCTAGTTCTCTAACACTGAAGGGAATGGCAGTGGGAGGGGGCTGGCTAGTTCATTCAGCATCGGTTAAACGTTTTCACAGCGGCACAATGCTGGGGCGGAGTAGGCAGGTGCAAGCCAACGAGAGGCAGGAAAGGCAGAAAGAGAGAGGAAGCGAGAGATAGAGAGAAACAGAACAACAGGTTGACCTAGAACAAACCATAATCATGTAGCACCATTAACCCCCTAGAACCCCCCACCCCCCAATTCTCCATCTTTCTTGCCTTCTCACTGTTTCTTTCTCTGTCTATCGCTCATTCACCATTGTACACAAGCTTACTGCCCTGGCACTTGTAAGACCACCTAAAGATAAACACACACATACACACAACTATCCTATGAACAGAATGCAGACACACTCACACCTCAGCGGCACATTTGCACTCATTTCATATAGATGGTTAGTCAAGTGCAACTAAAACACACATTCACGCACGCACTCACACCAACAACAGAGTGGGCATATAATACGTTAAATCACACATGCTAAGATAAGCACTTGTGTCATAATATGGACACACTCAAGCA
The DNA here is from genome assembly GCA_028566095.1 of Kryptolebias brasiliensis. Taxonomy (NCBI): domain Eukaryota; kingdom Metazoa; phylum Chordata; class Actinopteri; order Cyprinodontiformes; family Rivulidae; genus Kryptolebias; species Kryptolebias brasiliensis. Next base: position 18,945,351 of record JAOXNZ010000105.1, read on the forward strand.
CGCACACACATTGGCTTTTTCCAGACCCAACCAAGTGTGTGATGATCAGTAGGAAGGCTGCAAAAGTGGGGTGTGGCGGTGTCTAGCTGTCAGTGTGCCTTTCTTCTGCTATCAAGGAGCAAATTTAACTCACTAAAGGCCTGTTAGAGTTTATTTGCATTGTGCGCAGAGTGAATGTTTTCATTTTATAATTCTTGTGGTTTGAATTCAGTTCTAAACATTTAAAATATATCTCTCTCTGACCATGACACAAACAACAAATGTGTTTTTTGTCTGTATGTTTCAGCTGTGTGCTAACATTTTTATTTTTGAAGAAAGGACAAGTTTCAAGGACAAATACCAAATGCTTTGATATGTATAGAACTGAAGTCATAAAAAGAATGTTCAGATGCGATATGTCCATTTTCCCTTTGCTCTTCTCAATATGTGAAAGATTTCTTACAATTTTCTGACAATTTAGAAGATGGCATTTAAAAACAAAAATCTATGTCTCAAATCAATTAAGTTAGTTCACCTTTTTCCATTAAAACTGACCAGTTGAAGCACTGAGCTGAACCTCTGAGTTTCTGTTTTTGTACCTCTAACACTAAACTGTCAGTAGCTGATTATTTAAAATCCTGTAAGATGTGAGATTGGACCTCCATTGAGTAAACCTAATCAACTGATGCTGGGTCAAATGAAACCTTTTGCCCCTTTCAGATCTTAGTTTTGCAATAAACATGCAAATACAAACGTTTACCCATTTACAGCTTGTTGTTTTTGTCAAATTATTCTTGAAATCTTTTTGCAGTGTGGCACTGCACATTATTTTGTTGAAAGAAGTCATTTGGGGATACTGTTTTCATGAAAAGGTACAATTGATCAGTGACAATGTTTAAAAAGGGTGTATGTGTCAAAAACAACAACGACAACAACAACAAAACATAATAAATTACACTGCCTGAGCTTTTCCAGCAGAATGTTGACCAAAGTATTATACCATCAGCTGGCTTTCTATTGCAATAAACATCAGTGTGCAATGTCTTTGCTGTTCATTGACACACAAGGCAAAAGATAACATGATTTATCAGATCAAATCTTTTTCCATTCTAAGTGCTTTTGATTGGTCTGTGGCTACACTGCCTAATGTTCAACACATTCTACTGTACTGTTTATTCAAATACCTCTTAACCACAACTAGTATTAATGTTTTTCATCAGCATTCAGACCTAATATCTTGAAAGTCGCATCTGCAATGAAGGCCTTGAACACGGCACATCTGGATTTCATGTCGTCAACAGCCCCCTGGACATATAGAAAAGTCTCCAGAAAGGTGAGTTGAGGATCCTGTGGACAGGTGGCTCCACCAGATGTTTCCAGTTCACTCTCAACCTCCAACTCTTTTTGGTTTACCAAGTCTGTTAAGCAGTCTTGCATGCTACTAGATCCAACTCATTACTAGCAATAGCTGAAAGATGTTTCCCAAGGTGCCCAAAACATAGAGCTGCAGGTCTGATGATACAATTAAGAAATCAATCATTGACATTTGGCCAAAGGTGGCCTGGTATCAAGTACATTTATGGACCGTCCTATGATTGAACATGGTGATCATTATGGACAACCCATACCTTAAACACAAATCCAACAACAGAACATCACAGAACATAACTTGGATTCAGATCAAGGAAACTGTTCCTTTCACACCTTACCTGGTAACTTTGTTGAGAAGGGGGAGATACCCAGATGGTCATCTGGGGTCAAAAAATATGAAAAATAAAACTAATAAACCAATAAAAGTCTTCAATAGCAATAAATACAATACAACAAGAATAAAATGGCAAAGATGAGAAAGCAGTAAAACATGAAATACCCCTAAATAATAACCATAATGACCTTTAAATGCACTTAATTTCCTTTTCTGGTCTGCTTTATAAATCTATGAACATCACAGTGCTACTCCAAGGCTTCTTTGTGAGCATTCTGTTTTGTTCTTTTATCACCAACAGGAACTGGCTTTCGATATCTTGGTTTAAATAGTGAATGACAATTTTTATCTTGTCAAATGGAGAAGGTTTTCAAAAAAACTAACTGAATGATACCTAGAAAACTGTCATGAATCAAATGATCTAATCTGCAGGTCTTTTTGAAAATGATCTATAAATTATTAGAATTAATGATTTGAAAAAGGAAAAGTCAACAAGTTAAAAAATATCTGTCACTGTTTGTCTTCTGTTCCCTACATTATCTTTGTTCCCTTTATCTCCTTGTTTTCTGCTTTAATATCGTTTCCCTACATCTCTTTGTTCCAAAAACATCAACTGCTCTAGCTCTCTCATTGCTCCCCATCTCCCATAGGTGATCAATGACCCTGTGAACATGAATCTTCCATTAAAGCCAGAGCAACAGTGTCAGGATACACTTCCTAGTTTGCTGTCAAAGCCTTCTTCCTTTTTCCTCTTTAAGCCTTCCCAGTGTTTTTTTTTTACACATTTTACCTCTATCCTCCCCCCTCTCCCTTTTTGGATTTCTTTATCTTACACCTTTCCTCCTTTTCTCTTCAGTCACTTCCATCCTTTATGTTCTTCAGACTCACTGACGATGACTGACTCATCATGCTTCTTCCATGTTCTGGATTGGAGTGCTTAAAGTGCATAAACCACAAATTAAATGTAAACACAAAGTATGCTGGGCTCCTGCATGCACATGACTGTGTAATTAGCCACATATCACACTCTTTCATACACTCAGACAGGAGTGGGCCTACTGGTGCAATACCATTAAACAAAGAAAGTGGCTAAACCCCTGTGTGTCTGCATTGGTAATTTTGAAATGCTATACTATATTACATTGGTAAATTAGGTCGTATTTAGCTCAGCTGTGATTTGACAACTACACAGCTTGGGCCATTTTATCTATAAAACTGCAAGACTCATTACTTTCCTCCTTTATTGTCTTCACTGCTTCCCACAAGACATGAGGTGATGACAGGCACTGCACTCAGGGGACTGTTTATTTAATCCAGGGCTCAATAATACACAGTTGGGCCATGGAAAGTGGATGTAAGCAACCCGGTTCCAGTTTCTGCACTGCTGTATGGTTGTCAAGGAGACTAATAATGTACTTAACAGTTTCATTCCACATTTGACACACCGTGCAATGCTGCATTTCCAACTTTCTAGTTTTATTGTTTACTTTTACACTAGAAGAGTTGCTAGTCTTTTCTTTTTAGCTGGAAAAACTGACTTAAAATCCACACCAGATGTAAGATGACTAAAATGTCATTTGATACTTTTTGGCAATTTTATTCATTTTCATACAACCTCCTGACTGATGAAAAACTATAATGAAAGTGAAACTGTGTATGTAAGGTTGTGCAGTTTGAGTCTCTGTACATGCACTTTTAAAAACGGGAATTCTGATTAGTATCTTACAAGTTAAGAAGTGTTATGTAAGACTGCGTTAATAGTAAATAATAATAGTTCATCTTTTATTTATGATTTTCTTTATTTTGTGACAGCAGCGATTGGGAAAGAACTGAGTCCAAAACAAATAACTCCAAGATGACAATAAAGTACATCATAATATAACATATTGTATTGTATCATATTGGACATATTGCACATTGTTTTTTATTACATTGTATTGTATTGGATCACAACACCCAAACACATGTTAGTCATTGCAGCATTGAGGATACAGACCAAATAAACTCCTTGAAACATCAAAAATGTTGTGTTTGAGTGTGGAATGTCACATCTTTTAGTTGGGTTACTACAATATCTAAATAAAAACCATATCAATATTTTAGTAAAGACAAGTGACAAACATTTACAAGCTCTAAGGAATCTTTCAGAAATACAGCTTGTTTTGGATTGCCCTTTAGTCAACCTCCAGCAGAGGTGGTACTGAGTGTTGTTTTGATGCAAAACCTTGACTATTCATCTTTGATGTCTTATCTCAACTGTTTAGAGTCAGTTTCTCTCTGAGGATGGGGAAAAGAGGCACATTTCTGAATGTCACACCTCTGATTTTTTTGAGAACATGCCCTGACACTTAAATTACCTCTCCACAACTGAAAATACACTTTATTTGTTCAAACCGAGTAGGGAATCCCCATTTCCTTAACCCCATTTTGCTGGAAATACAATGACTTGTTCCTGTTGTTCATGCAAAGTAGGGAGTTTTAGTTTTGGATAGGCATTTAGAGGATTATCTGGGTGCTTCCAAACATTCCTGTGTAATTAGACACCGCCGCTGCCAGTCATGCAGAAGCAAAAGCTGATTGGCTGAGTATCAAATAAACTACAGCCTTTGGGAATGTCCCTGGTGGAGTGTCAATAGTTCGTCTTTGAGCCCTGAGTTCACTTATCTCGTCTGCTTTATTCAAAGTCACTAAGAGGAAGAAAAAAAAAGACCTAGGGGCAAATGAGTGTTTTACTGGGAGTGTGAGACAGACGTAAAGACAGAGAAGTAAAGAGGACAAGGCCAGTCAAGGACAAAAAATATCTCAAAATAGTTCAAGAGCTACTGTTTGAGGGAAAAAAATGAAAATATGTCTGGCATTATCAGAATTTGACTGATTTGTTTGGAAGTGGGAACTACATATATGAAAAGAGACAAAAATAAAATCTGACCTCAATAGAGTTATTACACAGCTGAGAAAAAAAGGAAGAATAAACTGACACAAAGACAGAGCAATATATATATAGATATATAACAAATAAAGCAGACTTAAAGTGAGATACTGGAGAGTATGATCAGAAATAAATGAGAATTATTTGGTCAGGATCATAATGATCATTGCTGCTCCTCTGTCAGTAATGGAGAAGAAAGTAGAAAAACAGAAAAACAGCACAACAGTAATTCTGCCTCATGGAACAATGATTGACCCAAAAATAACAAGGGCACTTCTTTGTTTACATTTTCACTTTTCATATTTCTTTCTGTCCTTGCGCAAAAAGTAATAGTAGTTAACATTTGTTTGGCTGTCTAAAAGAGACATATCTTTCTGACAGACACATCTTGTGGCTGGATGAATAAAGACTTGTCTGTCAGCAACAAGGACAAGAACAAGAGGTTGGGGGACTAAGCATTCAACAAAATACTATAACTAAGAAGACAACACAATTTTTTTTTTAACCTTGACGACAACTCGAACCCAATCTGAACTCAACCATGTAATTTTTAAAATGTAGAGACAGTTTATAAAACAGAAATGTAACCAAAAAATATATCATTTTAGGAGAAACTGTCATATAGTGCTTTTAGAAGTTAATTTTGGAACAGAGATGCCGTTTTAAACATTTTATGTAGTAAATGCTTTTGAGTGTTGTTTGTTTTTTGTGTTTCCAGGAAGGACCTGGTAGAGGAAAAACACGAACCTCAGGAATAAGCGTAGGAACAGAAATAGAAGACAAAATCAAAGTAGTACACCCCGTCTATTGACACACTGAGTAAATTTACCGTCATGCAATCCTGGTCTGACAAATATGTGTAAATGTGTAAAATGCAAACAAATTCTTAAAACCACATTTTGTGGTAGAGATAAGTTGTTTTTCTTTCAGCTGCTTCCTTCTGCAGGGGTTGCCGCAGCAAGCAAACTCGCATGAAATGTTTGGCCATTGTTTCACGTTGGATGCCCTTCCAGAGACAACCTGGGGTCAAACCTGCAGCCTCAGGATTACAAGACCACAGCACTGACCACCAAGCTACCACAGCCACTTTTGTGGGGGAAATAAGTACTGTGCTAAAATAACATGACGACACCAGCAACTTCACCGTTGTTAAAAGCAGCTTAAACAGCACATTGCATCTGACTAACAGTCATTTATTTACATAGCACATTTAAAAACAATAAAGCAAACTAAAACATTTTACAATAGCAAAAATACAACTAAAGCAACAAAGTAATGGAGGAAAAAATAATTAAAAATGACATAATACATAGAAAAAGGGAATTGTCTGACAAAATCTTGAGTTAAGTTTAAAATATAAGCATGCTAAGACATTCTCACTCCCACTGTGTCAAAGATTGCTTTTACTTCCCTTTTACGTGTTCTTTTTGCAGAAACCAAAGACATTTTTCAAAGAGAAGAAAAAACAAAACAAAACTAGTATATCTTTTTGTATTTTTAGTTGATTAGCTCTTATCACTTGTGTTTAAGCCACATCCACAGCCAAGCCACATCTATTTCTCTGCTATTTTATTAAACTATCAGTGTCTGAGGATGCAGTATAAATAATACTGATGAGCTGATTTGTTTTTTTCATGTTACAGCCTTAATTTCCATTCAAATCTTTTAAAATTATTATTATTTTTTGTCACTGAATCCATCCTCACGTCTCTTTTTGTCACATTCCTGTTTCTTTTTTTCCTGTTACGTTGAAGTGATTTTTTTATGTTAATACACCTTACCAAATTTGTCCTCAGTATTCACTGAACTAGAACTCTTGTCTCACTGAAAATATGTGTGAATGGGAGAGGGTGAAACAGAGAAAGAGTAAAACTCTCTGAGGTTCTTGTCTTTTTTTATTGTGGCAAGGTTGCTTTAGATATTTGTGCATAAAGACACACACTGTGGTCAATGCCAAGGTGGTGAAAAGAAGTGCGAGGCAAACACAAAGCTCTATTGACTGATAGCCTGTTCACAATAACTGTCATTTTCTACTTCTTAGCAAAACATTATCAATTCTTAACAAGACTGTGGATCTCCACTTATTTCTAATAAATGGTCACAAAGGCAGAGATGCACTTCTCAGGGTGAGAAAATTATGACATTCCTGTGTGTTATCAAAGTGCTTTAGAGGCAGCACTTTACGATAATAATGTCACAAAATCTAATGAAATGAATAGCTCCCTGTTCGAGTTCTTTGCTATTCTCCCTGAAAAACATAACTTTGCAACCTTGACAAATGTAGATGTCACAGTGTCTTGATAATTGTTAAACAAAGAAGAACAAGTTGTCTTGCAGCCACTCACAAAGCTGAAGGAAATGGGATCATTTTGAAGTATTTTTGTTACACTTGACAGTTCAGAAAAAAAAAAAAATCACTACAAAAACTTCACAACAACACAATTTAAGGTTCTTCCAGGCACTGTTGATAACACCTCATTTCTTCGGATTTGCCATCACGTCAAATGAAGACACATAGAGTACCTTGACCCAATTTTTTCAATTTGAGCACTTACAAAAAACAAAAAACATACACCTTACCCTTTTAAAATTCCTGCTAAAACTGACTAATTTACACAAGCTTCTTTCTTCTTTTAATTATGACCTGGCAGCATTTCCTTTTACTGTGATAACATGTTTTCCTTTATTAAAACTACGCTAGAGCAATTCAACACAATGGTAAATATTGGGAAAATCTTTTTTTTTTGCTGATAAATGTATATTTACATAATATACAACACTTAACTTTGTTGCTTCATCTTAAAATAGATTTTAGTGTGATTTTCAGACAAAACTATAAATTTTACCTTCACTATGCGCTGAGACTTTTTGTTTCTGAGCCATCGAGCAAAGCTTCATTCAGCCATAATTTATCAAAAAGGATTTCTGAGCTTCAACTGAGGCTTGTGGTCAAAAATGTACATTGAGCCTTTAACAGAAATGATCCCTTCACTATAATGAAACAACTATATTCAGATAGTGACAAAATAATGAGTCTTTCCCCTTCAACCCACTGTTCCAAAATTAGCTGGATCACTGGCAAGATGACATTGACAAGCAATTAATTAATTTTTCTATTCTTTCCGTTTCTCCTCTGAACCCTGTCTGCTGTGTCCACGGCACTTACCCTGCGAGGTTCAATCAGCTGAGGAAAACCTTAAACTCTCCCTCAGGTGTTTCTAGAGATATTGAACTAAATCATCTACAACTGATTACCTTTTGGAGTCAGTCTAATTTGAGATGGCCGTCACAGCAAATCAGTATAAGCAAACCCAGAAATGGCTCTTTTGTGGTCTTTACCGTGTTAGTATGGATATAATATACTTTTAGTTTTTATGTATTATTTTTATGAGATTGTTGTGTGTTCACTCAATGAGAAAGAATTTCCCTATGGGGACAATAATGTGCCTACTCTATTCTACTCTATTCTATTCTATTTACAGAAATTGTGCTAAGAGTTGGTGTGTAAGTGGTTGACACTGATCCCCAACTTTTACCCAGAGCAACTGTTTACACAAAAACTTTGCTTACAACTTGCCATTAATTATTTCTGTCAACTCGATTTGTTTGTTAGCAAAATATTTCATGAACCACTGGAAGGATTTTAATGAAACTCTCAGAAACCAATTAATGGATGTTCATCTAGAACTGATTAACCTTTGGAGTCAACCCAAATGAAGATGGCCACCGCGACCAACTGACCTAAGAAAACCCAAATATTACTATAACTTTGTCAAGTTTGTAGATATTGAGCGAAAAATTGTTGTGGCAGTAGCTGAGAGTCATCCTTAGCACATACTTTAAGCGCAACACAAATTTAATTAGATTTTAGGTATCATGTTTTTTATAACGTATTAAAGTTATATTTTTAATACCTATTTCTGGTGCTTGTTCCTTAACAAAACTGCATTTCCTCAGTTCCTTTATGTTACAGTCAACATTGTTTAATCTTTTTACAACTTATTGCTGTTTTAAATGAGCTTTGTTCTTTGGTGTAAAGCACTTTATCCATCCATCCATTATCTACCACTTTTTCCGAAGTTGAGTTGCGGGGGCAGCAGCTTGAGCAGGGAAGAAAAAAAAACAGATTTGTCACATTCACACTGCCATGAAAAAATTTGATATGTGTCTCATAGGGGCAAAAAAATCGGAATTGGGTCACATTTGCCTGCAGTGTGAACGTAGTCCTGGGTCTTCCCCAGAGTCTCCTCCCAGTTGAACATGCCTGGAACACCTCCCTAGGGAGGTGTCCAGCGGGCATCCTTACCAGATGCCCGAAACCACCTCAACTGACTCCTCTCGATGTGGAGGAGCAGCATCTCTACTTCAAGTCTCTCCTGGATAACTGAACTTCTTACCCTATCTCTAAGGTAGAGCCCAGCTACCCTGCAGATTAAACTCGTTTTGACTGCCTGTATCTGCAATCTCGTTGTTTGGGTTACTACCCAGTGTTCATGACCATAGGTGAGGGTAGGAACGTAGACCGACCGGTAAACAAAGAACTTTGCCTTGCAGCTCAGCTCCCTCTTCACCATAATGGACTGGTATAGAGTATGCAATACTGCAAAAGCTGCATCAGTCCCTCTGTCAATCTCATGCTCCATTCTTCCCTCACTCATGAACAAGACCCCAAGATACTTAAACTCCTCCCTTGAGGCAGCACCTCACTCCTGACCCAGAGAGAGCAGTCTGCCCTTTTCTGACGAGGACCATGGCCTCAGATTTGGAGGTGCTGATCCTCATCCAAGCCACTTCACACTTGGCTGCAAACCACTCCCGTGAGAACTGGAGATCATGGCACGATGACACCAACAGGACCACATCATCTCCAAATAGCAGAGACAGAATCCTGAGGCCACTGAAGCGGACCCCTTCCACCCCCTGACTGCACCAAGAAATTCTGTCCATAAAAGTCATAAACAGAATTTGTGACATTGGGCAGCCTTGGCGAAGTCCAACTCTCAGCCTGAAGAGGTCTGACTTACTGCTGGCAATGCAAACCGCACTCTTCCACCGTTTGTATAGCGACTGAATGGCCCATAGTAACAGACCCCAATCCCATACTGACGGAGCACTCCTGACAGTGTACCTAGAAGAACAAGATCGAATGCCTTCTCCAAGTCTACAAAACACATATAGACTGGTTGGGCAAACTACCATGCCCCCTTGAGGACCCTAGTGAGGATAAAGAGCTGTGTTATATCTAGTTGTATGAAAATTGTTTTATAAATAAAGTTTGATTTATTGATAGTGTTCTGCAGAGTGTTGAAGTGAAGAGCAATGCGCATGCTCTTATTTATCTAATTGCACGTGTGTTTCTTTGATTCAGAAGGCATTTCGGGAATGACAAGATTTTAAACCTTGTTGAGTTTGAAGTTTACAATAAGCAAGCGGAGACAAACATAAAGGCTGATACACTGTATATCACAGGGCCAACCAAAAAGACACACAAGGCAAACAATCATGCACTCTCACACCCCTATGCTATGCTAACTGGTGATTCTAAATTCAGATGCTAAATGTTAAATTACATGCCAAGTTAAACCAATTATCTTAGTATTTATGTTTTTTGGACTATGGGAGGAAACTGCAGTACTCAGAGAAAACCCATACATACAGTGAATGCATACATCACACAGAAGGACATTATCTGGTTGTTTGTGTACCTGGAAGGTTAATTCTTATTGTTTGGATTCCAGATAAACAAATAGGAACAATTGTTTTGATGACAACTTTCTAAAACTAAAAATGACCTTTTGAAATGCATCTGAAAATATTTAATGTCAATAATAATGTTTGTTTTTTGTCGAAATGTTCGGGATGGCAATTTGGTTTTCTTATCGGAATAACTTTCCTTCTCAAATTTGTAATTTCTTTCCGTCATCATATTCATACAGGTTGTCCTTCTTATACTTTTCACACAATTTCTCAATCGATTTAATCTTTTTCTCGATCTGTCTTTGTATAGGTGGCAGAAATTTAGAAGGATGTTTTGCTAGAGTTAGTTTTTCTTGCTGAGGGCGGTTAAATAAACGGGTCTCATTAGGGTTATAAATGGGTGAACGGGGGGCAAGTTTTGAGTAACCGAAAAAATAACCTGGCAATGGACTAAATGTATCAAATGTTTTTGTAGTTCTCCTAATAGGTGGTCTAACATTCAGTTTACTGTCTGTAGCCTGAGAGTAAACAGTTATTTTTGGCTGAAAGACCTGTTTATGCTTTTGAACTATTTCAGGGGTCTGTTGCACAGATGGTAGCACTGTTTTGTTTTGAACTTTTTTGAACTGGTCGTCCCAGCCATGATTTTTTGTTTCTGGGGTTACAGTGGCTTCGCGAAGTTTCAAATGTTTTTGTTTTTCCCTTTGAATCATTTCCTCTCTTAAAGTTTCATACACCCTGTCAACCTCAAGTATATTACACTTATTCTGCACATTTGTAAAGCCTTCTGCTCTGTCCCTGTCCCGTTTTTCTTGAATCTGACATTTTATTATTTTTGACCTTAAGTTACTCATTGTAGTTTTTTTCTCATTTTCCTCTAGCTGCCACTTTGCGTGTTTGGACACCTGTTCTGCTGCTTCTTGACGTATTTTCTCCTGTGCAAAGGCTATTTTTGCATCATTTTCTGTTACTCTTTTTAACATTTGATCTAAGACAACTTTATTTTGTTTCTCACGACACATAATTCTTTCACCTGGACTCAAAACTGGATCACTGAACATCCTTTCCTCAAGAATAAGTCTCTGTTGTTCCTTCTTCTCAATTTGTTTTTGTGTTTCTTTAAACTGTTTCTTTCCTTCCATCTGTTCAAGCTGGTATTTAGCAACCGCTTGGGCATCCATTCTACGTTGACAAGCATCATCTTGCTGACGTTTTGAAATTATATTGAATGTAAACATTCCTTCCTCCCCATGCTTTGTGATATTTTCTTTGTATTTTCCATTCTTTCTGTCTGCGATCAGTTCATGTGCATACAATTGTCTCTCTGTTTTAGTGCAGCTCATTTCATTTGTTTTATTCCATGACTGTTTACTGTAGTGTGAGTAATTTTTATCTATCATGTTGTGTCTTGTGTGCCTTACCTGGTATTCGTTCTGCGAATGGTAGACTCTTCCCCAGTCAGATGCTGAAAAAACACTTTCTCTTGTTCTAGCCATTTTTGTTGTTTTTATGACAAATAGTTTTTGTTAACCCTGGAGTAAACTTTTTCTGAAACAAATTGTAACTGTCTTAAGTGGCTTATTGTGGTTTCCAAATCAAGAGTTCTGATGACATCGGAACAAAGGTTCTGTAGTGGAATTTTGGATTAGCCCTGCCCACCTGCCCTTTGATCTTTGTGACATCATCATCTTGGGAGAATTAAGGTGTATTATTTTTAAACATTCTCTAAATGTGTTGTTGTTTGCAAATGACAATAAAATGAAAAATTTGGTTTCCATGGAAACCAACATTTTAAGCATTTTTCAATGGAAACCAAACTTTGGTGAATTTTTTTGTGTCATAAAGTTGAGCTTGCGGTGAGACTGAGCATGTGCATACTAAGTTAAGCAAACAATAATGCCTCGTTCACATGGCAAGATTTTAAAATTGTCGTTCCGATTTTCAAAACCTAAGAGACCACACACGTGATGGTAAAAAATCTTAGGTATAACAGGATCGATCGTACAGTGCGTGGTGTCCAGCCACATGGCAGGAGCAACACATCACACAAGAACCGATTTCACTCACAAACATTCAGATTCCAGACAGGAAATCTCGTAAAAGCCTGCGATACCATACGTGAATTTAGAGTAAACAAACATGGCCGACGATTTAGAAGCAATGAAAAGTTACCGGGTACATCAATTGCGGTAGCAATTTTGGTCCAACTCCTCTCCTTGTCATTTCGGTTATATGCCTTACACAAAATGTTGAACAAACATTTGCGTTGTTGCCACATATCAACGAGTCGGTCCTCCATCTCCAATGTCCACCGGACTTTCGGTTGTGCCATTTTGGAATACCCTCTGTGCTTACGTCACCGCGCTTTCTGTTTGGCTACCTGTCACATTCAACAGACTGCGTTCTCGTTCGTCCTCAGGGGAACACCACATACGCTGTGATATCGGGCCAAGACAATCCAAGATGTTGAATATCCCCGATTTAAGATCAGAGCGGTCCCGACATCCTTCCGAGCGGACCAGATCAGTCTTAACACACCACACATGGCAGGAATATTGCTGAAGATTATTGCTTAAGAGTCATCCTGATAATCAGGGCATTCTAAGATTGTCGGAAGGGGGAAATTGGGACAAAATCGGCATAAAAATCTTGCCGTGTCAACTAGGCATAATGCATCATGCATGTGCTCAACTCTCACAGATGCTCGCTCAACTTTTGTCACATGCTCTCAAGTTGGCACAAAAGTCTGGCAGGTTGTTTTACCATATAATCAGTTCACACTCCTATCTCTATTTCAGTTTAATTCAAAACTACTTTATTAATCCCAAATGGAAATTAAATCTTGTTGTAGCTCATTATCTTGGTTTTGTTAAAGAGTTGTTATAGATGCTGATGGCTGTGGCCAGGAAGAATCTCTTGTAGCGGTCTGTCTCTATGTGTCCTTGGTCCTGGTGTCCTCTCAAAGAGTCCCACCAGGTAAGCCTCGCTGGCCTCCTGCAGAGCCATGATTGCCGAGCTCTGGAAGCTGAGGTGGATCTTGAAGTCCTTGGTGATCTTGCGAACAAGGCGCTGGAAGGGCAGCTTCCGGATGAGCAGCTCAGTGGACTTCTGGTAGCAGCGGATCTCCCTGAGAGCCACGGTACTGGGCCTGTAGCGGTGAGGCTTCTTCACTCTGCTGGTGGCCAGGGCACTCTTGAGGGCAGCTTTGGTGGTGAGCTGCTTCCTGGGAGCTTTACCTCCAGTGGATTTATGGGTGGTCTTCTTGGTTTTGGCCATGACTGAACTTCAGGGGTTCTTCACCTTTAACACCGAAGAGTGAAATATGTTTTAACATCTTCATCAGTATCAAGTAACACAGGTCCAAAAATTCAAGTGTTCTTGGACTTTTCAAATAAACAACAGGACTTATTGTGGAAATCTTAAAAAAATCAGCTTTTAATATCAGTAGGACAATCTGGTAAACAACATTTTTGGATATCAAAACAAATAAACAAACTGAGACTGTTGATAATATCTAAAATGTGGGTTTCCCCAAGTAAGACTTCAATATAATTTTTACCAAAGAAGAATACATGTCCACTCTGACCATTTAATGTTAAGTCAACCACTTAAACTTTTTAAGGTTTTATAGATGTTTTAAATCTTCTTTTATTAGTTCTATTCGGAATTATTGTAAATTTTCATATCTACTTGATTTTTTTTTTAGTTTTTACAAGGGCTGTTTGTTTACATGAAGGGGACAGAACTTGAAATTTGAACCTGAACAAGTCCACGGGGATGCTGGTCCTGTTCCTGCTTCAACTTTTGGGTTCCCATTATCCATCCATCCATCCATCCATTTTCTTTACCCGCTTCTCCATTCCGGGTCACAGGGAGCCGGTGCCTATCTCCAGC
>JAOXNZ010000105.1:18967441-18981696 GCA_028566095.1 Kryptolebias brasiliensis
CTGCTGGAGATAGGCACCGGCTGCCTGCGACCCGGAATGGAGAAGCGGCTAAAGAAAATGGATGGATGGATGGATGGGAACAAATGTAATAGAGGTAATAGGTCAGAGAATAAAAGTTTGAAGATAACAGTTTGAAGATAAGTTTAAAGATAACAGATAACTGCATGTACATTTAAAAAACTCAAAAGCTCTGTGGTGTTCAGTACTCCAAGTCTGCTGGCTGATTTTGGAGACCTCGTAATATGGCTGCATTTTCTCTACTTGTCTTTCTCAAAGATACATTGCAGATCAGTGAGCCTGCTGTCTTTTTGAGACAGCGGTACACCATTCCCACTGAATTATTCACATCTTGTGGAGAAAAGGAACAGAGAGAGACAGACCGCATAAAGCCAAGCTAATTAAAGCAGCTGTATTAAATGTGTGGCTGTGTCTCTTCTAAGAAGGGAGGAAAGAGAGATCAGCTGTGATACCTTTCCTCATCCTGCATCTCCATCACTCGTGGCCCCTCCTCCCTCCTACTCTCGCTTCACTGATCCCCCTCTTGTCTCTCGACTTTCTCAGGAAAATTACATCCTGACTGCTCACTTTAATATTTCAGTACCTAAGTGAGTATGACAGGCTCTACTTTGTGTCCCCCTCCCCTTTTCTGTCCCTACCTCCATCCATACACCTCTCTCTTTTCCTGCCCCATCCTCCTCGTGTCGTTTGCTTATCATGAGCCAGACAGTCCAGCCTTTACCATGTGACAGGAGAGAGGCGGGGGAATGGAAAAAACAAAAACAAATCAGGCTCAAAGTGAGGCCGCTTTGCCGGGCTATCAGGCTGTCTCTCTGTGTCTCCCTGTTAGTTCTGTGACACTTACATGTCCATGAACCTACGATGAGGCAAGGTATCGCTTCGCCCTGATATATGCCACTCATGCTCAGCCTTCAATGCACACAGGCAGTGTTTCAGAATGACAGGATGGGGTAGTGATCTCATGCACAGAGATAGACAGAAGAGAGGTGTGTGGATGCCTCTGTATCCCCTTTTGTTGAGCCACTTCATGTCATGAGTTTCTTCTGCAAAGGTGCTTATACAGCAAAAAAATAAATTAAATAAACAAAACAACAAAACATGAATATTCTTAAATGTACGCTACATTTATATATATCATTGTGAGGAAATCTCAACATGCTCCTGGTCATGTTTTATACAAAGATTTTTATACATGTTCAGGAGCACTTGTTGGTGGAGTGATAAGAGTATAGCTGAGTATGTTGTGTGTTCATGCACACTATGATACACATCAATAATTTAGCTCATCTCTTCTACTACCCATTCATTCTATTTTCATCTCTGCCATTTGATATCCCTCTCTGTTTCCACTCTCGAACAGAGCATATTATGCCCAAAAGCAAGTAAAAGAAATGCACAAAGAGCCTCAGGAAACAAGGCCTTTATTTCAATAAGATGGAAAGCAAATGGTGCAGCTGCAACAATGTGGAGAGAGCATTCAGGAATTAATCTGCACCCACACGAGTAGTGGTATGTCTGCACACAAACAGAGATATTCACAAAACAGAGAGTCTCAAAGTGAGCAGGTACAGACACTGAACACAACATTGATCATATAATTTACTCCTCTCTATCAAGCTACAAGGCTATTGATCAAATAATTCCA
Organism: Kryptolebias brasiliensis; assembly: GCA_028566095.1. NCBI lineage: Eukaryota > Metazoa > Chordata > Actinopteri > Cyprinodontiformes > Rivulidae > Kryptolebias > Kryptolebias brasiliensis. Next base: position 18,969,105 of record JAOXNZ010000105.1, read on the forward strand.
CATGTGCGCTTTGGCTACTGCCAAATTGCTAAAATGGGGCTGCTCTACTTAAAGTGTGTTCCATAATAGGTTTGGCATCGATCATGTCTCCCCTCACTCATTCCTGATGCAAACAAAACCCATTCAAGTTGAGCTGAAAGCAACCGAGAGGGTTTGTGAATAAGGTAAAAGTAGGTGCACAAATCACGCATGCACACAAACACACACAGACAGCTGGGAGGCAAACGCAACACTCAGAGAGCGACACTTCAACATAAGGATTCAGGAGATGTCCATGGCAGCTTTCAGCAAGTTCTGCTGATATTTTTGAGTTCATTAGATGCTGAAAGGAACTGTTGGCTGTGGGTTTCAGAGTGGAGTTACAGTGGGGAGCGGCAGGTGGGTTTTTATTTGAGGACTGGGAGATTAAGGGTGGTTGAAAGGCCAATTTGACCCCATTTTTAGAGTGATGGCTCAGCTGACTGATTTCCTGCTGTTGAGCTGCCCAGAGGCTGAAGTCACGCACGTGTACACAATACAGTAGAAGTGGTAATTTAAGAGTTCAACATAAGTACTTGCTTGCATATATTTATTTAAAAAATGTGAGCATATGCCCCTGCATTTACTCATGAATGCATGTTCACAGTAACCAGTAGGTGTCTGTGAAAAAAAGAAGAAACAAAAAACAGAATGAGTGAAAACTAGAGAATGTGTTGTGGATCATAAAATCAGATTCAGTCAAGTGTTAAATGTATTGTTAAGAAGAGAATGAAAGTTAAGTTTTTTTCAACCTTTTTTTTTGCTGACAGTGTTTCACAGAATTAAAATTTTCTTTTATAAACACTGATCTGCTGGTCATCGCTGTCTTCTTGTTTGCTAAACAAAATGTAGGGGTAAAGTAAATTAGGATTTTGACTTTTCGTTTGCATACTTTTAAAACTTGTGCTGAAAGAAATGTGTGACTGTTTTAGCTTTTTACTGGTAGTGAAATATGCTGGATTTAGTTGGCATGGATTAATTTTTGTCTTTGACCTATGCTTCATTTTATTTGTATTCACATGTAAAGTTGTCTTGTAATTTATGATCTTGTATTAAAAGTCTTTTTTTTTATTTTGTATGTACTGTAATATGCTGCCACTTTGATCAAGATTCTCTGGAAGAAGAAATATTATATTTCAGTGGGACCTTACTGGTTATCATACAGTATAAAAGATACATATATATTTTTTATTGATTTACCAAACCTAAAGCAATAGCTCAAACAAGTGGGGTTTTGTAAGGTTATGAACAATTATTATCTTAGCTATTGTACATAGCTCTTTGACCAAACTCAGTTTGGAAAAATAAATTTTAATTCTGGCCAAATTGATGCGCAAACAGCCAGTATTAGCGGGGCCACGGCTAAAGTGAATAGCTGTAAATATTTCCATAGCTGTTTATTTAAATGTTATTAAAAAGTTATTTTTATTGTCATCAAGTCTGCATTACACAGATATTTCCATAGAATTATATTCATATTTTCAAGGAGAATAAACAGCAGCAGTTTAAAATAAAACAAAACAAAACAAAAAACAACAGTAGCACTTTAGTTGCAGTTTTGATACTGGGGTTGCAGAAATCAACTTTGGACTTTAGACTAGCTGTTCAATTTGGTCAGAAGTAAACTCTATTTAGCCAGACTACTTACATAAAACAAGTAGGATAATAATTATTTATGACCTTTCCACAAAACCCAACTTCAAACGATCTGAACTATTCCTTTAATGTTACAAAAATACCAGGAGGCCCGAATGAGATTAGAAAGCCAAAACGTGTGACTGCGGAAGCTAAACACATATAGGGAGGAGGGAAACAGAGGACAGACAAGGATGGCAGAGATATAGAGTGTGACAGAAAAGGGGAGCGGAGGAGAGTCCAGCTGGTGGCAGAAATGGAGAGAGATGTAAGGATATGACACCTCCTGTCTCTGCAGTGACCTTTACTGGGTTTTGCAGGAACATACATGACAGCCCTGTCAAACTCATTTACTCTCCTTAACTCCATCAACAAATATATGGAGGGATGGAGAGAGAAATAAAGAAGGGAAGTACAAACAAAAGAAAGTTGGTCTATTTGCCTTTTCTATTCCATTAAAAATAAATTAACATCGTCTATAAATCATCAACATTTGTCTTTGAAAGAAGGGCAACAGTGATGCACACACAAATTAAAACTGGTTATTATTATTGTACACATTTCTTTCAGTTTTGTCAAATTTTACAAAACTTACAGTAAATGGACTTTTTTTTGTTGTTGGAACCAAAGATTATACTAACACATGCAGAGTTTGGAAGAAGGTTGCAGGGATTTGCTGCTCTTAAGCAACTTCTCACTAAATGTTTAGCGACCGAAACTGCTGATTAAAAAAAATCATTGCACAAAAGAAGTGAAACAAAAAATATCACTTCATTTCAACAATTTATTAGGCAAGCACGCCCTTTTATTGAGTCCTTGGTGCTTGTGTCTCCTCTGCTGTATCTCGTGAAATGAATGAAGCTTCTTTTTGTTAAACAATAGAAATTAAGCTCTGGATGTGGCTTTAAGCAGAATTTGGTTTGAGTAAATTCAGTAACAAAAAGCAATTTCATAACAGCTATAGTCATTATCCTGTTCAAGTATTCCTGCACATTTTTTAACTGGTAATACACAGCAGGAAGTGATAAGATACCTTTCTTTATACTGTCTTAAAACCATTTTATATATTATTTTAAGGTCAGGTTTTGAATCTGTAAACCCTGTAAGGTCGTGAAAGCCTTTTATTGTCGGCAAAAAATATATATATTTTTTTCTAATTCTAACTGCAAAATCTGATCTTGTTTGCACTGACATTTTTGAAACTATTCAGTCTTGTTTGATATGGATGAAGCCGCTGTGAGACTCATGAGAAAAACATTTTTTACTTTGTGAGGTCGTGCATTTAGACAGAAAAAAGATTGTCGCAGATGTGCTAAAAGTTATTTGTGAGCTCAGATCTGTTGGGCTGCTCTGTGTTCCTTTTATATTTCTGCTCCATCTTGGACAAAGCAAAAGCAATAAACTAATCAGGTTTAAAATTATGCAAGTTTTACCTCTCTTTATTGTATATCAGCTCACTTATTCATCATAACAAAATATTTCAGTGCCTTTTCGCAGCCCTGTAAGATCATTGGATAACAAATGTTGACCAACACGAGCAAATTGAATTCAGAATAAATTTTCATATTTACCCCACTTTTCCTCTTCAACCTTACTTTGCTTCCAATATTCATAATAATACCTTTAAGATGCAGGCAGGAGGAAAAAAACATCTCCAGGCATCCCATGATTGCATGTGATAAATAAATGAGGTGAACCAATCAAGGGAGCTTTGTGTGTATTTGCGTGCACGCATGAATTACTGTCTGCTTCTGTCCATGGTGCTCGGCTGGTTAAAACTGCATGAAAAGAGAAGAGGAGGAGGAGGAGGAGCCGACAGGAAGAAAAAAAAAGATCAGTCCAGTGCTGTAGTTAGTTTATGTAAAGAAAGGCAGACTGAGAGAGAGAAGCAGAGTCTTGGAGGGCCCTGTTGCAGCGCTCTACACAATAATGAATTTCAAATAAGTTATTCACTTCAAGAGTAAGTGGCTGGCACCCACTCCTTACAGCTGGTTTGTTGAGATAATTGATTTTCAAATAGTTTCGAGGATGAGGAATGGGAATGGAGGGAAATAAGGGGAAGGAGGGGGGTTTAGTGAGGGAACAGGGGATGACAACTACAGCAGGGTAAGTGTGGATGTGTGTAGCGCTGGTACTCCTGAGTGTGTGTTGTGTGTGTGTAGTGAGTAAAAATGAAGTAACGGGGATGTTATCTTTTGTGTAGGAATGAAGCAATGTAAGAATGGAGGCCAGAGCGTTAGCTGTAATTAAGCTGATACAGCTCTACAGAACTCATGTAGGGAAGATGAATTTTTCATTGCAGGCATGTCTGCTTCATCTCTGCTGTCCCCTCTCTCATCCTGGCTCAGAGCATGTTGGCTAAACTTCGTGTTGCTTTTTGCTGGGCTGTTGACACAGATAACTGAGCATCCAGGACAACAGCGTCACGGACTCAATGAGATGCATTAGTGGCAGGATTTGAATCGACAATGTAATTTACCACATCTCTCACCCACTCCTCCTCTGGCTGTCCCCACCACCCTCTTCTCACTATCTCCCTGTTTATTTCATTGCAAGACAGAGAAAGTGAGGTGAAAAAACTCAAGCAGCTGCCGGCGTTTCCATCATGAATATGTTTAACACATGAAACATCATACAGAGAGGTGTAGAGATTGAACAACAGCTTTTGTTGTTGTGCATCAAGAATGTAATAAAAGGATCTCTGTGGGGCAGATAACCTGTTTTGAAACAGCAATTTAAAATACATGAAAAGATACAGTATGTGGATACAAACTATGCAGAGGTGATCAAGACTAGATTAACATAAAAATAATAATAAAAAAAAAACATGAATTTAACATTTCAACTTATAAAACCTAGAAAAACTCATTTACTTTAACATTAGATAAAAAGAAAAAGCTGCTACAGACAAAAAGAATAAGTTTGATTGTTTTGTTACAGCGATGTGGAAGAACAATTACGAAGTCTGGCTGCTTTTGTATAAAAGAAAAACAAGAAAGTTTTATCCATATTGTCCTTTATATTGCAATTCAATGAGCAGATACAAACCAGAACTGATTGATTTAAACTTATTCCAAGTCAGAGGCTGTGTAGGCTTTCGTGAGAGGCCTGCCAAAACTTACCATGAGAGTTCAGTGTATTGTGAAATGGTGGTTAGCACTGTCCCCTCAGAGCAAGAAGGTCCATGGGTCAAATCTCATCTGTACAGAACCTTCTGTGTGGAACGTGTGTGTTCTTCTTGTGCCTGAGTAGGTTTTCTCTTGTTAGGTGATTTTAAATTCAAATCAAATCAAAATTTTATTTATACAGCACTTTTCATACAAAACAGCAAGGCAAAGGGCTTTACAGAGAAAAATTAAAAGCATAATTAGACTCAGATAAATGCTGAATTAAAAAGATTAGTTTCCAGCCTACTTTTGACATGTCCGCACCTCAGTTATCTTCAGGTCTTCATTCCATAATGATAAATTGAGGCCTCATCAAGTATTTTAATTCACATTTTAGAGATAATTAACTTCCTGGTTCCAGAAAACATGAGGGTTCATAAAGTAAGAAAAAGTCTGCTAAATCTGATGGATTAGACCAATAAAAGATTTATAAACAAGTAGAGGGGTCTTAAAATCAAGCCTGGATGCCAGGAAGCCAGTAAAGAGACTTTATATTGATGTGATATGTACGCTCTTCCTGTTTTTTGTTAACAAATGTGCAGCTAAATTTTGGAGTAATTGTAACTGCAGTAGTCCTGTCTGCAGGTAATGAAAGCCTGGACTAGTGTCTCTGTGTTAACTTGTTCTCTGCAGCCTTCCAGCTCATTCAAATATGCTGCATTATGTCTCATCCAAAATACTAGTTTCTCACATAAATATTATGGTACGACTAAACAGACTAGATGTTTTCCCTTTTTTCACCTGTTTCACACAAATATAAACACATCAGAATGAAAGAAGTTTTTAAAGAGCCATAGTTTGTAATGTTTAATAGTAAAGATACAGACATATATCAGTAGGAACTAACCCATTCACCCCCTTTATTTGCCCATGCAAGTTAAAAATCATTTAAGGAAAATTTTAATTAAAAAACTTACTATCCATTATATTACCACATATATATATAAATCATTTGTCCTTTTAGGTTAATGATATAAACCTAAATATTCTTACAGTATAATAACAGTTTATTGTATGCATTGCTGTTGTTGAGGCATCTTTGAAATCTTTGAATGACAGTTCAGTTTCTTTATTAACAAGTGTGGTGTCTGTGGGTCTTGTCACATGAGTTCAGTAATTAAGTACCTACTGAATGTGACATAATTCACTCAAACCAGTTCTGAACCAGTCCAGAAACCAGCGTGACAACAGCAATTATCTTCCAACTTCTCCAGTCATTTTTGATGCCTATCTCTAACTGATTTTCCTTTTGCTTTGCTTTGTAAAGATGTTGACAATGAACTTTCAAATACAATGTCACTGAAACTAATCCAGGATTTAAAAAACCTTCACCTGACACTGCTGACGGGTGGTTTGTGAACTCACCTCCTTCTCCATGACTTGAATTCTCAGGCAACAGGGCTTTTTGACAGCTGTGGCCTTGGGCCTAGATACTCATTGAGACCATAATTGTGTCATAAGCTAAAAGGGTAATGGGTATACCCTCTGTTTAACACCTGACTGTCAATCTGCATTTGTGCGTACATGTGTGAATGTGTGCGAAACCCAAATTTTGACACTGTGTGAGAGGAGGAGCAAAGATCAGGCTCTGTGCAGACATGCATATGAATGTCTCTGAAGCCAAATTCTCATTTAGGACGAAAAGTGCAGGGCTAAAATCCAACACCCATATAGGCACACACAAGCACATGTACGCACGCTAATTACATGCACTTGAAAGGACATACTCAAAATACAGTAGTTTTTTTTTTTGTATGCGTGCACGTGCAAATGTGTGGGTTCTTTTTGGTACAGATTGACAGGATGCTTAGGAGGCTGTGTGCTCACTATAATTACACACACTTCAGAAATGTCGGCTCTCAATGTTGGCGAGGAGGGTGTAATCAACGCTCACACACGCACACAGATACGCACACACCTGACATTCTTGCAAAGATTAGCAACACACCTCTTTGCTCTGGAATCCAATCTTAGGATGAAAAAAATAAGTCAAGAACACAGACACACACAAGCACAAAGGAAGCATCACTGTCATCATAATCATCATCAGTGACAGCTGTTGTCTTATCATCAAATCTGTCACCATCATCACTATCATCATCACATTTATCATTGCATGTTGTTGGCAGCAATCTTTTTATTCTTTTTTCCCCCAAGAGCTTGTAAAAACAAATCATTTGTGCACACACACCACACACGCACACACAGCAAAACAGCACTTTGAGTTTTTGGATTGAATATTCATTACCTGCCACACCACATTCATATCTATGCTGAAGTGAGATATTAGGACAACAGAGGTTTGAGCCACAGAGAAATTGTAATCAGTAAAACTAGCTGTTAGAAGGTAAGAAATCAATACTGACTGCTGTTTAGGCAAAAAGACCTGCACTGGAGCTCTCAATATCAAAGCAGCACAACAAGAAGTTACTTTTACTTTTTATTTCAAGAGAAAGACTGACAAGATTGCAACTATTTTATTTGAAAAATGCAATCAGAGACGAGTACTACAAGGCAGAAACAACTAGTAGCAGCTACTGAGCATAAATATCAGTACAATACACTGCGATCTAAAGAGTAATTTAGATTTTTTTGGAAGGAACTACTGTGCGTGTTGCATGTGCAACACACATATCCATAACATTCTTTAGTCCTTAATGAGAATGAAGTGTTTAACTAGTTCTTAACTCTAACTTTAATCTGTTTTTGACCTTAAATCTAAATCAAAGTTTAATGGATACAGGATCAGGAAAAAGTGAGCCAGGAGTATAAAAAATTGTAAGAATGACTCTGTATTTGTTTTGGTTTCTAAGGCACAAGGTAAACAGGTTTTAAAAAGGCTGCTGCATTGCTTCTCAAAATTTTGAGCCCACATAAAAAATCACTACTTTGGAAAGATTTTTTTCCCCCAAAATTGACATTAGCAAGTGGAAAAACAGGTGCAAATTCAAACAAAAATCTCAAATCGCTTTCCAAACATACCCAGACACTACACAATGTCTAAATGTGGTTCATTTAGTGGTTTTAAGGATGAAAGTTACATTTTTGAGTTTCTGTTTGCCATTTGAAAGGCAAATGTTTATTTAACATCAATCAAAACTTATTCAAATTGTTACAGTATCAGACAACATTATTCAGTAATTATATTTTAGTCAGTTTTCACCAGGAAAAGAATAGAATAACAGGCTACAGTTTTTAATAAACAATTTAATCCAAAACTAACAAATAATAAATGGTTTCAGACTAGATTCCAAGTTCATATATTGTGGTAATAAAGCCACCTTATTGATACTGAAAACTCTCAATTTCAACTGCACATCATATCCATTTTTTCACCTTCTAGGACACCCCTTGGCTCATGTTAACAAGCAAATAAATAAACATTTGGAGACATTTTTTCTCTTTCAACTTACTTGTTAAAGAAACTTTCTAATGTCTAAGCTGGCTCAAAGTGTGTGTCTTTCCAGTTTCCACTGGGCACCTTAATTACCTCAGGCACTATTTACCGGAGGTTATTAAGGAACAGCTGTCCCCTATGTTTATGTCTGTATGGCTCTGCCCTCCCATCACAGCCCTTGGGCTACCAGTCTTGCCTTTTTTGCATAACAAGCATGCACTCCTTGGTCCAGGTTCTATGGTCATTATTCTGCACCCTGTGGTCCCTGCATTCCCAAGTACTCCCTCAGGTCTTGGACCACCTGCAGGGCAGTGTTGAGGGAACACTGTTTTCATTAAGACGGTCATTTTCCGCACACTGTGATTTATGTGCGTTCTTTTAAATAGTTTTTAAAAAGCCAGGGCTCCTTGCATTAAATGCCGCCGCAGTGGAACTATTAAGTGGAGAGAAGCAGCCGGACAAACTGTCGCTGTTAAGGCATTTCAATTCTGTCGCAATGGGATGGCTTTGAGACACACACACACATGCAAACACACCACCCAACCCCCTTTAATGGACAGGCTTTATATACCTAAAAATCTTTATAACCAGATGCTTCTTGTCCATATTTTTTTTTTTTTTTGCTCTGGTAGTTTTTGTCTGTAACTATCATACAGTACACTTCCACACACTCGGTCCTCTTTAACAGCAGCCATTATTCCCCTCTACTGAACTTCAAAACAGGCAAATTAATTATGGACTTCTTGATCTAGGAACAATTATGATTACAGCACAGGCTCTTCGACGGAGCCTCAAAGTGTCATGGCTGCCACTCCCAGCATCTTTGAAGCGTCATGTTGGAGGATGGCACTATTAGTGCAGCACTGCATCTTATCATCATCGCCCTACCAGCTGGGGAACTCTGCAGCACAGTACCCTTAAATAATTAATAATTACTGCATCAAAGTCTAATTAGGCTTTTTCCTCATTAAGAAGGAGATACTTGATCACTTTTTTTTCTTTCTGTGCTTGTCTGTGTGTACATTCAACCCATTCTCAGGACATTAAATACTGCTTTAAAAAAAGGTTTTAATATCTCTGGGATATGTGCAGTGTGCCAGAATCGCTGGTCCCAGCAATAATGGATGTGTGAGGAAAATACTGCCCTAATAATGGGTAAGAAAGTCTATGATCCAACCCCTGTTTGAGTCTATTGTCTCACCTTGGAAGTCTTTTTTGGGGATCTTTTTGCATCATTTTATTTTCCTGTTTTGCTCTCTGACTGCTGGTTTAAGTTATTCCGCACAACTTTTTTTTAAAGAAAAAGTAAACAAAAGCTTAAAACAATATATTTATTCTCTACATTAAAATAAGGAATTTTAATGTTTATCTGTGTATTTAACATGCAACTAAGGAGTTATATCTGTGACAAGCTTTGTATGTTACTAAAACTAATTATTGCTGTGTATCTTTTATAACCTTTTTGCCTACCAATAAGTTGTCAGCCAACTTAATGCCTGGCTAAATATGTTTTAGAAGCAATATTTGTGTTTGTTTCTGATTAGTTTTAAATTTGTCTCTGACTCTATTTGTATTTACTAAAAACATGACAGTTCCACCTCACCAAACTGGTGAGATCAATATTAAACTTTCCTTTCATTGGAAACAGTAGTTAATTTTTAAAATATTGTATTTTGTACTCTAAATTTTCTGTGATGATCACAATCCAACCGCTTAAAGCAAGTTTATAGGATCAAGTACATAAAAATAAATTACCAGCATCACTGCCAGTCAAATGAAATACCAAGCTAAATATATATAAATATATGAGAATATTTGTTTTGACTCAGGTTACTTTGGTTGATTGGGGCGTTTTGACATGTTTGGTATTCCTGATGAACAGTTTCAAAGAGATTTGCCTACGAAGCACCGAAAAACTGTCCTCTGATACAAATGTAATTGTTTGTCCTGAGTGGAAGGAGACTTTTTTTTCTGCTTCCCCTATCATAACTGAGACACACACTCAGTCATGTTCACGTCAGCTCACTGTCGGTAGCATAGCAGAGTCTGCAGGGTGCATGCTGACACACACACACACGTCCTACATTCTTACACAGAAAAGCACTTAGTGGACAGGCTGTCTGGGGAAAGGTGTGAACAAGATTTATTGTGCCCTTTTTTTCCTGAAGCTGCTGAGCTAAGCTAATGGTTTTGCATGTGCAACACACACATCCATAACATTCCTTAGTCCTTAATGAGAATGAAGTGTTTAACTAGTTCTTAACTCTAACTTTAATCAGTTTTTGACCTTAAATCTAAAAACAAAACTTCCATTACATATGGGGTATGTTTCCTAAACTACCCTAAATACAGCTCACATTGGTCCCCACAAACATAGATATCCATCTGCACAAACACATAGGGTCCTCAAAGATGGGTCTCACTCTGTGTGGGGATGAATCCCTGACATCACAGTATGAGACCCCTATTTCAGCCACCCAATGGGAGGGCAGGAGGGACAGTCAGCAGCAAGAGTAAGACAGGGGAAAAAAGAAAAAATTGTCTCTGGTTTATTTTTCTCCTCATCTTTCCGAAGCATCTGCAGTGTGAGACCTGCATCTTTATACAGTCTAGCTGAGGAAAAATTGAATAATTTCTCTCAAATGATGTGTGACCCCAAAAGTCAGTTCTTGTTCTCAAGTCTTTGTATGACTGTCCATGTTTCCCTGAATGGAAAACCTGCTTATAAAGAAAGGCACCAGGAGCTACGAAAGGCCACAATGTGGAGAGGAAGACGAGGCTGACTTTTAAAGGCTCTGCTCTTCTGCTGCAGCAGCGTGAGAAGCTAAATGGGAAACTCATAAACTCTCACTCATTCGGTTCAGTGGCAAAAAAACAAACAGCAGCACACTGGAGACTTTGTAGCGCATGGATGTATTTTACATGTGTGGAAGTGTGTGGTTCCTAAACCTGTGTGCAGTTTTAAATATCTGCATGCATCTCACAAAAATAGTCCATGTTGTAGCTCTAAGGTGCTAAGATACTATAATTTATTTTAATAAATGTGCTAAAAATAACACCCAAAAACCACAATGTGACTTCAGAAGATCAAAAGCCCTCCTTTTTTACAAATGAGATGCACCACTGACAAAATTTCATGCAGCTCTGCAGTATTGCTATTAAATCAATTCTAACAACTATTATCACCTTTTAAGCAGGAATCATTTTAGCAGCCTTCTTTTACTTAAAACCCCTTTACTCGAGTATGTTCAGTGTGAGAAAAATGTAGTTTAATGGATTCAAAAGGTTATTAAATAACCAAAATGCCACTCTAATGACACACATTTCCTACCTTTTTATTTTAAAAAGTGAAGAGTGAAAAACGGAAAAATATATACAATTTAAATCCATAGGAACATATTGTGGACGACAGAATGTTGCATAAAGTTCAAGCCTGTCAATCAGTCTCTTTCTTTTCACACTTCAGGCCTTGTCAGTTTCCTTGTGTCTCTTTACGTCATTCCCCCCACACTTGTTGAGTCTCCTAATACTCAGCCTGAAGGTAAATAACATTACACTCTGCTACCTAATGAACTTTTGACATGCGCCGATGTGTCCTGGGTTCAGGTGGTAAGTGGTGGTTTGGGTGTGTCCCAGTTTTAACTCCTGCTATCTTCTTTTACCTGCACGCGTGAAGATTTCTGTGTGTAACTGAAAGTGTGAGGTGTGTCTGGATTGGATTGGGGATTTTTCTATTTAAATTAACTGCTTCTTTTAAAAACTTTGGGTGATTAGGTATGACTCAGAAAAAAATACCCTTTTCTTTTTTCACTTTAGTAACTATTTGGAGCAGTTCATCTCAATGTGCTATATTGGTGCTTATTACCTACTGCTGAAAGGCAAAGACAGACAATAATTTTTTTGCCTGTGTCTTCGTGTGTTTGTATACAAGTAATTGTCTGTTAGCAAAACATATCACGAAGCACTGGGTGGATTTTAATGAAACTATCAGGAAATAGTAATTGGACAGACCTTTACAACTGATTAACTTCTGGAGCCAACCCAATCCAAGATGGCTGCCACAGCCATCAAGCCACAGCCTTAAGAAACACAAAAATGACTGTCATTCAGTCAATTTACAGATATTGTGCTAAAATTTGGTGTGGTTGTGGCTGAAAGTCTGTCACAATGCATACTTTAGTTGCTACGCATTGCACAAGATCTTTTCCTAAACTTCTGCATTAACTGTTGGAGTTAACCTTGTTTGTTAACTAAATATCTCATGCATGACTGGATGGAGTTTAATTAAACTTTCAGAAAATAATCATTGGTTGCACATCTACAGCTGATTAACTTTTATAGTCAACCCATGTCAAGATGGCTGCCACAAATTATT
>JAOXNZ010000105.1:19052376-19064745 GCA_028566095.1 Kryptolebias brasiliensis
TACATAGTGTGATTTGTTTGAATTTTAGAGACTGATATTACTTTTCTTGTCTAAAAAACCCAATAAAACTGATGTTTTGTTTTGCCTTGGATAAGCCTGAAACAGAAATTCCTGCTCAAAATTTATTCCTTGGAGATAACTTGACAGAAGGAACTGGGCTCATACCAATGATATTTTCAGCTTCTTGGCATTCACTGTTATTTATATATCAAATATATAAAATTTAATATCAGTGGGACATAAATCCATCTCTTATTTTACCTTAAATAATTAGTCTAACATTCTATACTTTAACCTCAAAAATATCAGCAAAAAGTCCAAACCCAGTAATGAAACAACTCTAAATTTTTAACTTAAACAGTGATTTAAAAATGTGGTAAAAGTTTCTTGACTTTTACTGCCTCAAAATGCAACATTTTACAATACTGATGCAGGTAGATTTTCATAGATGTTGGACAAAAAATAAAAGGAGCTTTGAATGTATACAATATATGTACTGTAGATAAAATGTTGATTTAAGCTTTAGCTTAGCTACAGGTTTAAAAAAAATTACAGGTAATATTGCTGCATGAATGCACATGTATATTCTTACATGTGTGCCTGACAAAATGAAAGGCAGAGAGCGGAGCAGGGTTCAGTGTGGGCCAGACCTCTAGCCCTAATCAAGTTACATGATTAATGAGGGGGGGAAATGGGCTCATGTTGTATTAAGAAAATGTGTGTTTGAACCCTAAGCGGCGGGTATCAGCAGCCTAATGCATCAGCCATCGACTGGACACCTGAGATCCGAGGTCTGCTGTGCTGTTAGCTTTGTCCCAGTGGAGAGCCGCTGCATTGATTCTCCTAAAACTCTCTTTCTCTCGTTCACTCACCGACTTCCTGTTTCCCTTCTATCCTTTGTGTGTTTTCATGCATTTCTTGCATTTATCTCACACCTTGTTTGTGTCTTAATAACTACTTCCTTGCCTCACTTCTCACCCTCCTCAGCTTTATTTGTTTTTCTTCTCTCTTCCTGCCAACTCTCTTCATTATATATAACCCTAACACTGCATAATAGCAACAGTGTTTTCTGTATTTGTCTTTTTGCTTCTGAATAATTTAGGTTCATTTCTGAAATCACAGCAATGGCCAGCACTCAGCTAAACTCAGACACAAAATAGTCATTTAATCTCTGAGCCTTGTCTGACATATTAGCTCGCCCTGCCTCATCCAATAAAGATAATTCAGTGAGTAAGTGTGTGAACCAAACTGTAAAAGTAGCGCCACAAGGTTTCTATAACAAGACAAAGGTTCATTCATTACTCACGTCCTCATTTTTCCACAAAAAGTGAGCTAAAAAAAGTTTGAAGCTTTTAAGTCAAAACATGGTTTACTTTATGAGCCAGGCAGAAGTTTTGCTTCAGCAAACAGCACAGTGACAGTTCCACTTTGACGTAGCTGTGGTGTTATTACTGGGAGCCAATTAGATGGCCTCCCTGGTTCTCTGAAGTGGACTGCATCTTGACACTCTCTGGGGAAGGGAGTTGTTACGTGCACAGTAGCTGCAGCACACACGGAGGAGCTGATGAGTGATTAGTCTGGATTCAAACACAAACACAACTAAACCAGAGCTCTGCTCATGTTACCCTAAAACAATATCCAGTTCCCTTGTCTTATCAACAGAACCTTTTGTGGTTATCTAAATTGCAGTTTCATTGTAATTATTAATAAGGTGACAAAACATTATTAATTAGGTTCAGAGAATTGGCTGGATTAAAACAGCTGCTGACTTTTTTTTCCAGTTATGAATCGTGGCTACAAGCTGGAAAGAGATGGAGGGTCAGAAGTTGAGTAAAAAGTTCTTTTTTTTGTTGTTTGGGGTTTTCTAAAACTACTAGTGTTCAGACATCTAAATACTTGACAGAACATGGTTTAAAATCAGGATGCAAAGATGTTATGAAACTGACAAAGTGGAGTCTTTGGTCTTTGTGGTGTAATTTGCTCCAGGTTGAATCCTTAAGTCATGTGAACACGCCAGATTTATGAATAATCAGAGAGCAGCTGGTGTTTGCTCTCCTCAACTCAACCATCATCTTCGATGAGAAAGTTTACTCTGAGAAGTTCAGTTACTGATTCTAACAAAGGAGATGTACAAGGCGTTCATTAAAACCAAATAACCCTGGGCTCAGAAAATCAAAGCAATAAAGCACATTGCATAAACAAATAAATGAATGAAATGAAGATTATAGAGTCAAATCAGAGAAATGTTGGGGGGACCACAGAAAACCCTTGAGATATGGAAACAAACCTGCAATATGTAGACAAACGATTAACGTACCATTTCATCAATAGAGATGATTTGCTGTTGCAGCAAAGCATCCTAAAGTACACAAACGCATGTGCACACATGCAAAATATACCCAAATATAAACATGAGCGCACACGCACCCACTGAGTCTCACTATGAAAGACAGCAAGGAAAATATCAGTTTTGAAAGTATTACCAGTTATATTTTCATATTTCTTTCCCTCGCTCTTATAATTTTCTCCCCTGTCAAACAAATCAAAATGCCAAAGCCAAATAGACGCTGAGGCTCAGATTTTCCACTGTCAGTTCACAAACGCAGCACTCTTACAAACAGGCTCTGTGCACGAAGACAGGACCTGTGTGTTTCACCGTCTGTGCACTGACTGAGTATGTTTGCGCAGATGACCTCGACCAATATCCATGTCAGCCAAAACAGGACAGCTCCATCTATTTCAGCTGTCCTAACAGGATATGTAAACCCAATTATGCAGTTGTTGCAATATTGTTGCTTCATTATAAATCAATTTTTAAAATGTTCATTAAAGTTATATTCTGTAGATTGGCATTTAACATAATATACCATTGATGCTCAGTGTAATTTTGTTTGAATGCTAGTTTGTATTTTATTACAAGTGATAGCATTATAAATTATATATGCAAATAATAGAAATGCAGTTAATAAAAACTTTTATTTATTTATTTTTTATTTTTTTGCAAAAGATGCTGTTCTTTCCATGGTGCCTGCCACACTAAACGATGCAAAGAAAAAAAATATGAGATGATGAAGCAAAAGTTCATTTCATTTCCCAAACAGGATGGCTGAGCTATCCGCTGCCTTTCTGGTTACGTTTCCCCTCAGAGCGCCATCCGTCATCGGAGGGTCAGAGGTCGGGAGATTCATCAAAACAGTTTGTGCAGCATGAGGTACACAAAGGAGCCTCTCAGGATTAGTGACAGCTTGCTGTGTTTATGGCCGTCTACATTAAGGCCTATCTCGTCATCACCCAGGTCTGGCGGTGTGAACTCATCAACCATTCCAGAAGGCTGACAGGGCAAACCCTCACATACTCTGCTCTTTATCTGCCCTCTTTTTCACTGCAGCCTCTCACATGCGTGTAATCAACAAGTAATGTGGTTACATTTTAAAGTTTGGCTTTTCTGAGCACTTCTGTTTTGTTCCTTCTGACTAAATTTCCTTATCAATCCCTACTGAAGGCTTATTAGACAGACACAGAGCTTTATTATAAGTTCACAGTTTTGTGTGTATGCTGTAAAAAAATGCATAAAACAAGTTTTACACTAAGCTACTACAAAAAAAATTTAATTTTGTCCTTTTTTCACTCTTAAAAGGATAATTGAATGTTTATGTATTTAAGTCTGCACGAAAAACAAACAAACAAAAAAATCTGCAAAAGCACAGTGTGACTGAAATAGTAGGAACACACACAAATCTGCAAATCAGATTTATTGCCATTGGTGCTTTTTGCATTGGATTATGTGCAGTTTGAAAGTTAACACAGTAACATTTTTTTCTTCTGCTGAGCTTTATACATAATATTTAGTATTCATTCACAAACTGTGGTTGATGTCTGTTGTGTTTGACACAAAGCTGATTGCCAAACAGCTGGGGTTGAAAATAAACTTGCCTCAACCATCCTGAGGGCCTTCTTTAGCACATATTTTTGGTTTCTATATTTTTGAAATGTGTTTGTCTTTTTTTCTTTTTTTTTAAGTAGGAGAGAGAGCTAAAGTAAAAATTTTAAAATTGGGATTGATTTGTCACAAAGTTTAGGTCACATGTTGCCCAGAAGTGGAAAAATCTGACAAAACAGAGCATCTCTTTGCCCAAAGATAGCACTGAATCTATTAGCCGGTGTTTGGACACCTGTAGGGGCCAGAGCTTGATGAGAAAGGCTGTCAGCGAGAAGCTTTGGTAAACTGAGAGATTATCCAAACAGTGGGACACTGGCTAATAAAAACAACCCCCCCTGTTTAATGCATTAGGGCTGTATTAGTGCGGAGAAGGTTCAGAGATTGGGGACCCGAAGGTCTGAGTGATGCACGCTTCTGCGCTGTTAAAGGGGTCTTCTGTAAATGATTAGTGATTTATTACAGGCTGTATTTATTATATTAGATACTGGAGTGTTTTGAGAAAAGGTGATGAGTGACATGGAGGTGAATTATATGCATTTACTAAAATTTTAAATATTGTAAGTACAGTAAGTGCATAACACATTATAATCAGTAACCTCTATTGTTCTAGATTAAAAATGTTAATCATCTGAGTAAAAAAACATGTGAATCTATTACTAAGTTGCTTTATATTTTTGTGAAATAAATCTTTTTTTCTGTTCATGTTGCACAAAATTATATGGCATCTAACCTTATTAATTAACCATAAATTAGCAAAAGACAGTTAAAAAAAAAACCAACAAAAGCAAGTTGTTTCACAGTCAGCAGAGTCTGCTCGGTGTTCGTGTACAAAGACAGAAAACACAGAGAGCTCAGTATATTCTTTGCTGCCGTGCAGCAGCTTAACTCAGGGTGTGTAGACCAGGTCATGGGCATAAACTTCAATTTCTGCCCATGACATTTATTAACTCCCACAAATACGACAGCTGCTGTATTTTTTCCTCTCAAGGCACGGAAAATGAAATCATCTAATTTCCTCCACACAACCTTGGTGGGGTTTTATTTTTGTGACGTTTCTCAGGGTAAATTGAGGAAAAGATTTTAATGCATTAAATCATTTATTTACACAGGAAATTCCTAATTTTCCACCAGTGACCAGCACAGTGTAGGTGCCTTTATACACTGTAATCCATTTAGAACAACAGTTAATATGCGAGTTAGAGGTTAAGGGTTTAATTTAGAGCAAATTATATTTTGTTAAAACAAATCAGCTTCAAGATAAATATGATGGCAGTTCTGACTACTTAACTTTTATAGCTACAGCTTGAGAACTTGTGTGTTATATAAAATTGCTCCAGAGTCTATACATTAAATGAATTTGTTTATTTTAATATTTACAAATATTAACTTTGCATATATTATATGAGAGTTTTTTAATGCTAATAAGTGTTAGTGAGACAGCGTAATGCCATTAGGGCATAATTGGAGGTCTCTGAGGCAGTAAGGACGCTGCTGGCAATAACTGGGAATTTGCTTCTTATTAAAAACTGCTTTGGTGGCTGGGACTAAATTTATTTTTTGACTCTATTATCCCCACAGAGGGGGGATAAACTATTAAGGATAATATACCTCGGGCAAATATGCACGTGTGCGCTCTGTGAATGTGTTTTTTTAATCATGGCTCATAAATAACCATCCCTTTAAATTGACTCCTGCCAGTTTACTCAGTTTTGCTCTCTCTTTCAGTGCTAAAGCCTACTTTTTTAAAACAAGAAAATATTTTAAGACAAGGTTAAGGTAAAAAAAGAACAAAAAAATATGGAGACATAAAATGAAAAGCTCTCTTCAGTTTACAACTTTCTTGTTTCAGAGGGTGTCACTAAAATATGTGTCCATCTTGTCTTTTATGCAAACCATATGCTCAAGTGTACACTTGCATGTGGTGTAACCCTTAGCGATCATTTACTGTACAGTCATTTATTTCAGGGGAAACAGGCAATCCTCAGCTCATCTTCTCCATCCTCCCATCCTGTTTGGATTTACAACATAGAGTTCATTTCATCAGCTGTACAACAACTCACCTCCTGCCATTTTTTTTTAACTCTCCACCAGCTTGTTTCTCCATACAAACCCTATTAATGACCCAAAAAGCTTCTACAGGTCTGCATTTCCCAGCTTTAGGAGCAGAAAGATGATGGCAGCACAGCAAGAAGTCCAGGCAAACAGCCTGATGAATGCATACATAACATCTGAGGGAGATTTCCCCTACAGATAAAACAATCTCTTACTGGTTTAAAGTTCTTCTTTTCCTGTTGCAGCAATGCTTTAAAATCCAACTTTTTCTTTAAGAGTCTACTGCTGGCAAAAAAGAAAAATAGTTTCTTTAAATTGACCAAAAAGGTAAATTACTTTAATGTCTATAGTCTCACAGTTACCACTTTGTCTCACATAAGAGGTTGAAATTGCCACAACCCATATCCTTAAACAATAATTATGTATAGTATACACCAGTGACAGTTTATTCAAATGTTGACCATCTACAGGAAATTTACTCCCAGAGCTCTGACACTTGGGAGGTCAAATTTGTTTAGTAACAGCAGCCAGTAAGAGTCACCCAACCGTTAAACACCGACAGCACAATCCTTATCTGTAAAACTCATGCCAGCAGCAGCCCTGATACAGAAACACAGTAACGCCATGCTTAATTTAACCTCATCAACATGTTGACTCTTTTTTTTTTTTGTTACCTCCTTTCCCTGTGACTGAGTTCTAGTGCACAAACTGGAGGTGTGTAATCTGTTGATGAGGCTTTGAAGGAGCCTCAATGCAACGACCAGACGGTGTGGTCATATCACGTTGCAGTATTGACACAAAGTCTGGCTGAGTTGGAAGAGAAAGCTCAGAATGAGAAGAAATCTGCAAAAATGTATTTTTTTAAAACATTGAGCTTCACAAAAGCATGAGACATCTAGATTTTAATTGCTAAAACAGGAAGAAAAAAATGTTTATCAGTTACAAAAAAATACTGACGTCTCTGGTGAGAAGTTTTATTTATTAAACTGTGGAGTAACATGAGCTCATTAAACACCAGAGGCACTTCATGGGTAAAGCAGAAACAAACACAACACAAGTCTCAAATTACAGTTTCATTTTACTTGGTATTAATCATCACAAGTTAACCCTCAAAAAAAGTCTGCAAATGAAACAGAGCCGCCTGTTTGTATTTTATTTTTCCACTTCTCTACCAGTAAAGGGAAGTTCAAGATAAACAAGCACTGATTTTCTTTCATTGTTCTTTTGTTTGCCAAAAACAGCTGCTCAAATTGAAAATGTACTATTGTTTTTAAAAGATAAATATAAAAAGAAAGAAGTTATCTGGCTTACCAATTAAGTCTTGAAGCATATTTTTGACATTAAAGTTTCAGAAACCTGGTGTGAGGTGAAACCTCTTCTTCAGCAAACAGTACAATTCAAAATATCACTTCTTTATTATTCTATTTATATTATATCTGATATTTGTCCGTGTAGCTGGATATTGTCCATATTTCTATATTTAGTATAATGAAAAAAAATATCCTCTTATTTCCAGTATTATGCAACAAAAATCAACAACTGATGTGTGAAAGAAATGATTAAATTCAGTTTAGTTTTGCAGTGCAGTGAATCACCTGTGTTAGAAAATCAACCTTTAAAAGTGTTGATAATTTGTTCATTATTTTGTTTGTAAACACTTTTGTTTATTGTCAGCATCTAAATTAACAAAGTAAAGTTTTTTGTCCATATACTCAATTTTTGATGACAGTGAAATAAAGATGAACTCCTCTGCATGTCGTTTCTTGATTTTATAATCTATAGCTGAGTTTCTCTGTTTAGTTGTTTAACATTTGCAAAACAAAACAAACTAAAACAAACCTACATATCTCAACACTTTTATCTGCTTTAGAACTAAAGAAAATCCTTATTAAAATCACTGTGTGTGTTTGTGTGTGTGTTCAAGTGACCGGACTCTGTGAGGCGGCTGCCTTCCACGTCAGGGGCCAATCAGGAACAGATGGACGGGGCGATGACCCCCCTCCTCTGCAGGCGAGTGCAACATCACGACTGCCACTCAAAATCTCAGCATGTACATGTGTGTGAGTGCAGATCTGTGTGTCCGAGGACGATGGGAGGTGGTGTTATGACTCTGAGGGTGCTACGGCAAACAGGCTCCTCACATGAGTGAGTGACACTCCTGCAACATCTGTTCCGCGAAAAACACTCCTCAATCTCACTTCACTGGCTCTGTCATCTTCCCCTCTGTCTCCTATACACACACACACACACACACCAACACACACACACAGAGTTAGATGATCTTTTCATTTTACTGTAAAGCCGAGAGGAATGAAGAAATTAGATTAGGGTAGAATAAGATACTCCATTTATGATGTGGCTCTTTGCAGGCTTCTCTGCATGGTTGACAGTGGAGCCTGCAGACGGCACTGATGCCTTTACCCTTTTCTTCTCCTTCCTCCCTCGCTGTCACCCCCACCACCTCCACTCCTTGCTCAGCGATCAGGTTTCTCTCTGTCCATCAGCAAGAGGGAGAAGACAAGGGGGGTGGGAGGTGGGTTGTTCTGATCAATGACAGGAAACCAGACGATGGGAAGGGAAGACGTGAAACAGATAGGCCCCATAACCTACCTACCTACCAGGATACCACAATCACATCCCTCTTTTCCATCCATTTCTCATTCTTGTTTGTGTCGCCATTTGTAATTCACACAAATGCATGCACACACAGAAAGAGAGAGAGAGAGTGAACTGGTCTTGCTAAAACACAGTCCAGACACCACATACAGACACATACCTGACCGCAAACATGATGCCAAACCAGAAACAACAAGCAACATTCAAAGCAACACATTTTGTAACTTTCCCGAGAAGTCAACACTCACCTCCTCATATGGAAAAGCGACTGATAATACGCAAAATTTGAATATGTTTTTCTCTCAGCTCTATATGCAAATCTCAGACATATTGCTTTCTGTCTCTGGGGGTGCACAACACATCAATATAAGAGGTGTGTGTATGAGATGCCAACAAGTTCTCACACAGATTCCACCATTCATGTGAAATTGGGATAGACAGGGAGCAGCAGTTTCATTTCCGTCTAATAATTTGGGCTTTTCTTTTATTGTTTATCTCCAGCTTTTAAAGGCGGAATCCACAACTGCTTAGACCTCAAGGTGTTTAAATAGTATTATTCCAAGTTATTATTATTTTATAGTTTTTTTAATCTAATTGTTTGAACCAAATTATATCCTAGCAGAAATACACATCTAATCTTACATTTTAATAAAAGTAGCATTTTTTAAAGGAATGCACAAAGCCTACTGCTTTAGTTGCCAATATTTTAAAAAAGATTTTGTGTGATCTGTCAGCGCTCACAGTAGGTGTTAAAGCTACTACATTAAAATTCAGCTCAATACCAGTAAATATGAATCAGGATGGCTTCAAACCTCAATCAGTTGTAGATGTACATCCAGTGGTTACTTTCTGAGGGTTTCATTAAAATCTGTTCAGTGGTTCATTAGATATTTTGCTAACAGACAGACAAATAAACACAGACACAGGCAATTACACGATTGCCTTTCATGGCAGCAGGCAAAATAAATATGCAGACTTTAAGTAAAAATTGACCTAATAAATAAAATGTAAGTATTCATTCTTGCAATACTGACCACAAACATGAATGTATTTGTGGGCACTTGGATGTGTGTGTGTTTCTGATCTATTTGGCGCAGACTGCTGAGACTCCTTGTCAGTCCAGCTAACTCTTAACGCCTGTCCAAACACTGAGCTTTAAATTGAATTAAGACCGCCTGCTGGAGGTCCCCAACCAGTACCTTTAACACCATGCATCGGGATCAGGAACACACACATGACTAAAGACATATTGCCATTGCTGTCCCTTTAACTACAAATACATATGCAGCAAGATGCACATTAGCACTAACAATACAAATCAGAGCTAGAGGAATACTGAAATGAACAAGAATAAACATATTTGGCTGCTATTTCAAATCAGCTGGAGCTCAATCATGCAGACGACTATGTTGAAGAATATTTTACATCAGATGAGGCCCATTCAGCCTTGAAACTCTGCGACTGGTAATTCACTACAGCTGAAGACAAAGATACTGTCTCACTTTCAATAATGCTGGCAAGGTTTTCTGTCAGATGCAGTCTCAGGAGTTTTGCTGCCTTGTTTTGGCTTAGTTAAATCAAAACGGGCACTCTGATGGTATGTGTGGTCTGATGGTATGTTTTGCGTAGCGTTGGTTTATTTGTTTGTTTGTCTGTTAGCAAGATTACTTAAAAATTAATTAACAGATTTTGATGAAGTTTTTAAGGAAACAATTGATAAAAATTTGGTGGCGACGATCTGGATTGGACATTTTACTGATTCTATGGCCTTTTATGGTCTAGTTGTCTTTAGAACTAGCAGAAATAATCTTCAATCGACTGTTTATTTCCAATCCAAGTTTTTACTGCACAGAGCTTTTTTTTTTAGGATGGAGATATTACATTTTATTATAATGTTTGCATTTATATTTGCCTCACCTCTTTTTGAGAAGTTTATCTCATTTTATATTTTATATTCTATGCATCCAGGCATTAAAGCAAACAGAAGCCACTGTGCGTCTGGTTTTAGCTATAGATAAACATATTCACAAAAAGCACATTAATAAGCATTTATCTACACCAGCTAGAAAAATGCACCCCAAAAATTTGAGTCACATGGGGTTTCTGTGTTTTATCCAAAGATTTTCTTGTTATTTGTTTTCTGTTTTAGTGGCAGTTTAAGCTGCTCTATTAGAAATCATGTTAAAGCAATATTGTCGAAGTAAGAGGCTCATTAATCATCAGGCTGACAAGAGCTCTGGACACTGTTGTCGACTAATGAGTGCGTTGCTAACCTTTACTGCGTTTGTGCTGCTGTTGGTCAGGTGGATATAAGCATACGCTCATGATTGGAAGAACTTTTTCTGTTTTCCATCAGTTCTGCTCATTAAGGGTCATTACTCACTTGATGGGTGTAATAAAAGCTCTGACTTTCATTTAATCTTTTTACAGTTGGAGGGTCTGGGTGCTCGCACGTGATTAGCGGTTAGAAAATCAGAGCATTTCAGCTTTGGCAAGTAAAACCTCACCTTAAGATATTTAACTTAAATCTGAAAAGGGTGCTCAGATTTATTTCTGCCTGTTAGAAAATTATTTAGGCAGATTTTAGTAAAACTTTCTAATAAAATCATTGGTTGTACATCTACAACTGATTAGGTTTTGAAGTCAACCCAACAGCTAACTGACCTTACAAAACTCAAAGCTGGCTGTAACACTGCCACTTTTACAGATATTGAGCTCAAATTTGTTGTGGCTGAGTATCATCTCCAACACATTTTTTACACATTGCACAATATTCTTGCTTTAAACTTTGTCATTGCTTGTTGAAGTCAACCCTATTTGTCTGTTAGCAAAATCTATAATAAACCACCAGATAGATTTTAATGAAAAAATAAAGAAAATAATAATTGGATGGACATCTACAAGTCATTACCATTTGGAGTCAACACAATTCAACATGGCAACCAAATGGCATTAGCCAACACAAAAATGGCTATAACTCAGGTAGTTTTACAGATTTTAATCTAAAAATTGATGTGGTAGAAGATGAAAGTCATCCTCAACATGTACTCTCAGTGCTAACACATCTGACAAGATTTCACAAAATCACATGAGACTGTCCATAATGTCACTTACAAGGTTTGATCAAAACGGCTATAACTCCGTCTCTTCCTATCGTAAGATAATCTCAGTCTAAAACTCTGGCATGAAAAGGAACATGCCTTTCTTCAAGGAATTCTGAAACTTTAATTAAACATTTTATTTGAAACATTTAGAAAAAAATAAAGTTGTGCTAGAATAAAGCTTTAATGCTGGGGGCTCAGCATTCGAGTCAACATTATTCATAACGGTTTGTATTGGCTACATAAATTTATAAATGAAGTGTTCTGGTCTGGTTCCCACAAATGAGACTTAAGTGGCACAACCTTTGCTTATACAAGGTTACTGAAGTTCATGCAAGTGTGTACGTGTGTGAGTGTTTGTGTGCGCACATAGTGAGTATTGAGCAAAGGGCACTGCAATGCAACCCAACACCCGCTCTTTGTGTGTGCGCCACAGCGTGCTACCCAGGGTGCTTCACTCTTGTCCAAATTCAGTTCTTCAATATGACTGGTTTCAAATGGACACAGACCATATAATTATATAAAGTTTAACTTTTTTATTTGTCATAATATTTGTGAACTTCATATAGTTTTTAACTCTCCCCGACTTCCTGAAGGTTCTGGTTCTGAACAGATGAAACCCAGCAGAACCGCGCAGGTTCTGACGGGTCGGACGGTTCC
>JAOXNZ010000105.1:19101490-19115702 GCA_028566095.1 Kryptolebias brasiliensis
AACTTTTCTTACTGAACCTGTATGGGGAAAAAAAAGTAAAAGCATTTTGTTTTTATTTGTGTTTTCATTGTTGGGTTTTGAACAACAGATGAGAAAAAGCATCCCTGCACTGGTGAATTTAGACGTTTTTCAATGTTGAATTGTCTTTTTTTAAATTGTTTTGGCCTTTAAACACCAAGTGACTGATTTATTTTGTAAATTAAAACATGGAAATAATTAATTATTTTGCTTACCATCTATGTGTGTTGTGTGTGTGTGTTTTTTTTTTTTTACTAAAACCTAAGGGTACACCTGAGCACACTCCACTACACAAGCAGCAGCAGAGAACAGAGAGCCACACAGCTACACCTGCAGTTAGTCTGTTTCTTATCACAATCTTATTACTGGACAGTGTTTGACAAAAACGCCAAGGGGCAGCAGTAGCTGGCTGCCAGATTGCCTGTCCCGTCTGCGGGCTCACGTTTAGTAGAGGGAGGAAGCAGGAACGATGCTGAGGGAAGCTGTGTTTACTCAAACAAATACACATGTACCCCAAAACAAAAACACAGGAAACACTAAAACTATAGCATCTGCCAAGCTTATTAAAAAGGAAACAAAAGATAACAAACTGACAAAGGCAGTTACCATCAAATGAAATACAACGCTTTGATTTGAAACTGAAAATATTTTACAAATCAGTGCATGAGATACAGTACGAAGAGATCTAAACTGTATGCCTGCTTTTTTCTCAGATCATCACTAAGCAAACTGCCACTAATGATTAATTTTGATTGAACATCTCTTTGTGTTTGTGTGACTAAAATATTTTCCATTTGTTGACCCAAAGGGAGGTAGTGAAGCATCAGCCCTACCAGTGATGAGGTAATCTGCATTCAGAATAAAGCTTAGGACCCCAGGCTTTCTCAGAACCATATTTTGAGTATTTTTTTTTATTTTACTTTCATAAAAACAAACAAATTAGATAATGTGAATGGGGAGTCTGGGATTAATTTTGAAGCAGCTGATTAGGGTGTTTGTGTGTTATGGGATAATTGTGTCTGGGAGGATGCCTAAAAAGCCTTTAGGCATTACTGCAGTCAGAGAAAGAGAAACCCTATCATTTCCTTCTGCGACCCGTGCCTCCACCACCACATCCCCCCCACCCATTTTATCTTTACAGTTTTCTGTTGTCTGTAATCAAAACATAGTGTCTTTTTTCCTCTTTCCATCAGAAGTGCTCATCAATTTTTCCAACTTTCTTTTCTCTCTTCTTAATGTCAAAAATCCTGTTACCATATTTACTCATACCTGTCCTCTCTGAAGCTAAGCACAATGTAGTTAGTTGAGTTTTCCTTTTAAGAAAATGCACATTAGGAAAAGAAGAAATATGGGAAATATTTTAATTTTAACAACTTGTCCGTTTATTAGATGCAGTTTTACATATGTTTAGGATAACATTAGGAACTAGTAAACAAACAAGATACACAAAAATGTTTCTTAGCAAAAAAAATAAAAATAAATAATTGAAAAGTA
The DNA here is from genome assembly GCA_028566095.1 of Kryptolebias brasiliensis. Lineage (NCBI taxonomy): Eukaryota > Metazoa > Chordata > Actinopteri > Cyprinodontiformes > Rivulidae > Kryptolebias > Kryptolebias brasiliensis. Next base: position 19,103,003 of record JAOXNZ010000105.1, read on the forward strand.
GAATTTCTATCTACTTATGCAGGTGAATTACTAACCTGATACTCAAGTAACATCATATTAGTGTTTTTTTTTTTAATTAACACCAACTAAAATCTGCAGCACCTCCAAACATGCCTCAATAATGCACCCAACTGATTTCTGGGTAAAGTGAATGTATTTGATTTGCTCTTAGGAAGCATTTCTGTTTATATTCAGAATTTCTGCAAACATTAGGAGATAAATTGTCTCACATCTTGCGTTGTGTGTAATTTCTTGTGACATGTATAGTGCACATAAAGAAACAAATGAAGTGAATCTATTGAAGGACCCTGATCAGGTCCAGCCCAATCCGTCCCCTTTGAGCATCAACATTGAGGACGCGGACCTCAACTCGTTCCCCAGGCCCCAGAGCCAAGCTGCGACACCGCTGGCTGACGGGCAGCTTGTCCAGAGTGATGTTGCTCTTATGAATGAGGCCTGAGCGACCAACACCAATATCTACGAAAGCTCCGAACAGAGCTGTGTTGTCCACCCGGCCTGTCAGCACCGCGCCAACTTGCAGATCACTCATTGACACAATGCCTCGCTTAAAGTCCGCCTGGCCGAAATCTGGCAAAGAGAGGGGTCGAGAGAGAGAGAATGTTAAAATAAAAAAATAAAAAAACTGAGGTAGTATAATGTCTTTTGTGGTGTCAGATAAAAAAAAAAAGAAGTATGTTGGAGAACCGAGAAGAGAAAAGGAAATGCAGGAAAATACCAGGATGCTTAGAAATATAAACATATTATATTACCAGGAGTAACTGAACACTTGTCTACATACATCGTTTCCGCATTTTCCTGTCTTCTGGTCACCCTGACTTTCCATTCTGCCTGCTTATGAGAGCTGTTTTCCTTTTTGTATCAGCAACAAAAACAAGGAAGGCTTATAATCCAGGAAATAGTCTAGTCCAATTATTCTCCTCACACCAGTGCAAGATTATTCTCTCACCAATGCGGTAGCTTCAGTCCATCTGTTTACTCAGCTGAGCACCGTCTTGGAGGCCAAGAAAAGTGTACTGCAACTGAATAGGTCCAACCTGAGAATGAACCTTGAAGCTGCGTTCCTTAATGTTAAAAGGCGTAAGGTAGCACTAAGTGGCTTCACAGGCAGGAATTTTTTTGGTTACATGAAACTGTATTAAAAAGTGGAGTCTGATTATATGGCAGTGGGATATTTCTGTACTTAACTGTCCAGTCAGACAAATAAAAAGGAAAAAAAAACACACATTTATACAACAGTAAGTCTACTCAGAATTTCAAGGGAAATTCCTACTTATATTTACTCTTTATCACCACATCAGTTTTGTAAATCAAAAATGCATTACAGCAAAATACAGTCAACAACTTTAGATTATTTTTTGTTTTGTTAAAATGCATCCACTCAACTCAAAAACTAGGTACTGAGCAAAAAGAAATAAATACAACAGTTTTTGCTTCCTTTTTAGATGTTCTGCCCAAAAACAAAGTCTGCTGGACCCATCACATGAGGTCAGAAATATACTGCCTGCATTGTTAGGCTAGAGAGGAAACCACAGCTCTGGCCAAGACACGGTTATTATACTAAAGGCAAGAAAAGACAGTGTGTGGTCATTCCAGTAAACAGGACAAATACAGCAGGGACTCATAAAGAACAAAAAGATGAGACATTAAAAAATATTATTGAGACTGTTAAAATGCAGAAATAACCACAAACCTTTATGTGATATAAAGTACTGAGCGTTTTAGGATGGGAGATTAAACAAAAATGTACCAAGAGAAAAAAAATGCTGCTGAGAGTCCAGTCTGCATTTGTTACAGCTTTGAATATAACAGTTTATTGTGTGCAATAATTTATGAAAAAAAGTAAAAACATCATTTCCTCATATTACCTTAACTTCCCCTCAAAGCAAAATCAGCAAAAACGTTACCATATGAATATTTTTATTTTTAATATTAGTTGTTTTTTGATGTTGTGGTTGCACTCTGGAGAAGACTGAATTAAAAAAAATGTTTCTTGATAAGAAAAAAGTTCTGACTTTACTGACTTACACTATATCATAAAATAAGTTAAATAAGTTGTGCGACTGAGTTGAAGTCTTACTTTGTCGTATGTCAAAGCCGGGGGGCTGTGTAAGGCCATCTATGATGAGTTTGAGGGTCTCGGGTGTGGTGTCCACCGCCTTGGCCATTTCCTCAACACAGCTCATCTTTACCTTGTTCTCCACACAGAAGCGCAGATCTGTGCTACCGATTTGGTCCACTTTTCCACCAATAAGGGACAGAAACCTACACAGAAAAGAAACGAGTAAGTAAATATGTAAAGTACAGCAGTGTAGGAGAATGTAGCTTTTAACACCCTATGAGGAATGAAGCAACAGAGATGAAAAGATGGGAAAATGAAGGGAGGCATTGAGAGTCTGATGATAAACGGAACCAAAAAAAAAATCACATATCAAGACGAAACCCTTCAGATCTGAATTTTAAATTTGAAATCTTTTTCATTTTATTACACTAGTAAATCAATTATTTAAAAAAAACTTATATCATGTTAGAAATTTTACAAATAACATTTCAGAACACTTTGTTTAATTAAAATACTTTACAGTATTTTTTCTAACATAACTGAATTTCATGAATTTAAAACTGGGTCAATGGGTAAAGACAATTATTGGGATTTATTTATTAAAATCCAAACCTAACTGTAGGTTAGAATGTATTTTATTTAAATAATACCTTGTAGGAAATTTAATTGATTTATTGATATACATTAATAATTGTTTATCTTTGAAATTATTCACAAGTTGTTTTCTTTAAGCAACACTTTCATTTGTAATTTTTCCTGTAACTCGTACATATGATTACTGTTGAAAACATTTCATATTCAAATTCTCTGTGTTCATAATAAACACACTGAGAAGTTTCTGCCAAATACAATACCAGTGACCTTGAAGCTGTAAATGTTTCCAGGTTTGTTCTAAAAAACAAACAAAAAGAAAACAAGCAAATCTGTAATCTCATGCAGTACTGTAACTTTTGAGGTGTTAGCACTCAGAGTACGTGCTGTGGATGACTCAGCTACCACACCAAGATTTTGCTCAATATTTGTGAAATTACCTGAGTTAAAGCCAGTTATTTGTTGGCTAAGGTCGATTAGCTATGGCAGCTATCTTGATTTGGATTGACTCCAAAAGTTATTCTACTGTAAATGTTCAGCAAATGATGACTTTCTAAGAGTTTCATTAAACTCTGTCCACTGGTGAGATATAATGAGATATTTTGCTGTCAGACTAACAGGGTTGATGCCAACAGTTATATACAAAGTTTTAAGCAAAATTATCAAGCAATGTGAAGGGCTCGGAGTATGTGTTGGGAGTTAAAGCCATGCATTGTGTTTGCCAGGGTAGCTTAGGTACATGTCCGCTGTGTTGAAGTATTTTACACTAGAAACACCGGAAAGCAAGACAGCAATGTGCAATGTTTGCAAAGCCGCTGTACCAAGAGGGGGAAGCTCCATCGTGACCTACAATACAACAAACTTAATCAAACATTTGAAAAAGAACCACATTAAAGAGCACAAGGATTGTTAAGCCAGGCGGGAGAAAGACGAAAGGAGCCGGCAGGAATCACTTCTGGAGTCAATCCAAAAGCAAGGTAAACTTCCACTGGACAACGTGAAAGCTAAAGGGATTTCAGCATTGTTTTTTTCCTGTTAACACGATTTCCTGTTTTTCTGACTTTCTTTTCTGACCTTATACTTACCTCAAGTTACCTTTTTGGACATGCATGCATATATTTGTACAAATCGTACTTGCTTGTAGAGAGGAGTTTATTACAGCCTCATATAAAATCAATAATGATGATGATATTGGAATGGTATCGGAATAGTATCTGTATCGACAGATATCCAGATTTAGGTATCGGGATCGGATCGGAAGTAAAAAAAAAAAGTGGATCGGTGCATCCCTAGTAGCTTTGCTGTGGTAGCCATATTGAATGGGACTGATTAAAAAAAAAATAGATGCAAATGTCCATCCATTGATTACTTTCTGAATGTTTTATTAAAATACATTCACTGGTTTATAAGATATTTTGCAACCATGACAGACAAACATGCACACACACAAATATGGGTAAAAACATTATTGCCTTTTCACCATTGGCAACAACAAAAATAAAGAAAACCTGTCAACACAGATTAGGTTGGAAAAGTTGCATCTGAACAAACAATAAGAATTCTGGAAGAATGTTCTTAGGACAGACAAGGTCCAAGTGGAGATGTTTGCTCATAACGCACATCTACCCGTTTAGTAAAAAACAAATACAGAATATCAGCACAAACACCTCTAACTGTCAGGCACAGTGCTGGAGGGGGTGATAATTTGGGCTTGTTTGTCAGTGGGACCTGTGGTCACTGAACTGACCACAAGCACCTCTTAGACTAAAGTATTTTGAGAGTCAAATGTGAGACCATCTATCCAAAGCTAAAACTGACTCATGCAACAGGATAATTAATCCCAAGCACTTCAGGAAAAAATACTGTCTCACAAAGAAAGGAATCAATGTGTTGGAAAGGCAAAGTCAAACACCAGACCTCAATTTATTTCTAATGTTGTAGTGAGACCCTAAGAAAACTGGGAAATTAGAAAAATATTAATCAACCCAAAACAGCCCCACACTATAAGTTATTGCAACTCAGTGAAAGCTGAGGAAAGTGAGGGTGTTATTTCTCATCAGCTGCTGAGGTGAAGCTTTCCATTTGGAAAAACACATTTTATTTATCCCCTCGTAAATTTGGGTACATCCACATCGGGTTGTAAACACCCTGACACTTTGCTCCATGACACAGCCCCCGCTGTGCTGGGACTGGATAACTAGCTTGCCAACCACACATGTACAACTTTATTCTAACATGATGCCTCACACCATAATGTCTAGACAATCAGTCAGATTGCACCATTTCGAATTTACTGTGCTTGAAATATAAACCTAGACTAATTAGCTGGTCTGCAATCTAACCAGACATAGGGACAAACTGTCCAAAGTAGCAAAAGAAACAGAAGAATGAGATAAGTGTGGCTGTGGATGTGTGTGTGTGTTGTGTATAGTGTATGTATTATTTACAGCAGACGCTGAGCACAGCTGGTGATAGACGTGAAAGCATTTTCTTCCATGCATGTGTACATTTTTGGACCAGTTGGGTAGCGTCCATGATGAATGTCGCTCACTGGAAGCCTGACGCCAAACAGACTCCGCAGCTGTCCACCCCGTGATGGACGGAACAGGTGGACACACACATGTACACAAAGTTGATTCATGTACAATGTCGTTCAGAAATGCTCAATTGGCAGGAGCAGGGACAAAACAGCTTGTGTACAAACTTTTGTATGAGGCAGTTGAGAGGCTCTGCCACTGAAATCACTGACTAAGAGGAGGGATTTAAGCTGAATCAATCTCTCAACACCGGTAAACTAGTTCAGTAAAAAAATAGTGGCTGAGGATAAGGCCTGAAATGGCTTAGTGGTGAGGAAACAAACACCTCTGGACAAGACTGTGCCTAATGCTGAGGTCTTCTGTCTGTGTCTCACTACGCTTGTCATCTATGCAATCATATATCTCTCTACAGGAAAAGAAATGGTTGTGTCTTGATGGCTTACCTGTCTAAGAGATACACCAAAAATGCCTCCAAGAGGCAGGAATAAGAAGTTGACATTTATGATTCAACTTAGCAGGGGACAATTTGAATGAAGAATGTCTCCTCCCACCAAACACTCCATGAATATGGTACAACCACCATTTTATCACACTATAAAACATTTGGGAGTTGAACTATTTAAACATTTGTAATCAGAGATAACTCTGTAGTAATTTAGAATAAACACCTGGTACTCAAATCTGCTCAAACTCTATAATAAAAATACACAGGTTCAAGAGAGAGAAAGATTTCATTATCAGTTTACAAAAAAAAAGTGGGATTGTTTCTTTAACTTGAGTGGCAACAAATACAAGAATTGAGAAACTAAGAGATTTGGGGTTATGCTTTCAAATATGTGTGTGTGTGTACTGGACGTCTCAACTTTCAGTGCTGTATGTAAGTATTTAAAGCATACTAAGGGTCCAGAGGCCTCCACCACTGTTGGCTTCATGCTTATATAATTACCTACACTTCTCTGCATGTGCGTATATGTGGTGTGTGTGCATGTGTGAACGTGGGGTTGGGTGGGCTGAGATACAGATTTTATCCAGGTCCACAGCAAGGACCCAATCTGTCTTGTGTTTTGTTTTAGAAATGTTGGACCCTGACTGTAACTTATTAAGAAAATATCCATCAGATTGGAGCCCCTCTGCTTTCAAACCAGATTACTACTAATATTACTGGAAAACTGGAATAGACTCAGCTATTACTACACACACATTAACTTATATACTGATGTAAAACATTCATACATAGCTGATCTTCTAACATTGAATATTCATTTTTTTGAAGAGGAAACTGCACAATTTTATGAAAGAAAAGCTAGATAAAATGTGTCAGTGCATTTGTGTTTCTGCTTTTTGCATGTGTGGGTTTATGGTTTCAAAAATGGGGCTGATGTGTGGGCTGTGAGCAGTAATGGAGGATCTAGTTCCACTAATGTAATGAACATGATATTCCTTATACACCATAAAGACACAACACACATGAATGCTGACATACAGCATTCCATCACAATCCTCCCCCCAAACCTTCTGCTTTCATCAGCTGTAAATCAGGATGTTTAAAGAACAAATCAGAGATGGCAGAGACTGGACAGACTAGAAAACTCCAAAGACAAATTCAGAAATTATTACTAAAAATGTTTCTAAAATCCTGTAAGAGCACAAAATGTACTCGCATCAAAACATTAAACATTAATTAAATTAAAGTTGACCTAATGCCCAAGATGAGACTATAATATAGACGTAGGAAAATGTACAACATTTGTCACAGCAGAGAAAATGAAAAACAAAAATAAGAATGAATTTGATGAAGCATGAAAAAATAACAGATGGTTTTTTATAATTGCATAATATTTTGATGTACAAGCAAAGCAAATAAAAATGTGTCAAAAGTTCTGAATTTAGCAAATTTATGTAGTAATTTTCTATTTTCTATGTTGATTTCATTCTTGTGTATCCCATGTTTGCATCGTTATTGCATTTAGATTTTTAATTAACATGAATCAAGCCTGTTCTTGTTCCATAAAAGTAAATGTGCAGTCACTTTTCAAATATCTGTGGAAACAATGTAAAATTTCTCTATGCTGTCAACTTTACTAGATGTAGCCTAACTGTGGCTTTGGGTTGGTAAAAGATGAGTAGATGTAAATAAGAGTTGCTTTTTACATTTCTGTAGTCAACCTCATACAACTTAAAAACACAAACCAACAAAAACACCTAAATATTTTGCTAAAATAGGAAAACAGTATTTCAAAAAGTAGCATCGATCTATCTGAATGTGTGCAAAGAGACATATTATCCCACACACGTACTCAGGCTATTAAAGGCACATCAACATGAGGGGAGTAATGCTTAAAGCCACTAGTGTCAGAACTTATGTAGACTAAACACAGCTGAGTGACTACAGCTGCAGGAGAGAAGGCTTACACACATGCGCGCACCCCCCCCCACACACACACACACAGACACACCGATTTCTGTGGCAGATGTTCAATGTGCTTTTGATAACAGCATCAGCAGCGTTAACAATCATTTCTCACACAAGGACACACACACCACCATGTGCATGTACAAAGCCAACGCCTCCTTTCTCGGATCCCATGTCTGCGTAAATCAAATCAGAGTCCTCCACCACTATAACCAACACCATATGAGATGGTGTTAAAATCAGCTCCATCTTAGCCTGAACATGTTTTGGCCAGTGGGGTATGCCGCTGTACAAGTGTGTGCTTGTGTGTTTTTGTGCGTCTTACCTCTGTGCCACATGGTAGGACTCTGGGTGTATGCAGGTTTGGTCCAGAGGGTTTAATGAAGTTGGTATGTTAACTGCAGTCTTTCCTTTGCCTTTCTTGGCTGCTGGTTTCTCTGGTACTGATGGTGCAGATTGGGGTGAGGATTTGACACTATTTGACAAAACACATAGATGTTTATAAAATTTGTTATATTGTCAGAGATTTTGCCTTTAAACTTAATATCAGATTGTTGAATCATCGTATTCTAAACACATTTTCTGATTTGTTTGTAGTGGTATTTAGATACGGCAGTTGGCATATGGAAAAAATTCAAGCAAGGCATGCAATCATTTAATTTTGTTTGCTTCCAAAGACCCAAACTACTTTGTAATTTTCTTCAAGTGGTAATGAGCATAAGTACTCTGGGTTTTTTAAAGGTATTTCAAATTCTCTTTGGACATTAGCTGCTTTGTCACTGATATTCAGTCCAGTTACTATACGGTATTTACCATCTTCACAACACGAACACTTACACTCAAGGGATGAACTACTGTTGTGTTTCCACAGGTCAAACAAGTTTGCAAAGAACTGATATTAAACTTTAACGTTAGGTGTGTTGTTATTAGAAGCAGAGATACATAGGTCACGCTTGCAACTAATGGATTTTAACCACCTTGATAGTGCAAAATGTTATGCATTATCTAAAATATGATCAAAATTTAATAATAAAAAACTATTTATGTGACTGTGTCAAAGTGTATAACTGTCCAATTAAAAAATGTTTCTTTGTACGTTGCCTGTCAGGTGTCCACATAACACTGGGTTATTCACTGGAGGTGGTGACTTTTTTAGGCTAGTTAATAATAGGCCAGTTTTGTTAATTGTTATTTTATTAGTGTTTGATGTTAGGTTATATAAATATCTAATATTAGCACTGTTTGTACAAGGCCTTGTTGATATTTTGGTACTAATCAAAAAGGAGAAAGTACCTGTTTAGTGTTTGAGGGTTGATTCTGATGAAGCCAGCACATTGTTGGTAGCTTTTTGGTCCCATGCCTTTGATCAGTTTAAGTTGCTCTCTGTTGATGAAGGAACCATTTTTTTCTCTCCAGTCAGCAATGTTCCGAGCCCGGCCAGCGTTTAGGCCTGCTACATGCCTGGAAAATTACACAAGAAAAAACAGAGAACAAAGATTAAAATTACACCTTTTTATCTAAATAATTTAAGGAAAATTCTAAACAGATCTTCATTTAATTCAGAAATCTTTAGTATACAATGGGTGCCTACACACAAAAAGTCCTGCTTAAAATATCTATAGAACCATTAATATTACAAGTCTTTTTTATAAAAGTTAAATAAAGCTGAATCTGTAACACTGCATTGAAACAAGTGCTGATAATACACTAAATGAAAACACATCTTTAGTGGGTACATTTGTCCACTTTTGGCTGAGCAAAGACAAGAGGTGATCTGAAACTCAATTAGGCCAATCCTGTTAATGCCCACAGTGAGTCACTCACTCTAAAACACACTGATATGTCAACACTCCACATAATGCGTCAGTCATCAACACGTCTCTATGCTGAAGGTCTGTGTATGTGAGTGTGGCCTAACTGGTGGCAGAAATGGAAAAACCTCTCTTGTAAAGCAGACAGGTAAACAGATGACCTGATGCCTGTCTCAGACCCAATGGCAGTTTATTTCATACCGTTTGTCTCAATTGTATAAAGAGAGTGTATATCAAATCTGTGCACTTCCTGTCCTTTTGAGTTGTGTGAATACCTGCAACAGTGTCTGCAGTGCAGTGTTCTACTAGGGATTAGGTCATGTATTGAAGTGTTTCAGTGTCTACTAACATTTTTTGTGTGTAACTCTGCCTAATCCTTTCAGTTGATTCTAGTCTGCCCAGTAATTGGGGCCCGGGTGTGAAGCTTTAGTCTAAACAAAAAACTGGCAGGCCGTTTGTGTGTATGTGAATTAATCACACGCCTGTTCATGACTGTGAATGAAGCTTTGCCATGTTGTGACTGCAAAAGGAAAGTATGTCAGAGGTTTGAGACCAACTTCATCCCTTTCTCAGAATTTGCATGTGTGTCTGAGCATGTATGAGGAAAATACCGAACAGAGCATGGACGTGAAAAGACACACCTGCTTTAAGAACGTGTGTACAGTGATGTGCAAAGTTTGAGGCATTTCTGATGTTTAGATTTTCATGGATTCTGCATCAGGAAGATATTTTATTGGCACATAATTCATTCAGACCCAAACTTAAGAGCAAATTGATGAACAACTATCTCCAGCAAACATTGCAAGAAGTACTACAGGAGATAAGAATCCCTTCAGATCAATGTTCTTATCATCAGGGAGAAAGTCATAAAAGGTAATCAACCAAGATGTTCTAAATCTACAAAAAAAAAAAACTGTGACAACTTCTTTAAGATGTTTTATCAGTCTTCCTCATGTTTTTCAGTGTACCAAACATATCTGATGAATATAATGGCACTACTTATGACAACAATGTTTGTTAGCACTTTAAGTTTTCACACTCTACAGTTCCTCATGTTTTTTTTTTTTCTGTATCATTTACCTCATCAATGTCTCAGAGCAGATGTTGATGTCCACCCCCACAAAGCTCACACACTCCTGTACCACTCCATCCAGCGCTGCCTTCAGAGCTCCGGCTGACACATCGTGCTGTAAAAACAGTTAACATAAACACAGAAAATTTTGAAGGTGCATGCATATGGAGGAAATGATATCGGTGTGAAAACTTATACAGTAAAAAAAATGCTTAAAATTGGTTTTGTTTGTTTCTCAAGGTAAATAACTTCCCCTGCAACTTGAAACACTGTTTTATGCAATATTAACTAATGCATTTAATTTAGGAATCAAAAAGTACTTTGTAAAGTGGAAAAAGTATCAAAACCCAATTTTTCCGTGCTTGATAACTCCCTGTTTGAATGTCAGAATCAAAGTACATTGTTTTAGCTCATGTGTCCTTCATTCCTCTAACAGTCAAAATAGATTGGAGTGGATTTCTCAGTAACTTTCCTCAAATCAGCTGCAAAGAAAGCAGCTCTACAGACTTAAAAAGTAGTTCTCTGTACTTTAATCCTGTTGTATTTTGATTAAAAAGGGGCAGTAGTGGCTCTGGAGGTAGGGGTTTGTCCAGTAACTGGAGGGTTGCAGGTTCGAGCCCATGTTCCGTCAGTCTCAGCCGTTGTGTCCTTGGGCAAGACGCTTCACCTGCCTTGCCTACTGGTGGTAGTCAGAGGGTTTGGTGGTACTGGAGTAATGGCAGCCTCACTTCTGTAAGCCTGCCCCAGGGCAGCTGTGGCTACAATGTCGCTTACCACCATCCGTGTATGAATGTGCCGATGAATGGGTGAATGACTGACTGTAGTGTAAAGCGCTTTGGGGTCCTTGAACTACATAAAGCTCTATACAAAGTGCAAGCCATTTACCATTTAAAACATCTTATAGCTATTTTATTAAGACCTTATAATGTAAATTACAAAACATCTAAATACAATGGTGCTGCATTTTACTTTAAATATTTCTATAAATAATGGTTTACAGAGGGATTACAAAGCACATTTTTTGTTTACACAATACCTATATTTGGTTTGGCCTGTTAGTGGTCTCTTTCAATCATACAATGTTCTTCTTGAGCAGCTCACTGTTGGTAAAGATCCTCCAAGGGAACCTTCACACCTCTCAACTGTAAGTATTTTTTATTCAGGACATATTTTCCAGAGGAACTGGAATATTATTCTATTTAAAGAGTAAGCAAGATGGTCAACAAGGAAAAGGTAAAAATATGTTACCTTACAAATAAAAATAACAATAACAAAAATATTAATAATCTCTATTAAAACAAAATACAAAAACAAAATAAAAAAATCCTGGAAGGTCTAGAAAATGAGGAAGAAGAAAATGGAGTCCTCAGCTGTGGGATATGATCAAAATTCAAGAGTTCCAGCTGGAGACTGATGCCTCAGCGACTGCTCCAGGATTATCTGACACTCTAAACTGGACTGCTGTTGGGCTGCTGTAACTGTGTGTCGCTGTGAGGGTATGTACATGTGCTAGCTTGTGTGTTGTATGCTTGAATGTGGCAGAAACCAGCATGAGTTTTCCTGTAACATGATCGAGCTCTGAACAAATACTGACTTGTAAACAGATAACACCACCAGCACACACCCTTCTTTGTCAGCAATAAGCAAGACAGAAGAGAATAAGAGGAGATGCAGACAGAGGGGAAAGAGATGTGAGAAGACAAGTGATTACTTAAATTTGATTTAGGCATTTTTAGGATTTTCTGATTTGTTGCCAACCTCAAATCAAATATACAATTCTTTATCAATAACAAAATAATTTATTTTACTATTAAAAAAACATTTACCTATTAATACCTGAAAGGCAGGACAGTAGCATATTAGTATATATAATCAATAACCAAAAATAAGAATTAGCAGACATTATTTGATTAGTAAACATAATTCTTCAGTCTCTAGTTCGAATCTTGACTGTTCAGGGGTTTCCTTTTGGAGTTTGTCCGTTTTAATCCTGCAAACATGATGTTTTCTCTTAACTTTATAAATACTTTGAAAGGAAGTTTCTGCTTCAACACTGTTTGTTTATTTAAAGGAAACTCTGCTGAACTCTTTTTATGCACCTGTAATTTTCTTATTACATGTACATTGGAAAAATCTTCTTTAAATCTCACTTTGGGATGAATCATGAGGACATTTTTCTATTTACTCTGCTGTGCA
>JAOXNZ010000105.1:19131484-19147680 GCA_028566095.1 Kryptolebias brasiliensis
ATGGTTGGGCACGTTATCTTGAAGAACAACAATCCCTGTTTTCAAATAAATATAATTTCCATGAAAGGGTGTTTTTCCATCAGCTCAATGTTTACGAAGATGAAACGTGTCAAAAATATCGTCCACATGAGAGGGAAAAGACAGCTTTCAGTGGTGGGTACAAATCAGCACTTAAACACTGATCAGCCAGAGGCTACACAGCCTTATACAAAACAAACCAACACTTTTCAATCAGAAGTAGCATGAACACATTCAGCAATTTGAGTTACAGTGGCAATTCAATTGAATTAGACAACACAGGTCAGGCTTTGCTCTTTACATGCATCAGTGACAATTTGCTGCCAGTCAACCTGTCACAGATTACCCAGTTTAACCATTCTTTGGCTACATTGCGTAGGTCCTGGCCTATGCAAACTGGGATCATCTCAAAAGAACTCCATTTTATGGAGATGCTATGACCCAGCATGATCTAATAACAACATTTAGCCCTTTTTCAAAATTGAATGAATGCTTAGGCTTGCACATTTTTTTTCTTTTCCAAACATATCCACAATAAGTAAAGAAAGTTCAGTCACTTTATATCCTGCCCAAGCAACCACTGTAATGTAATAAGTGTAAAAACACAAGACCTGGTAGGCCATAGTTGGAAAGATGTCATCTCATCTGTCAAGTATGTCAGCAATTCTCTTTTAGTTTGGGTACATAAGACTGACAGCAAAATTGGTCTGTTGTATATACTAAATGGTTAAGACTTGTTTATGACCACTCAAATTGCTTTTACATTAAAAGCCACATTCACCCATTTACACACACACACTGATTGTCAGATCAGTGGCAAAATGAGGTTCAGCATCTTGCCCAAGGACACTTCAGCACGTGGGGTGGGGACGTTGAATCAAACCACTGGCATTCCAAATGGCAGACTTCTCTTCCTCCTGTGCCACAGCCCAACTTACTTATGTTTTTATTACAGATAAATGCAACAGAGTCAATGTAGGAAGAAATGTATATGATTAGATCTTACTAGATTTTATTGTTATTTTTCAACTATCCCAAAGATACCATTTTATTTTTATTGCGTGACACATGAAAGATCTGGACTTAAAATAGAAAAATCCCCAAAATAAGACCTAAAACTACAGCAAAAATGTCAAAACTCGTCACCAACAAAGACACGAGCCATCGGTTGTAGTTTAGTGAACTACAGGCAGTCATAGACAGCAAACAACTATTTTAATATTAAATTCTGTGCAGACATAAATTTTATTATTTTTACAAAAACTTGAATACAAATTAAATATGATGAAAATCACTAAATTTTTATAATGCCTTACTGTTTACCATAATTCTGTTCCTGTTAAGTGTGTTATGTATGTATGTATGTGTGTATGTGTGTATGTGTGTATGTTTATGTTTATGTTTATATATATATATAAAGACACACATACACCACACTTCCCATCTTCCTCTGTCGACGCCGCTCAAACTGCTTGAATCCATTGTTCAGTCAGCTGCAAAGCTTGACCTCAGGGAGAAAAATTCAGGGATGTGCCATATCTCTCCCTAATTCACACACATACACACACATGCACGTCGGGTCTAAAGACGATGACATTTTTCACAGAGAAAAGCGTCCAAATGGCAGGTGTCAGGGGCCGTCAGTCTCCATTGAGGCGCTAGAAGGCAGGCAGGCTCACACAAACACAAACACACACACACACCCACACACAAACACACACACACACACACAAACTCCAACTGCCAGTGTGAGGCATGTCTGAAAAGAGCAAAGCCTCACAGACATTCACGTCAATCTGTTAGCAGCAAAGGCTGGTACTTGTGCCACACACAGCAACATGCAAATACAACCCCTTCAATGATAAAAACACACATTGCATTGCATTCAGACTCATCACACATGTTTGTCACATGAAAGACCATCACAGTTGAACACTGTAGGCCTGAGGAAAGATAGTAGGTGAAAAAAGGGGAAGAAGAAGAGACAGAGCCTGGCCACCAGTGAGGCATGGTTAGGGAGAGATGGGTCTGTGGGTGAAAGAAAGAAGACTGGCAGATATTCACTGTCCACCAATGCAAATGCCAAGGATCCTTAACCATGACAAGCAATATAAAGCAATAAAGATTTAAAAACATTGTCTTAAAATACAAAGTTGTAATAAGCGTCAATTGTTAAATGTCAAACCAAATTTTGAAGCACTAAGTGAGGTCTAAAAGTCTAGTTGTAAAACTTTTTTTTTGTCAAATCCAGTTTAAAATTTAGACTCACACCTTACTGTAATCACGTGATCTAAGTTTGCACTTTTACTTCAGACTCATCTCATTCAGGTATAACATCTTGCTCTTGCAAAAAACGTCTTCCACCTGAACGGGGCACCTCTGTTAAATGAATTTTTATACAATTTTACTTCTACCATTAATTTTTGCACCACATTAAATAAATTTTTGGAAGCTATGCTACATTTCAGCAATGTTCAAGACCAACTTCATTCTTTCTGTATAAAGTCACAGACATAACCTTTTCATTGTCATTCACCAGGGGTTAATTTCCCTTTTGAAACAAAGATGCCCCCCACAGCCGGGTTAAGGCCTTTCCATGCCTCTAAATCCATCTGTCCCTCCATGTATCCAACCTTTAAACCCCATTCTGGGGGGACTAGGAGCCTGGATCTCACTCAATCATCTCTGGTCCTGCCACTGTATGTTCATCACTCTCTTAGCCTGGCCTCTAGGAGCATGCCTGGACACAGGACATGACAGGGGATACACATGCCCAGCTCCACATAAAGTCATGAATACAGTCCCCACCACTGTCCTCTAGGTCCATCAGCTAGCCAGTAATAATGATCTCATCCCAACAGAAGTGAGCCAAAGGGCAAGACAGTCAAGGACTTACTACGAGCATGACTGTGTGTCAGCAAATGCAGACACTGTTAGTTATTTAAGTATGTCTTCTGCTGCAATTGCTTAGATTGCTCTCTGACACTCATAAGTATAATTGATCAAGAAAATGAGAACAATGACAAGCAGAAGAAAAAGATGACAAAGTTTTCAGCAACAAAAACAGCACATTAGGTAAAGATATAGGGCATGTAGGGAGGAAACCTACATCATCTGAAAGGAAAAAGTTACCCTAAACAAAAGCAAAAATTATTTACCTCCATTTTTAGTTTAAATTAACACATTATAGCATCAAGTACTTTGTGCAAGAAAAACTATATGGGCAGTATGATTGGTTGCTTCAAGGCTCTCAAGGATCCACTTGTGTTTTTATGAAAAAGCATAAGAGGGTGGTTATCTCCTTGCCTTCAGGAAGGAAAGAGCAAGTGGTTCTAAAATTGGATGAGTTCTCTATTTGCCTTTAGCTGTGGTCACAGCGCACAGCGTGTGTGTGTGTGTATAATCATCATTGCCGAAAGATATCCTAAACCTAACCGCAGATGCTTGTGCCCGCTGGTATTATTTTTGTCATCATATTAAAGCCAACCAACGTTAACATTCGCATTGCCCCAAATACACAAAAGTATGACAGTTCACAAGCAACTTTGAGAAAGGAAACAGAGTTTAAGCTAAACAACCAGAAGCCTCATTAAAAGACAAAAATACAAAATGACAGTAGTAACTCACTGTCTTTGTTAATACTCCACTTTGAGAAAATATCTGTAATATAGCAGTACTGAAACTAGACTAAAGGCAGGCCAATCTCTGTGAGCTGCCTCAATTTGAAACATCTTCTCAAAAGTACAAGTTATATGTTGCATGATACATTCATACACTTGCATTGTGTGTGATTGTGTTGCTCTTCACATAAAAAAGCCACCACCTCAAGTTGGTAAAACAGTTCACTGCATGTCAGAAAGGAGAACACTTGACTGTAAACAAACATCAATAACAAACATTTCACACAGGCATCTGTCTGATTACTGCTGAGCTTCGACAAAGCCTGCATGCTTTGTCAGTGTTAAAACACATTGACAGCAAACATCACAATGCAGTGGCCTGTTTAGAACCTAAAACAAAAGAAACGCACACACACACCAAGAGGGCAGTAAGCCAGCGATGAGGAGCTGTTAGTAATAGTCAATATTTTTTATAAATACAGGTTTAATCTGCCTACAAGCTACAAAGAAATTTTTTTTTCAGTCATTAAAGTTTTTTGCTTTTTTCTAAACAGCGTCACTAACTGATATACATCAGGGGTCTTTAAATCAGCTTATAATGCCTCATGCTGTATAATGTCCTGTAGCACACTGGCAATTCATTGCTCAAGCTTAATCATGTAAGGTTACTTTGAAAATCTAATAAAGGTGTAGAGTCACACCAGATGAGTCAAAGTATTTCTACTAAAAATTGAAACTTAAAAATCATTTGCTGCATGGTGGGTGCCAGTAAGGGCATGTCTCAGAGTATTGTCATTTTTAGTGTTTGCAAAATTGCATTTCAACTTCACAATACCAATAAAGTGTTATAATTAGTTTGATAAATTGTATCTTGACATGTTTTTTGTCAGCAACACAAACAGGAGAACTGGCTTATTTATTGTTACATTTTTACTTAGTTGTTATATAATCAGCATCCAGACTGTGCTTACAATAATGGTGAAAAGCTGCATTGGCAAGGCAAGGTGATGCTTTCAGGGGTTCAGCACTCTTGTTCATAGAGCTATTACTTGAATAAACTCTTACCCTTCTTAACTGTGTCAGTCTCTAATTCATGTTGTGGCATACAAGCCCAACAGTGACTTGAATAATATGGTATAAAACTTTATGTGTAAACCTTAGACAAATTGTTATAAAACACATTGTTTCCAACAATGTATTATTGAATCAGAAAGGGCCCATTAGAAATCACTTCTTCTTGAGACACAAACATATGAACAAAACCTGTGGGACATCGGTGCAGAATCTCCCACCTCTAACACACACAAAACAGAAGAAAGACTGTCCTGCAGGCTGACATTTCTGGCTGTCATTTCAGCTAAGCACTGAGGCAAATGAACAGAAAGCGAGAGACAGACGTGTGGAGTGGAAAAGATGGTAAGGGGTGGGGGGTGGAGAAACAATGAAGGCTCACAGGGAGACAGGAAGCAGACGGCGTAAATGAAGCCAAGGACTTTAATGAACTGCTGCAGTCAAGGCTGACAGAAGAGGAGGAATGAATATCAGAGAGAGGCCTAATTATCTAAACAAATATCATGTTTGCACAAGTACGCACACAAATACAAGTAACAGAATCAAACAAATTACAGTTGTGTAGCACATTTGAAAGCTTAGTATTCTCAAATATATTTAGAAAAACTTTAACGACTGACAAAATCACTTTTTGGGGTCTGGTCTCATGATGTTTATAAAGTAGTCATATAACTTTCAAAGAAGTTGTTTTAGCAACCGCAAATGACCAATACAGAGCAGAAAAAAAGAAGAGAGTGAAAGAACATAGAGAAGAAGTGTCTTTCAACTTAAAAACACAAAAACATACAAGACAGAGTTAAACTTGAGAATAATTTGTAAGTGGAGTTTAAGGTAGCTCTAGGCACCTGTTGATTAAAAACTGTTAACTCCTGCTTGAGTGTAACCTCAGTTTGGACATGTTCACTGACATAGAAAGACACTCACAATGTACACCAGAATCCTGGGCAAATGTTTATCTTGGGGAGACTGAAAGCACTAAGACATCAGTTTCTGGTGATGTGTTACTCTTCTACATCACTGCCCTGACATATAAGGTTTCCTTAACAGGATGCACCCCTCATAGTCATCAACACCTGCCAATTCTGAGGTCAAACAACTATCTGTGCTTTCAAATTATTATTATTATTATAGTTATATAGAATCATTGGAGGCCAACTTTACTAACTTAGCAACAGACATGCAGCAGAACAAAGAAAGAATAATCTCCACAACTCGAGATGTTTTATTCACTCTATTTAACTTTAAATGTGAATATGTGGAGATACAAAGAAAATGGAGAGTTTATGTCTAAGAATACTTATGAACAGTTTAATTTCATTTTTAATAAATCCATGTTAGACACTGCTTAACAAGAATTTAGTTGCTGAGTTAGAACAACTGAAGTCTGAACACTAGAGTTAAATATCAATACTGGCAGTAGACAAATTAATACTTGTTCAGTCATCAAATTAATGCTAAGTTTTATCTTATGCTTGTCTACAACAAGACAATGCTTAATTCTTTGATGAAACATTGATTAGAGAAAATTACTGAAATTTTAAAGCGGTGAGACTGAAAGAAAAATCAACAAGAGGGAGTGCAAAAAAAGAAACAAAAAAGATAATAAAAATGACAAACGTTGGACAGAAAACAGCAGTAAAAAATTCAATTTTAAACATATTCGGTCTGCTCTCTGTGTGCCCTCTTAGCTACACAATCCAAAGAAACTAAAGTGAGATGTAAGACAACTTCAGTGCAATATCATCTGGATAACAAAAGTGAATTTTGACAGCCAATGTAGGAATATTTTTCTGCTATTTTAAAGTTCATGCACTTGCAAAAAAGCCTTTTTACACAAACCAGGTTACACCAAAGGCAGACTGTTCACACGTGTTATTAGCTGACAAATGTAGTTGGATTCTGAACATTCAGCACCACATCAAACATTCTCATCTTGTTTATGCCAATAGAAGCAGCAAAAGTTTAAAAAAAAAACAGACATTTTATCAAGATGAGAATTTTTGCTGCCCTGAAGGCACTCAAGATAGCTCAAAAAAAGAAAGAAAATATCTATAGAAGTGGATTCAGGAAAAAGATAATAATCAAGTGGACATTAATGTTCCACAAGGAAAAATGTGATGTTAGGGAAACAGTCTGATCCATTACACCTACAATATGACCTCTGAAGTGTACACACATGTATAAAATAAAAAATACTTAAAAAAGCTCCTACACACACATTCAAGAACAGACCAGAATGAACTTAGGCTATGGTCCCATTTCTAACCTCAAGTCAACAAACACACATGGAGCTGAGCAGAAAGTAAAAGAGATGGTGAAAACAGAGGTCAGTGGTTGTTATCCTTGGATAACGGGTCAGGGCTGTTATATTCTGAAGCTTGGACTGGATTTAGTTACGAACGAGACTTGGACCACAAAAACATCTCTTTAATTGGACTAAAGTGAAATAAACTCCAGATGGATTTTACTAGATATTCACTTGAGGACACATTCCAATTTGTCTCTCTCCATTTCATCGAGCTTTTTGGCTCCCACACACATTTCTGTTTGGTTGTCTACTCTTTCACATTCTTTAATCCTCTGTTTTACCACACTGTCCTCTAAAGGTTTTGTGTTTTCTATAGTTAAGTCAATTTCTCGTTCATTATTCATACCCTTCACTAATCAATACCCTCTCCATCTCAATAATTGAGTTTGTCCATCTTTTTAAGTTCTGGAAATAAAATTTTAAAACTGAAACTTCTGAATATTTTGGTGAAAATCCAATTAGAAAAGTTTTAAACATTTGAATTTCAAAAAACTGATCATAGGGTTCACAAACAGTGAGACGTGTGGAATGCAGTTTTTTTAAAATAAAAAGTTAATCAATGCCGTAAAAAATAATATTAACAAATAATGAGCTCATTTTGAAAGAATTGCAATGAAAAGGCTGAATATCTATCAGACACCTTGGTAATTTTCTAGAACATTAACTCTTGATTTGCCAAACGCTCACAAATATGGATTTATCAGTTTTATATTTAAATGTACAGTAGATGAAAGTGCCTCTTCTAGTATGCAATCCATAATTATCTTACCAGTAGGACACATCTAAAGGGTGAAAATAACGTCTGGAGATGAGGTCAGCAAAGAAGGACTCAGTTTCACGGCAAGCAGCCCCGTTGCCAATAACAACCTTGGTACAGCTAGTTGGGACAAAATAAAGAAAACAAAAATGGTAAGGATAAAGGCAGCAACATTAAAAAACAAAATGAAAGTGTTTTTAAGTTTATTTTACTTTTTTTTGTGTTAATAGAATGTATTTCACTGAGTTAAGTCCCACTTTTGCAAAATGCTGATGCTGTACTTATACCTGTAATCATTTAGCAGCAGTACCTGAATTTGATCATAAGGTGGCGCAATTTCTCTGCTTCTCTTTGCTGTCCTGAATTGTGCAAGTACACAACATCAGTATGAAGAATCTGACCTGGAAGCAGAAAAACAGAATAAACACATAGTTGATCATGAAGTATTATGATGACAACAGGAGAAGCTGTGTTTTATCAGCTTATATATTTTCACTGTACACCATATGGTGAGAAAGCAATGTCCCAAAGAGAATCTGCATTCTCTAAACCACCATAAGTAGGCCAGCTGCTCCCACTTCTATTGCAGTTGAACAATGTTTAGGTATTTAGGTAGATGGATTGCATTCAAGTAACATCCATAGAAGCTTTTCTATATTATCAAACAATATGAGCCAGCCCTTTGCATCAATTTAACTTAACATGAAGCAATAAGTAGTCACAATACTAAAGGAAAATATGAGTAAAAGAACTGAAGCTCAAACTTCTCTTGGCACAGAAGTAACTAGTGATTGATATTTTCTGTCTACAATGAACACAGCAGACTTTAGGTTAGTTACTTGTGGGGGAGAGGACAGCCAGTTTACAGCCATGTCTGAAGCCAGGATCCACTCCCATGATGACACAACCCCTGACTGGACACACCAACAAGCGCTGGCGGAGGTTCCGCACAAACATGGCAATTGACTCCTTTTCTGCTGCACTTGTTAGCTTAGTCCTAATGAGAGGAAAACCAGAGAAGGATGATCAAATAAGGAGACGAGACATCACAGATACTAACTTAAAGATACAAACGACAAAAAGAAATTCAAAATGTAAGGTTTACAGTGGAAATATATGCAGATGTTCTATAATAGGAAGTGTAAGAAAAGATTTAGAATTACACTTTCAAAAGGAAAAAACATTTTAAAAAATCATAAGAAATGGAAAGAACCTGAATAAAAAATAAAAACTGAGAAAAGAACCAACCTAAAGCCAAACAAAAATTGCCAAAAAATACCTGTAGCTCCTGGTGAGGAAAGGCAGAATAAGCCTTTTATAAGAGTCTTCTACTGCATTTCTAATGATTGCATAAAGTTCTTCTCCTGCAAAAGTTTTTGGCCTCCACCTGCATTAAAACAAAGAAAAATAACAGTTTTTTTCTAGGAGTCATTTCAAATGATAAATGCAACTTATCTAATAATAAAAAAAGAGTTCTTTTATCATATTCTAAACTCCTCACTCACATGAAAATATTATACTGCGTACCCCACAGCCAATCTGAACAAAATATTGTTTCTAATAAACTTCATTTTAATTGGATTGCAGATTTAAATGTCCAAACCACATTCTTTAAAAATATCTATTCAAGTCAGCTAAAAAACTTAATAAGTAATTGTTTAACTCATGAAACATTTTTTGAAATTGCAGCTTTCCTAAACAAAATAATAAATATAAATAAATTCATTAAATGTCTTTTCTTACTTTTTACTGCATTTTAAGGTATGAAACCACACATAGAAACAATAAAAAAACCAGAAAATTCAACCAATGCATTGTAAAAAACTTAGTTTTCATATCAATCTTCTTGAAAAGATGTGTTTAACACCAACTAATGGCCACAGATGAAAAAAGATTATTCATGACTTTACATATTATTACATGTATCATACTTTTGTTGTTTGTCCTATTAACCTGCTATCTTAAAGGAAAGGACACCAACCTGACAATCACATCTTTATTGGGGTGTAATTTAAATGTAGCAGACGTGCCTGTCAGTGTGTGTGATGGTGTGTGTGTATTATTGTGTTTCTGACCTGTTGTTGATGCACCACCGAGTGAAGTCACTCTTCACTCTGTCGGGAATGTTCACCTTCACTGTCAAAACCTTCAGATTCTCCCCTCGGTTAATAGCCAGCGTCTGTGCACAGACAGGTACACAGGACTAATTTTAATCACAGTTCAGTTCAGACCTTTATTGTCCATCGGGGAAAATTTGCTTTACAGAAATGATAAGACAAGCGATAAAGACACAAGGCAAGACACAAGATACCTCTATTGCAAGCAACCTGACTAAGCTCAACCACTAAAACATTTAAAATCTCTAAAAAATACACATACTTAAAGCCAAAATATTCTAATAATACCAAACAGACAAGGAGGACTATCTGTGAAGGTGGATGGCATTTATCAATGAAGAAGTTTAATTACTTTTATATTTATAGATACATTTATACCAGTTGCTTCAGAAGTTATAGGATAGAAAAATATTATTTTACAATATATCAACGTTTCTTCTAAACATCCTAGCTGAAAAAACATCACTAATTAGAAATAAACATAAAACTCCCAAGTCATTTATTATTATTTTTTCAGGATTTTCTGTTTACTTTTCTCTGCACAGTATAACTACAGAAAACTGAGGATTTTCAAGTAAATATTCCAAGAAAAATCCAAAGTATCTTTTCTAAAGACAATTCTTAACTCTACATGTGCCTAAAAAGTGATAAGCCTTGGAGTATGTCCTGTGAACCGGCCTGTCGTGTTGTGCGCTGGTTCCCCCTCAGAGGAGCTGTTACATGCTGTTAAGCAAACAGTAGTAAGTGTCTGACCTTTTCAGTCGGGAACCTTTAGCCTGCCACAGAACAGAGCCAAAAAGCAAGACGTCAATCTGGAGCCCAAGCGGAAGAAGCAAGCTGACAAATGCCACCACTATGCCACCACCAGCTCTGAGACCGCAAGGCCTACCCCCACCCACTCCCACACATTGTGCCACAACCATTACCACTCAGCAGCACCCTCAGATGTAGTGAACCCACATGCAGCACATCTACAAAAATAAAACATCTTAAAATCTCTAATGACATAACAGGGACCAGGATTAATGCAGCAAGTTTACTTAAATAATGATGAAGTTAAGATTTCTCTTTTGGTGACATGTTTAAACCTCAGGCTTGCTCCTGGCTGTCCTGGGATTTCTGAAACAATCTTCATCAACGCACAGAAGTTCTACGACTTGTCAAAGAAAGCAAGCGAGACATTTATTTACAAATAACTGGAACATCCCTGAAAGCCTCTGATTGAAAGGTTAGCGGTGAATAAAAAATGTCTAAATCTCTCTTCTCAGAGTTTCAAATAAAGATGATCATACTTAACTAGCTGTCAAGAAATGCAGGCTAAAGTTGGGGATAAGAAAAGTATTTCTAACTCAATCCTCAACTGAATACAAATGAAGTAACTAATATTGTCTTTTTAATTATCAAAAAATAACAGTATCCAAGAGTAATCTAAAAATATCTTAACAAGCTACATTTAATGCTAACACTACAATGCATAGATAAACTATTAAACTATGTTTAAACTTAAGGATTGCGCCAAAGTTGTTGCCAGGCTATTTGGTAGTTCTTTATATCTTGTAATTTCACACAAAAAAACAAACATTAAAGCAACTTCTTTGCCTGGATGCTGAACCCTAAAACAGTTGCTCAATTTCTGGCTATACATAACTTCAGCCATCCCTGCTGATGATAAACAGGATATAGTCCATCTGTAGAGCTCTAGATTTCTGTGTGGGTCAAGTCGCCGGTGAGCGATAGCGTGATCTGAAAGAGGGATGTGAAACAGAGTGTTGTTTGTATGTTAAAAACACCAGAAGTGACAAGTAGTCAGATGTAAGCCAAACCCTGACAAGGCCAGAAAGACAATCTTTCCTCGATGCCCCTTAATTCTTTGAGCAGCCCCAAAGCGAGGGCAGCCAGCCAACAACTATCCACTATCTGTCTCCTCCTCTTTCTCATCTGTTCAGTAGAAATATACTGTCATCAACACATCTATCCATCCGCCATATCAAGGATAAACAAACGCACGCACACTGGCAAACATAGTCACAGAAAATATGCACACTTCTTGACCTTGTTGACACAGTGTTACAGCGCTAAATGTGGTTGTATATGAGTGGAACTACAGCCACCTGCAAAATGCCTCACAGTCCTGTAATTTCAATTTCAGTGTTGCTTCAATTGGTACAATGAAGCAAGACTAATCAGTTAACAAGTTAAGCTGAACTCAAAGCCAGTTTTAAATGTCAGAAAAGTGTCTTTCCTTTAACTAGAAAAATTACCGATGAGTTGAGCAAGAGCTTACATTCAGATTTGCTTTAAATCTTCCATAATAAGTTTTCACTAATTACTTTCCTGATCATTCTCTCTTTCAGCATATTGATTACCACCACTAAAGAAAAGCATTTATTCTGAATAACATAAAATGCATCTATATTAATAGACAATAAATTAAAAAGTGATTAGTTTGTTATTAAATTTAACATTAGAAGGACAAAGTAAAGACGTTGTTCTACTGACTTTGCGTATTACTGAGAAATTTTGCTCGACCTACTGCATTTCTTTATTGCATTATTTAATGATTCCTATTAAAAGTATTGATAATATCAAAAATAAAATGGAGGAAGATTAAAATTATCAGACAGCACAAATTAAAACCCAGCAAAGTTTATTTCAGTGTGGACTTTCTCTTCAACTGGAAACAAGCTTATTGTCCAAAGACAATTCAGGCGTTTCCTTGTAAACTCACCAGAAAGGACTAATGTATTACCATAGCTAAGCATGCCACAAAACAAAAACACACACAAACTGCTTTACTAAAGTATTATCCTTCACCTGTCCATCAAACAGGTCTGTTTAATTGATGAAACAGTTCCATTTACCAGAGCTCCTCTGCAGGCAAACCCCAGACTGGAGCGCTAAACTCCTATTTAATCACAATGCAAATTGCATTGAAAGTAGCCCTCTGCCACATTCAGCAAATCTATCCTGGCATACTTAAGAGTGTACCAGCTACTAATGGCTAAAAGGTAAATGTGCACCCTTCAAAAGAAGACTCAAATCAAGTCTAATGAAATTAAATCTGGGCTGAGCAATATGCTATCAGACATGCTGAATGCCAAAGCTTTCTATAAACTAACTTCAGGTGAATTTAAAAAACTGAGGGAGTCAGGCTTCTTCATATTCTAAACTCTTTAAAACAGAAAATCCAATTATAGGACTTAAATGATTGGTCAAATAATCAAATACTGCAGTAGAAAATTAATCTGGCATGTGTTTCATTGGTGATTTTGTCTTTTCAGGAATTTATTTTCAGCAAAAGTACCAACACTGTTAAATTATGCAATTTAAATGTTGGTTTTCCAGCTTCAATGATTACGAAATGATTGGTAAAAATTGGTAAAAGAAATCAGCAGAATTAAATTGTTGCTTTCTTGTCAAGCACTTTTATGGTCAACACGCAGCATAACAATTCTCTAATTACATTACAAAAATGCTTTTTTATTTTAATTTATTATATGCCATCCCATGGTAAAATACATTCATGTTTAGATTTGCTAGACTTTAACAGTTACAGTCAATAACTCCCTTATCTTATCCACCGTCTTTAACAAACCAGAGCTGAGGCTTAATAACATGTGCTAAAGCATATGGCCATGTATGTACCAACACACATGCCTTCTGTCAAAACACATCTCCCACCTGCTCGCTCCCCCCGCCAACTTCATGGCTAGAAAAGGTTCATTTTAGCCGGAATCTGACAGCTAGCAGGGTCACAGAAGCCTGTGGATTAACACTGTGTGACAAACGCGAGTCATCGAATTAAATGCCTTGCATACTCAAAGGAGGGGGGAGGCAAAGAGGAGGTGAGGAGTGGATTGAAGGGATGAGGTTTAGTCAGAAAAAGAGGGAAGAGGCAGATCAGAGGAGAGCAAGGGAGATAAGTGACAGACGCACCTCAGCACCCCTCGTGTTCATGCTTTCTTTCCTTTACTGCCCCCACCCCCTGCCCATCCTTTTGTCCGCCTGTGGGCCCAGCAGCAGTAGCTGTCACTACAGGGGGCCGCCTGTCAATCAAAGCTTCCTAATCCAATGGCATGTCGGCAGGGGACATGTCACATATGTTAAGAAGAGAGAATGAGGGGACTTGCAGGCTGCGGTTGTGTGTGAGCAAGTGTGTGTATGTGATTGAAATGACTGTAGGGCAGAGCGCGGTTGCCAGAGAGTGTGGTGTGGCAGAGACAGCGGGTGATGGAAGCTGTGGTGACACATGAGGCCTGGGACCAGCTCTGAGTAACCCACCAGTCACTGGAGAGACAGAGGGGGGGAGCAGTGGAGGCAAAGCAGGGCACAGGAGGGGTAAATATGAAGGCACAGACAAGGCTAACTGCGACTGACGTGGGTAGCATTCAGAGCCAGCATGCAAGAAGCAGATAAAAATGACAAACACAAACAGATGGAGTGCATTTGTTTGTGTGTGTGTGTGTGTGTGTGTGTGTGTATCAGGTAAGTTAAAAAATAACAAAATACAGGTGTAAAAAAATTATTGTGGTCCAACAGACTCAGTACAGTGGTTTTTAAGTTTTCTAAACTTCTATTTTCATGAAGTTGTGTTAATATTTGACCCTTTAAATTATAAATGTAGAGGATTTGACTGAGGATGTAAAGTCAGCCGGAAGGTTAAGATGATAAAGATGTGTAAAAACATTTAAAATCTCTTAGAAACGGAAATAAAATATATACTTTTGAAGCACAAGGTCTGTCAGTATTTATCATAATTGTTATCGTTTTTAGTTTCTTGAAAAATGTTTTTTGGAAAGCTTTATACAGTTCTTATAATGAATTGTAATTCATTACAAGAACTGCCCTTCAAAACATTCAATTAAAAAAACAGCTGTCAAGTGTTTAGCAGTTTGGAAAACATCACAGTCAGAAATTTTCTGTATCTACATACTGAAAAGCTTCAATCTATGCAGTTGGTGTGAGAAAGTTAAACCTCTTTCCTGTTACCTGATGGGGTTGGATGCGCTGGATGTTGGAAGTGAAGTCAAAATAGAGGTGGAACTTGTCAATGTCCTTGTTTTTGTTTTGCTCGGCCCCTGTTTTGTTGTGGCCTTGGGCAGACTGTTTTTGTTCCTTTTCCTTTAGTGCAGACTTAGACACAGACGACTGGATGGTCACAAAGCTCTTTTCACATCTGACAAAGACAAATGCACAGATAACATATGAAGAAAGAGATCACACAATAGTATTATTTAATCTCGATACAAGTTATTGCAAGGAAAAACTGAAAAATGCCAAAAACAAATGCACAAGGATTCTTACAATGTCTTAATGTAAGTAAGTGTCTCAGGGTCTTTGGCTATCATATCTGCCAAGATATGCTCCACACCTGTGGCCACTTCTTCTACAGATGACAGACCTGTCACACACAAACACAGATCATGGTGTATTTAAAAAAAGGGTTAATGTGGACTTAGAATCAGCTTTATTAATACAATTTATAAATAACATTTTATATATGTTGCACTTTTTACTTCCCAGACATTTTCCATATGTTAATTTACCACAATCTGGTTTAAAATCACCTATAATAATAACTTGGATCAGGGATCTATTGAATATGCAGCATTTTTTCTGAGTGTGACTCAGAAAACCTCAAACCAGAATTATATTTGGGGCTATGTTTAGTTTCACTTACATGTATTGTGTATGTCAAAGAGTTTTCTCCTACCTTCAGTACCAGGTTTCACCCATGCTCTTAGATCCAGGTTGTGTGGCGTGTTCATCAGCGCAGTGGCAGCCTCTTCGAGGCCCAGTGCTTTGGCCCTGCGAGCTTTAGTGAGCTTGCTGCCTTTTTTATATGGGGAATACTGCAAGCAAAGGACAAAAACACAGCTCCTGTAGATTATAAGTGTCCAAATTCTGTTCTTTTCTAGGCTCAAACTTCTGGCATATCTCAGCTCTTTCGGACATTTTGACTTCTTTTTTGTTATGACAATATTTTAATTCCAGGTGCTACAATTCAATTAATCTACTGAACAAAAATATCAAACCAGACAAGTTATTTGTACAGTAATAAGCTGCTTAAAAATAGAATACCAGAGAGCTACATCAGCATCCAAAAAACACACAAGATAACCTGCAACTATATCATTATGATATTCTGATTGTTGGGGAGGGGGTTATGGTGTTCATGCAGCCTTGTTCTGATTTTCTTATAGAAAAAAAAGAAAACTACACTGCACAAGAACTCAAATATTTGTTCATTTGTAATAGTGGGTTAATTTCTGATCAAAAACCCTACCCAGTTTAAATTTTTATAT
>JAOXNZ010000105.1:19193978-19208545 GCA_028566095.1 Kryptolebias brasiliensis
GCAGAATAATGATTACATGCATCAAATCTTATCTCCTGACTGAAGGTCAAGCACTTGTGCTACTTCACCACAATGCCAGCCTGCCTGCAAAAACTGTATCAAATATCTGTTTTTAACGCCTCCTCAGTTCAGTAAAAATGTGTCTCCTTCACAACTTTCCACTGAAAGGGTTTCAGTTGTGTTTTTAAGGGTTCAAGGTTATTTGCTGCAGAGATTTAACAAAAAAGTGTCCTCTTGGAAACTGTTGACACTGACACAGATGTCTTTTAAAAAAAATCTATATTGAGTTTGTTCAAATCTATCACCATCTGCTAGACACAACTAGTTGTAGATATAAAAATGTTAATAGTTTTTGCAAAATGTGTGATTGCATTAAACTGATTTAATGCAGATTACTTTTCTACCCATTTTTTCTGACTGTGTCTGACCTTAAGCAATCAATCTTCTTCAGTCTACTTCCTTTAATTGAAGATTCACTGATTCCTGGCTGCACTACAGTGTCAATTAACATGATGCATAGTGATCACCAGTCTGGCCTCTGCATATGTCTGACCTTATGCACATACATCTCCTTCCACAGAAAGAGCAGCCAACAAATACAGGCAGCATTAGAAGCAGGTAGTTTCCCCCGCAGGTGGACCTTCACATTTAATTGCTTTTCTTACTGTACATCTGGTGTGGAGCTCGGCAGACTGACAGTTTAGACTTAACCTCCATTTACCCTTTGAGTGTGCTGCGAGTGTTTCTGTGTAAATGCACAAGTAGAGATGAAAAATCGTTTTTTTTCTTTGTTGTACCCTTGACTTTCTTAATCCCAGTCAGGCCTGTAGATTCGAACCAGCTGCCTTATGGACTATTCGAGGTTATTCACTTTAACCTCCATGCTGTTTTGGCAACCTTGCACATTGATTGGAATTAAAAAAAACAACAACATGAATTTGGGAAAACACACTGTATGCAAAACCCAGCTATGCACATACTTTTTTTCAGATTTTAAAACCGTGTATGGCTAAATTTTGTTTCTTTTATTATTATTATTATTCGATTTGTTTGTTTTTTCCTCATATTTCATCTACTGTAAAAAGCAGTTTATAACTAACACACAGCATGAAGACTTCTCATGCAGCTCAGAAAGATCTGCTTCATAAAGCCAAAAGCATCCAGCTGCCATCTGGGGAGAGTAAATCAAAGTTATCCATAAAAACTTGTTCCCTACCTAAAACTAAAATGCAGATCTTTTGAGTTGGAGTTCTCTGGAAAGATTATGAACAATTAATATCTTACCTGTTGCAGATGGCTCTTTGAACAACCTCAATTTGAAAAAATAAAATTGAATTCTGACCAGACTGACAAGCTAATGGGTATTCTTAGCTATGACCAAAGTGGAAGAATTATTGTGAAATTGATGGTGGTGTAGAGGTTTATAAAATAGTTTTCACATGAGCCATTATGACAGTTTTTCAGAGTGGAGTTGTTTTAAGTTAGCAGCAATCCACTTTGATTTTTGCCCAAACTAAGATTGTTTAAAGATGTATCTACAATGTGTAAGATATGAATTGTTTATAAAGTTTCAACAGAACCCCTCTTCAAAATATCTCAACTATCACTTTAAACAAAGTGTTCCTATGAGACCAAGAGCTGCTCTTCCTTGTGACAGTTTCACACAGTTGCAGTTATTATTATATATATATATATTATAACTAATATTCATAAACAAAATAGATATCATTCTATTTATTTTACTCAACTTGATCTATTTTTGTCCAATTCAGTCCTCTACTTAGTTAAAAAATAAGGTCATGTTCTTTTTGTCTCCACTTCACCCTCGGCTTATTTTGCTCCAAGGAAATGTGTGTGTGTGATTTGAAGAACACATAAAGTGTGCACTTTCCCATATTCTTCCTTCATGAATCCAGGTTTGTTTGTTGGAAGAAAAAAGCTTATGCGTTGTTTTTTGCATGTTTGAATATTAAGCGTCAGGCTCCAGATTGACAAATGGTTGTGAGAGCATGATGCTCTCTGAAAACATGCCTGCTACTGACTCTTTGGATCACTGTGAATTCTTTATTGACTCTGTTTTAGATTCATTTATATCCCATATGAGAGCCCATTGACTAAACTCTCTTTAGCTACAATAAACAGTAAGATAATGAATGTCTGTTCCTCTCAGAGGTTGTGCAAGGTATGAGTTTTGTCTCTGAGGAGAAAGAGTTCATCTGATTATGCTAATTATCTGCAATGTTTATAAGTAATTAGTTTCAACTTTTCTCAAAAGGATCAGGTAGCATATGTTATTGTTTTACAAATAATTGGAGTGTTCTCCAGTTAGCAGGTCATTATTACTGCACCTGAGCCGCTCTCTGAATATAAAAAAATTAGATCCAGGGTACCCCCAAACCTATGATAAACTAAAATCTATATGAAACAACTACAATACTACACAATTATTCAACAATGATCAAAACTGTAGGTTGTGACCTGAATAAAGCTTACATTATTGCAACCTAATTTAGTGCAGTAATAACTTTAGTACCATGTAAAAATCAATACACAAATCCTCCATCGATGATGTTAAACACATCATTCTTGCTGCAGATATCTTGGGAGGTGTATTTCCGCTTTAATGCAAGTGCAAACATGTTTTTATTAATATGAAGCTTTTCATGCAGCCACACCAGCAAATCTGAATGTTTTAATTTCACAAACTGTTTTGTTTTTTTTAGCATAAAGTGTCCAATCACAAACTTTATTGGTATTTACACTCACATTTTCCATGTTTAAATATTGTACCTTTGTCTGTCAGTGCTGGTAAACCAGAAATCCGAAAAAAGATTTTCCTGGAGACGCAAAGGGGAAAAATTGTTTTGTTTTTTAAAAGTGTCCTCACACCACAGGTATCTAAATGGCGTGAGCTGGCGCTGCAGGTGAAGCATCACACTCTTTTTAAACCCACAGTTGTTGTTTTTAATATAATGCAGTGAATTTGAGCACCAAGCAGCCTGTTACAAAGGGGAGCTGCAAAACAGTCCTCTCTGTCCACCAGAATCTGCATGGTGAGCCTTGGGAGCTAATTACAACAGCACCAGGTACAACAGAACAAGCCCAAAACCCATAATATCTCAAAAAGCTTTGAAATCTCATTAGTTTTTTAATGTTTTGTTCTGTTTTGTATTTCAGACATTTGGTGTAAACTTAAAGGTAAAACCTATAACTTACTGTATATAATCCAGAACCGTAACACTTATTATTCTTTAAATTTGTGTTCATCTAGAATTCACTGCCTTTCATAATGCCTCTTATTGTATTATATGTATTATAATTCCCCTTTTCTCAAATTTGTACCCTCAGACATTAGCCACAACATGCCGTACTTTTTCATTTTCTGTCACCTTTCTGCACTTTTATGTTCTTTTACTGGTCTTTCAAGCGGATAATATGGCCACTCTCACAGGTAGAAGGACACTCTGCAAAATAAAGTATAAATGGTTCTAAAGGTCATAACTACAGGCAACTATGACTGGAAATAAAACACAAGTTCTGAACAAAACAGATACAAGAAAACTAATGGAGAAAACATAGAATTAAAAGAAAATGCAAAGAAATCTGAACAAGATTTCAGAAAATCAAAATGAAAACAAAACACACAAACCGCATATTGTGTGGAATGGTTGAGGTTCTCAGAAATCTATATTTTTTCAATTTCTTTAAAACATTATAAAAAATTTACTGCACATTTCTGCTACATTTATTAATATTGTGGCATAATCCTGCACAATGTGGCAGGGAAGACTGGATCAGTATTTTCTGTCTTTGCTACTATTTCTTTTAAAGGTCCACAATTCCCTTTGGACATATTCTTAGCAGGAAACAGGAACACATTCCCACCTCCTGTCAACAAGAATGGATAGTGTTCTCTTTTTGTAAAGGGCTTGTTTGGCTGATGAAGTTCAGATTTTTCATGTTTTTTTATTTATTTCTTACTGGCCTCCATTAGGTGTAATGATCCATGCAAAGAGCAGATTAGCATAAAAATTTGACTGAATTTGTTATCGTTCATAGCTGAAGGTTCTTTTTCTTAAAATATCAGCCTTTCCATTTGAAGGTTTCCCACTAAATTAAAAATAGCCACTATGTAATCTCATCACATTTTCATTATTTTATTATAATTTTCTGTTCTGACATGTATTAAATACAGTTAACAGTATAGTGTGTATCATGTTAGACAGCACAGAACATGTTGATGAAAATACACCCCAAATTACTTAAAAGTAAAGAACGTTGTGTTGTGTCAGTAAAAGCTAAATGTGTAGGTCACACATGAAGTGAAGTGAGAAGTAGCAGCTGGAACTCAGTCTCCTTCACGTCTTTACTGCCCTCACAGAACATGGTGACCCCTAATGAGTCAAAACATGCTTTCTTCATGGCTAAAAATAACTCCAAAGGTAAAGAATCTCTTTGCCTTATTTTGTCTTTTGCCTTCTTTCTCCTTAATCTTCCTCGTTGCTTTCTACATTTGTCCTCCCTCATCGATCCCCTCTCATTCCTGTTTATATTTAGGAGCTGAATTTGTGAGATCATACATGAGCCCACATGTTCGTGTTGGATTCTCCTCCATCATGTTATGACCCGCTGAGCCAAGCAGTAAATCAGTCCTGTCATCAACGCAGCTAATAGGGGCCGAGGTTGGGGAACTTTGGCTGGCCGTGTGTTTTTACAGAAGTGTTGAAGAGCAAAAAAACAGAAACCCTGGTAATCAATGTTGTTTTGTTTCCGTTTCTTGCAGTCTCAGCAGAAGTGCATTGTGATCTTCGCCTTGGTGTGCTGCTTTGCTGTGCTGGTGGCGCTGATTTTCTCAGCAGTGGATATTTGGGGCGAGGATGAGGATGGGATCACAGAGGACAACTGTTCAAGAAACTGCAGGTAAGACACGCAGAAGACCAAACATATCCATTGTCTCGGGTATCCAGTAGTTTTTTCTTTCCTTGTTGCACTTTTTCACAAGTAATGACCATGACACAGCCATTAGGTGCTTTTTATTACTTTAATATTTTCTCTAAAACACAATTTAAAGCTTCAGATTAAATATTAAATATTTTACTCTCAAAAAGGAATTGGAGTGATTAAATTTTGGAGTCAACCTGATTCACAATGGCTGACACTTTGCAAACACAAAATTGGCCATAACTTGTCAATTTTACATATATTGAGCAAAAATTTGGTGTGGTTGTAGTTGAGAGGCATCCCCATCCGATAACCTAACAGCTACCCAATTGTGCAAGATAACTATTTAAAACTTTGACATCAACTGTTAGAATCAACCCTGTCTGTCTGGTAACAAATTATCTCATAAACCACTGAACGGCTTTAATGAAACTTTCAGAAAGCAATCACTAGATGTACGTCTACAACTGATTAAGCTTTGGAGTCAGCCCGATTCAAGATGGTTACCGCAGCTAATCTACCTTAGCAAACACAAAAATGGCTTCAAATCAGTCAATTTTACAAATATTGAGCTAAAAATTTGGTGCGGTATTAACTGCGATTTGTTCCCATCATGCACTCTAAGTAGTAAGTGATCACATGGGATCTTTATTTAAAACTTTGGCATGCAAGGCAACAGGCGATGTGCACAACTTTCAGTTTTCACTGCATTATCTCAACTGTGAACCACACAGCAGAATTTGCTGCACATTTCAGTGAATGGAATATCTTATTACAACTTTGATTAATTAGGATGACACTGGATATGATACATCCGTTCCTTTATTGTATCGTTATCTCCTCCACTGGACTGTAATGATTACTTGACTGTTTTGGAAGTTATTTTAAACCAGACTTGGGTGAAATTCTACAGCCTATGCAAAATTTAAGAGCATGAATCCTAGTATGAAAAGTTTAAAAACCTCTGCAGTAAGTCATGGTGGTCCAGGGTGAAAGCAGCTAATCAGCAGGTGTTGAGCTGATACAGCAGGGTTTTATTTTCTCCTTCTCCACACTTCCTGCTGGTTCCCCACCATTAGACCCCTATCATCCAATTTAACATTCAGCCTTGGATTACACCTCCCTCCCTCTCCCTCTGTCTGTACGTTTGTGTCCATCTAGTTTCTCACTCTTCTTCCTCAAATCAGCCATTTTACATCCTTTCAGAAAACTCTATCAGGAGTTCTTTTTCTTCCTCTTAAGACTGAAAGGGAAATTTTGACTTTTTGAGCTGAATGAACCCCTCTTGTCCTCTGAAGGACCCCTGAAGCTGGGGGGTACAATAAAGATGAGGTTGTGGAAGGGTGAAGCAGATGGAGGGGGATAAAGATGATGAATAGATTCATCAGCTGTTATTGGCTCGCTGTCAGGGATGATGGGGGTCTTGCCCGTTCAAGAACGCTCTTAACCAGCTTCAAAGACGTAAAAGTTTAAAATGTGCACTATTATTTCTAAGATTAAGGGTGGAATTTGCAGAGACACATCAATAAAAGTCAACATAAGATGTGTAGCTAATGATTATACTGTATAAAGCTTTTTGCTCAAAATATTCTAGCTGCAAAGCAGAAAGAAGTGATGGATTGTTACGAGACAGACATATTTATAATGGAGCTGCAGTGAGGCTTGTTCAGACTCATTTAGCCCATGAAGGTACTTCTTGTACTTTGTTAAAGTAAATGTAGAACCCTTTTTTTTTGCAGTTCTGAGTGTACACTCTGCAACTTACTGTGATTAACTTAATTTCCTCTGAATAATCTAAATTCAGCAGACCACACTACCTCGCTTTATAGCCACTAATGCACTTTCACAATTAAAATGGCTTTTTAAGACACAAAAGTAGTGACTCAGCAGTCACAGTGATGTTCTGTTTGTGTCAACTGTTTGTTTTTATGCAGATTTTCTTTTAATCTGTTTGCCTGTTAAATGATGCTGATTTTTGCCTCTCAAAAGCAGCCTTTGTGCTGGATAAATAAAGGGGGGAAAAAAAATCTTTGTAAATAATATATATTTATGTGTCATGTGTCAACAGAGTGATAAAATAAATAAAAATAATAATTAATACATACTTTTTTTCTGAATCAAATGGTTTTAAACCAGAGTGGTCGCAAACAAAGCACCAGAGTTTTTGAGTTGAGGGTGACGTCTATTGTCCAATTTTATGTTCTCACGCACAAACAAACATGACAAATTTCATCATATGTTCACCTTAAATCAATAAAAAAAAGCCAGCTGTTCAGATTTAACATTAGTCTGCCAGCTTCTGTAACATGGAAGAATTTTTACTTGCTAAAAAATAAAAGACTTGTTATTATTCTTGTTATCAGTAAAGTTTAAAAAGAACAATTTTAGAGCACAGAAAAATAGCTGTTTGAAATTCCTATGCAGCCAGAAAAAATATACTAATCTATCCATAATTTTGTGTAATCCTGCTAAAAAACTAACGTATCCCTTTGATTGTGTTTATAGTGATTTCTCGTAGTATTGAACCCCTGAATCACAATAAAAATGTTATCAGAACCTCCAAGCTTTTTGATTTTAAAATTCAAATGTGATTTTTGATCATCAGAGGCCTCATTGCTAAAACTTTACCTCAATAAAAACAATCATTTGCATAAGGTTATCTTAATGTAACAGCTGTTGTTTATGGGCAGATGTTTTGAAGCCTTGATGTGATGTTTTTGAATCAAGGATTGACCATATTTATAAGGGAAATAGGGATCATTAACTTTTATTTACAAGTAGGTAGCCAGATTGATCAATAGGATACAGCTGTAACACATTATGCCTTCAGAGATAAGTATTATATCCATCACTTGTACGTCTATTTAGACTTTTAAAAGCCTGCAAAATAATTGGGATGGAAATGAGTGTATTGTAATAAAAACACAAGATATTTCCCTTTCTTTGTTTAAACACCAGCATCAAATTGGAACAATGAAGTAAAATAATTGCCATCTGTCCAATACATTTGCATCAAACACAAAGAGACATTTAAAATGAAATCCCTTTTTGTTTTTGCTGTGACAACAGCCTTTTGTTCACTGATAAAACGGAACTGAAAGCACGCTGGGAGAGTAGTGGAAGCAGCTGTGAAGCTTGTCTTAATGTCTTCACAGCTACACACATGCAGCTCTGGACAGCTCGTGAGAAGCTGGCTAATTTATATCTGATGTCAAGAGTTGCCTCAGACATAATGTGATTTTCAACATGATTCCACGACCTTACCCTAAGTGTGCTTCAGCAGGCATGAGGTATCACAAGCATGTGCATGTCTTAGACATCATTATATCCAGTATGCTAACATTCTGGATATAATGTTGTTTATTGTGTGTTTAATCAACCCTGAACCCTGGCCGCTTTCCAAAGCCATGTTTTTATGTGCCACTTTAACATTAAATCAAAGGGATGCAACTTCACTCACCAACCACAGCATCCATTCTCATTCATAGAGAGGGGTTTTGAAATTCCCTCTCCCTCGCCTTCTATTTGATTGTCACGAGTCTGCACACAAATACAGCATGAAGTTTACACATCTGCTTTATTGGCTGCTGGGGCTGACTGGAGCCCAGCTCTGCACAGATGGGTTACAAAGGAGAGAACCAGCCATGAACAACACAGACTGCATAAATCAATGAATCTTCTGCAGGAATAAACAACTGCTGCCTCCCTGCTCTCTCTAATTTGAATACCGAGGTCTGTCTGGTTGCTTTAGACAGTGAAAATCACTATTCATCATATCT
Organism: Kryptolebias brasiliensis; assembly: GCA_028566095.1. Classification (NCBI taxonomy): domain Eukaryota; kingdom Metazoa; phylum Chordata; class Actinopteri; order Cyprinodontiformes; family Rivulidae; genus Kryptolebias; species Kryptolebias brasiliensis. The sequence continues at coordinate 19,202,699 of JAOXNZ010000105.1, forward strand.
CTCAACCATTAGTGAGAACTGGTGCATTCTGTTCTGAGTGGAATTGTCCCAGACTTCTCTTAAATGTGCTTTTCATCTCTCATTGTGAGGTGATGTAAATTTCTTTTTTTTGTCTGTCTTTTCAGAACAAATCACTGTGTCATGATGTGAATTTGAAGTTCTATAATATCATCCCAGCCAATTATATTGGATTATTTGTGCCTTTTCATTTCAGTTGCTTTAAGAGTTATTTGTTTGAAGTCTTGCAACAGAAATAAAGGAGCATACCCACTGAAACTGTACCCTCAGCAACCATATCAGTCAGCTTTACCTCCAAACTCTCCTTCACTGAATGTACTTCATTGCAGTTTACATTAGGAAATGTTATAAAGGTGTGATTACAGAGAGTGTGAACACAACAGTTTGAACCCTGGCCGCTTCCCAAAGACTGACCGGGCTTCTATTTTAGCCAGGAATACATTTTCGAGCTGAGAGCTGGCAACTGGCCTCTCAGTGTGATTTAACCACAATATATCACCTACAACACATGCTCTGACCACTACGTCCTTGAGCTAAGCATTGGTCAGAATCAGAGGTGTGACTTTTAGGCTGATCTAGTTTTAGGAGCCCTAAATGTTTTTTTCTTTTGAAAATTAGTTCCAGAGTGAACATTTTTAGATTTTTATTTTTATTTTTGGCATTTCTGTGTAGGTAGGCAGAATGCAACCTTTTAAAAATAATCATTTTATAACTCAACAGCTAGTTTGTGCTACAGAACCTGACTTATGCATTATGCACAAGCTCCACACTTCGTTTCCTGTTTTTGGAGTATTTTCCCAGCAGCATCACGTACAGGTCTGGCATAGCTGTAACAGCATTTTGGATAATTTCCGTGTGGATGAAGAATTTCTAGAAACCATGGCATGTTTACGAGGATGATTTTAGAAATGACAAATAAACAGATCATTATGGAAAAAAAACTGTGTTTCCGTGTGGACAAGGCCTTGAACTGTACACACATGAGGAAATGATTCACGCATAAAACAAGAAGAAGGTGAAGTTAAAAATGGTGGAGCGGATGCTTAAAAAAAGTGAGAAATATAAGGACAGAAAGCAAAACTAACGAAGATGCACAAGGTCAGAGAAAAAAGGTTAAAAATAAGGCTTTTTGTGTTCTTTTTAAGCAGGGTGCATTAAAGGCATGAAAGTTTAAACATGTATGTTAGATTAAGTGGCTACAAATTGTCACTAGAGCGAGACTGTGTGTAGTTGTCTGTCTCATTCATGTCTATGTGACGCTGTGATGGACTGGTGACCTCTTCAGGGTGTACCCCATCTTAGGCATATTGACCGCTGGAGATAGGCACCCTGAAAAGAAACAAGTGGGTAAAAAAATAGATGGATGGAGGTAGAAAATACTAAGATAAAAATAACTAACAGAGTAATAACTGTCAAGTCAGCAGTCACAGTGATTGTTACTGTTACTTGAGATCTTTGTAGAAGTGATCCACAATGCTTTCACAAGATGTGAGAAATGCAACTTGTAGATTTGGTGTTTCCTGTGCTAATATTTAGGTCCTCTGATACACACAGTTTAACACCTGCAAAAAGTGTTACAGTGTTATACCAAGGTCCTGGCTGTGTTTGTGTGTGACCTGCTGGAAATGAGATCAGGCTCTCCAATCTAATTCCACTGTGTGTGATAAATGAGTAAGAGCAACATAATATAATAGTGTTTGATTAGAGTTTGTTTAACCTGTAACACTGCGAGACATCATTCAGTAAGTAACTAAATCATTTTGTAATTAACTAAATTAACCATTCAGTCGGGATGGCAATGCAACCGTGTGTACATCAATAAAATGAATCAATCTGTCATTGTATTGTGTTGATTAGGTTTAAATACTGAGTTACGAAACAAAGCATAAGACTACAAAAAACACATACAGCCATCATGATTACTTCACTACGTCTGTCCTCTCAGGGGGTTGTGCTGCTATTGTGAAAACATTTTCCCCAGATGTTAAGCTCCAGAATTTACACTGAAGCTGTTCAGCCAAACTTAACAGCTGCTCGCTTGTTTATATTTCTCTCTTAGGATCCAGCTGGGTGAAATCAGTGTCTGAACCAGAGAAAGATTTGATTTGGTGTGTTGGAGTTCCATAATGGTCTGGTTCTGAGTGGCTGCAGAAATAGGCTTTACATCGCTAATCCAGTCTGTTGACTGGGCCCCCCGTCGTTTTAAAAAAAACAAGATGGAGTCAGTAGATTTTTCACCATGATGTATGCAAAACATCCTAGGGTAAAATAGCTATCATAGAGAGGCATTTTCCTTACCGTTTAACTTTCAGATTTGTGCCACAGTTTTTCATGAAAACTATTGCCTGGATGCAGCAAAGCTGACAGAACATTTCATGCATAAAGCCATAAAGTACCTCACACAATCCAATGAACCTGGCATGCAACTGATGCAGAGCAGGTTTTTTTATCACCTTTATATGATTTTGTAATGGCTGCATCTGAAGTTTTCTATAGACTTCCCATGGTTACATAAAAACAAACTACGTAATTGTGTACACACTTAGAAGTAAAGGTACAGTAATTGTCCCAAAGGATACATTTACTATGATGCCCCAGATGTACTCTAATGAGCTAAAAAATACCAGATTTTGTGTCAACCCAGCTGTTACAAAGTTGAGAACCACAACACAAAGTGCCAGCAAATAATGAAGTTTAATACATGTCATATGTTAAGCAGCATATTATTCGTATAAGTGTTGGTGTGTGATCACATTTCAGAGAACTGTAAAACATAAAACACAGTAAAATCCCTAACAGAAAGATTCCAGATGCAAATTAAACCTGGTTGTTTTGCTGTAACAACGCAAATAACCACACCACCATACAGTCCACGCATCTCTATGAAGATTTCAGGCACATAATGTTTGCACTTTAAGACAAAAAAAAGGAATTTTTCGTCATCAAAGGTTACTTTTTAATCTTTAAAATTGAACAAAGAGCATTTAAAGGATCATTTCTGTATTTTATTAGATACATTTCTAAGAATGTACTTTTTTGGTTCGAGCATGAAACCCTAACTTTTCTGAGTGTAGAGAGCAGTTTATATGAGCAACAAAATAAATTACCATGTTGCTTATTTCTAACGAGTGCTTGAACTCATCAGCCATCTTTTTATTATTCCCAGCCTCTGCTGGAGGCAACCTGAATGAGATTTAATACGGCTTGATGAAATCGGAGGGTATGTATGAATGTGGAAAATGTAATTTCTTTCATTATGATAATGATCCAGATAGGAGAAAGAAAAAAAAAGGCGGTTAACAAGTTTATCAAGCATTTGCAAAGAAAGATAATAGAGTTTAGAATTCAAAAGATTTGAAAATGGGAAACAATTAGTTTACACAAAAAGGACCAAGTTCAATGAATTCTGAAGCTAATCAAAATACAGAACATCCATGGGATGAAAAGAACATCAGACTAGAACACAAACATACAAATCCATAAGGAGGATGATAGAAGGAAAAGAAATAATAAATTGTAACAGCATTTTTCTATTCACAGGTCTTTGTGGCTGACATTGTTAACCTCTTAGGACCTGGTGTCCACATATGTGGACATCACATATTGCTCAGCATTCCTTGATTCACATCAGGTCCCAATCAGCCCAAATAGCAAAAAGAAATTAAAAACGCATGCCTTGCAAGAGTTCAGGTTCTAGGAGGTTAAAGAAACAGTTCAGATATGTTTGATGTTATACAAGTAGTAAGTATCTTACCTGCATCAGATGACAATAAAAGTAAACACAAGATGGTGAATCAGAGAGAAATACTCAAAGGGGAGTTAATCTAATAACTGCTCAAAACAGGGCTCATTCATGAACACATTACTGCCCTCCAAAACAGCTCAAACCTCAAATGTTTCATAGCCGTTCAAGTAAATACTTTTTTTTTTTGTCAGTCACTTCTGCATCAGTCGGTTATTTACGTTTACATTTCAGGGTATTTACTCTAAATTTTGTCTGTGTTTGAAAATTATCTGTGGTTTGTTGTGACATGTTTAACATCCAAAGCTGGGTTGCAAAGTAGATTGTGTTAATTATAGTCCATCAGAGTAACTGCTGATACAACATAAAATACCACAACATAGCGTTTGCTTCAGCAGCAATACCATTTTTGAGGTTTGAGTCAGGATGACAGCAATTTGCTCTTAGAGGTGCTGTTAAACTTATCCATCCATCATAATTTCTTTTTCTGATTCTCCTGATATCTGATATCACTCCAACTGCTGTTTACTGCGGGTAAGATAACGACTGCTAAGTAAGCAATATAACTCTACTAAAACAAAACAAAACAGACATTTGTGTTTTCAATATTTTTTACAGTATAGTGCTTGTGGAGAACATCCCTGAGGACATCTCCTTCTTAGACAACAGCACATCCCACCTACCTCTCTCAGCAGGACTGAACAACTTATTGGACAAAGCAGAGCGGGTCGTAGAGATTGTTTCCCCGCAGTGGTTCCTCTACTCCTCTGATTATGAACAGGTAAAACAGAGACTCAACTCCACAAAAGCTGTGATTTTGGACTAAATTTTAGGTCTGTTTTTCTTCAATGTTTTATTTATTCATATACAACACTTAAGTAAACACAGAGTACAACGCTGAAATAACAAGCACAATAGAAATCCAATGTCTTTCCAGAAGGAGTTAGAATATAAGGTACTACTTTTGTGATGCCTGCAGCAAGGTATCATTTTAAATTGATGTGTCATTTTCTGCTGCCTGAAGAGTTGGGTCAGGTTGCTTGTGTGTGCACACACAGCTCTGTTTTAAAAATAAAGAATGCCAGCCTGAATGAAAGCAGAAACCTTAAATCAAAGAAGGGCTGATAACCTTTCAGCCTGACGCATCATAGTTTTACAGTACATTGCATTTTAGATTAAAGCTCAGATTTATTATAAATAAAGTCATAGTTAGAAACAGTGGAGAGACGTGCTTGTGAAGTACTGCATGCTGGCATGGATCTGGTCTCTTTGTAATATAATATTATACTGCAATCCTCCCAACAGTGTATATGGATGTCTATCAGAATGAGAAAACACTGTTCAAAGATGCTCGAACTTTACCTTGTTTCATACACACTAAAAACTGCTGGGTTGTTTTGATAACTCAGTTGCTGAGTTAAAGCTCTTGGGTTGGAGGTTGGGTTGGTTTCACCAAATATTGGGTCATAAAGTTTGACCCAGTCACTGGTTCGGAGATGAGCTGTCATTCTTCACAGACCACCATTTTAAGCCAGAAGTTGACCAAAGCAGACCTGACTGGACCTCTGCTTTAGGATGTTATAAGTATGGGTAAGATGGTAAAAACAAGATACAAGGTATGTAACCTGGTTGGCTTTGTTAACATCTTTAATTTGCACTAAACAGTGAGTTTGGGTTCCTAAAACAACAATATTTGGGGCTAGTTAGCTAATGCTAATAAAAGTTAGCACCAGCAAGCTAGCACCAACCCAAGTTGTAATTATCTAATAACGCAGATTTTGGATTGTTCTTTTTAACTCAACTATTTAGTAGTTTAATTAAAATTAAAATTAAAATTAAAATTAAACTTTAATTTAATTTAATCATTCTTTTCTTCAAGTCAGTCATTTCAAATCAATTTTTGGGGAGAAAACTTAAACCAGTACACAGGGTCAAACTGATAACCCAACCCTGCTGAGTTAAAACTCGGATGACTCGGTCAAATTTGAACCAGCACTGGGTTACAAATCTGTGTAAGTTTGGATAAACAGTTTGACCGACCAAGCTGATTTGAAGTTGTAGCTGCTGTGTGCCAAATGTCAAAAGTT
>JAOXNZ010000105.1:19208574-19223561 GCA_028566095.1 Kryptolebias brasiliensis
GTTTCCTAAAAATTGCTAAATTCAGTAAAGGTCAGTTTATTTTTGTAATGTAATTTTACATCCTGTAAAATTACAATACATTTTAAAAGAACAAAATTTTCATTATTAGATTTTCCTCCCTGGCATATTAAATGTGATGGGATTTTTTATTTCTTTAAAATAAAAATGAAATTTTAAGGTTTATGATGGCAATATTTCACTGCTGTTCTCAAACTGATCTCTGACATGCACATAAAATTGTCCAAGAAGCCTTTTGGTATATTGTAATATACAGGAGAAACAGCACATTTTATTAAAAGTGCTGTTATATTGCAAAAACCATCACTATTAGATTAACTCTGTTAAGTCTGGCTGTCACTGTGACTGGAGAGCAAAGAAAAGTGCAATCTAAAGATTACAATACTTTAAAAAAAGAAAAAAAGTTCAAAACTCTCATAGCTTTTTACATACAAATGCTCTCCTGCACGAAAACATCACATACTGTAGACGATTCATGACGGTACAGGCAAAATTAAAGACTAAAGTCTGTCTAGTCTGAACACAAAGTGCATGAATGGCAAGTTAACATTGTGGTTTGATGGTCTGTGTCCCTCAGGGCAGGGCTCTGCTGTCCAGGCTGAAGGGGCTGAAAGCAAAAGGAATCCAGCTGAAGATCTCCAGTGGAGACATCAACTCGCCTGAGCTGGATAATCTCACAAATCACTGTCAGCTCTCCTCGTCTGTTTTTTATTTCCTGTCTGCTTGTAGTGAAACATGCTGCTGTTAAGTTTTGTTCGCTCATTTAAGTGATGTCTCTCAGTCTCTAAGTGTCCATTAGGGGAGTCCATTTTATTTTCTTTGTCTTCCTCTACATGTTTCTTTATCAATCTCCTTGCCTCTCATATAATCTCCTTTGTGTCATTTGCTGCCTGATGTCTTTACTTAATCTCTCTTTTTCTCTTTCTCTCTCACTTCCAATTCATAGATGCTGAGGTTCACAAGGTGAACACAGCAGCACTGACCAAAGGCAACATCCACTCGTCCTTCTGGGTGGTCGACCGGAAGCATTTCTACATCGGCAGCGCCAACATGGACTGGAGATCTCTGGCCACAGTAATGTAGACCAGTCACACTTTACAACATGTACAGAAATGCAAATACTTTAACAGAGACTGTGAAGGAATATGAATGTTTTTGTAAATTCTGTGGAAACATAACACATATTTTGGTCATATAAAGTTAGTTTTTTGTTCCATATTTAGGTTGTTTATATGTTTTTTGTTTGTTCTGCAGAGAAAGGAGCTTGGTGTGTTGGTGTACAACTGCACCTGTCTGGCTTTGGACCTCCACAGAGTGTTCAGCCTCTATTGGGGACTCCAGCATAAAGACTTCATCCCCAACTTCTGGTCCAAGCGCCTCTTTCCTTATTTCAACAGAGACAAACCAGTGACTATCACATTCAACAGTGCAGAAGCTGAGGCCTACATCTCTGTAAGTCACAACTTACATATTCAAACACTGATAGATGTTTATTAGAATAAACTGATGTGAAACGGAGGGTTTGAGATTCATAAAAACATTTTACAGAAACATTTTCTTGTCATCATTTATCATTCAGAAACATTATCCCCTCTGGTTCTGAGATTGTGTTAGTAAGAGGCTTTGACCCTATTTTTTGATTTTCTGCACCTCAGCAGCACAGATTCTTGATACAAAGTAGGAACCAGCTCAGGAAGCCCTCCACAGCACCCAGAGCCTCTAACTATAGTCAAGCATGCCATCACAAACTATGTGGACCAAAAGGTCCAAGACAAACCAGACTAAAAACTGGCAAAGATTGGAAAAGGATGTAGACCTTGCATTGGAAGCAATGACATCAAAATGACTCTGGTTGAATAAGACAGATCTGTGTTGCTGCTGTAGGGCTCAGATCTTCCTCGGTCAGGTTGCCTTGGAGACAGTGTATGACACTCAAAACACCCAAAACACAAATATGATGACCCCCGACAACCTCAGGTAACATCGCTGAAGATGTGCCATTAGCATGGCATTATAAAGATGTCTCATTTGACACTTTACAGGTGTAGTGTTGCACAACTAGTTTGTGTATTTATCACAGTTTGCACTGTGAAATCATAAGCATAAAAAGATCACTTGCCACTTAAATTTTAATTTAAAAAATATTTATTTTAAGTGTTCTAATAGAAAACTCAAATAATGGTGCAACATAATTTTTTTTTTATTATTATTTCATATTGTATTCATGACATACAGTTATCTTTTTCATCTTCAACCTTCATTCTACAGACTCAGCTCAGGTTGAGCTGTCGGGATCTAATTTATGTCACCATTAAGATCATTTATAGCATCATAGGTCACACCTTGACAGGTAAAATAAAATAGAGGGCAAATAGAGAGAAAATAGAGACAATCTGTACCCATTCACGTAGTTCTGAGAAACAAGTCTGACATGGAAAGATAGATTAAGTATCTCTTATGTGGCTGCAGCTTAGTCATGAAAATGCTTTAATGAAATAAAGCTTATTAAAAGTGTTTTCAGATTCATTCTGTATTTTACAATTAAACCTTTCAGCATAAAGAAATCCTAAAAGCATCAATTCAGAGTACAATAAACACTTTCTAACAAATTAAAATCTATAAAATGTGTATATGTATATAACTCCCTAAAGTGTAAAAGCCATCGGCTGCAGATTTGACAGGTGAATTAATAACTGTGTCTGAAAGATGCTACATCTTTAAATGTAGTTTCATTCCCAGAGATGAGTGATGGTGACATTTACCAGTCCAAAAAAAGCAAGCACACACTCTGTGTTAGTCATTCAGTGCCTGTCAGCAGAAAAGCTGCTCTTTTGAGGATTTTTAACCAAAAAAAAAACCTTAACTCTTCATTAGAATAGCATAAAATTCTGGCTATCTTTGAGGTGAATGAGTTGGTGAGTTGAGTTTGCTGGCATGATATTATTATTATTAAGAAACACATTGGTAACTCTGCATAATAGTAAGATTCTTCCCTGAGTCTCTGTGGTAATAAACTGTTTATGCAACGCTCTCATCCTATTTATGTGTCTCTCTTTAGAGAGCAGAACACAATCAGTAGTTGTGTGTATCCTCTGCTCCACATTGCCAACACTTCCTAACTGCGTTCTCCCTCTGTTGACAGAGCTCGCCAGATGTTTTCATCCCCAAAGATCGTAGCAGTGATCTAGAAGCCATTTCCAGGGTCATCCAGCAGGCCTGCCATTTCATATACATTTCCATCAATGATTACCTGCCCCTGGTGAGGAGCAATGCACTGAGCAGCACTATGAGGTTAGAGCCCCTCTGCCACAGTACACTGTTCTGCCATGCATTTACCATTAAAAGATTGACTGCAATGCTTTGATTTAATTCTATGTGCGCCTCTGTCTTTCTGGCTCTCTGCCCGTATTTGTGTATTTGCCTGTGCCAAGATACTGGTCTCGTATCGACGGCCTCATAAGAGAGGCTCTGATCTTGAGGAAGGTGCGAGTCCGTCTGCTGATAAGTTGCTGGGAAAAAACGGATCCACTTACTTTCAACTTCATCTGGTCCCTGAAGAGTCTGTGTATGGAGCAGGCCAACTGCTCCTTGGAAGCTGTAAGTTCAACACCACTTGGTACTATTTTCAGCTCTACAGCTGCACTTTATCAGCGCTCACAGCACCACTGTGTCTTTGATTGTGTATGTAGAAGTTCTTCTACTCCAAATCGCAGAGTGATGGCAGTTTCAGCGGGATAAACCACAACAGGTTCATGGTTACAGACAGAGCCATTTATTTAGGTAAGCCTATCTGCAGGACTTTATGACTGTGGACTATACCTCTTCACTCACTTCAGGCATATCTTACTATCAGTGGAGTAGTTGTGCATTTGTTTCATTCTGGAGAGTGACAATAGAAAAAAAATCTCATTAAAAGGCAACTCATTATTCATTTAAATCATGTCTCTAATTCTTGAACAAAATGTCAAGTGGGAATGAAGAGGGGAAATATTTTATTGGACATACTGTGCAAATGTTTTTTTCATAGTTTGTTAATAAATTTACAAAATACAAACTGAGCTAACAAAAGAGTATTTTGAATCAAATGAACATTTGGTGTGACTACATATTGTCTCTGAATCAGCATCAGTTTTATTTAAATCTTGTGCAATATTGCAAGACTCTCAGCTACCAACAAACCACATTTTAGCTCGTTTGGGGTTTGATCAAGATCATTGGTATCCTGAAAGCTGAGAAATTCAAGCAGATACTTATTCATCATGTGATACCATCAGGAAAGTGTCTGATTGGCTCCAAATGTGTTCTGCAGCAGGACAGCAACCCAAACATACAGCCAATTCCATTAAGAACTATCTTCAGGTTAAAGAAGAACAAAGAGTCTTGGAAGTGTGGTCTGCACAAAGCCCTGATCTCAACATCACTGAGTGTGTCTGGGGATGCATTAAAAGTGCCTTGCACTTGTATAAATGGTAAATGACTTGCACTTATAGCGCTTTATCTACTTCAGGGGTAGGCAGTCCTGGTCCTCGAGTGCCACTATCCTGCATGTTTTACTTGTTTCTCTGCTCCAACACACCTGATTTGAATTAATGGGTGATTAACAGGCTTCTGCAGAACATGAAGAGGTCATTTATCCACTGAATCAGGGGTGTTGGAGCAGGGAAACAAGTAAAACATGCAGTGGCACTTGAGGACCAGGATTGCCTACCCCTGCTCTAGTCCAAGGATCCCAACGCGCTTTACACTGCAGTCAGTCATTCAGCCATTCATTCACACATTCACATACTGATGGCAGTAAGCTACATTGTAGCCACAGCTGCACAGAAGTGAGCCTGCCATTATACCTTGCCCTCTGACCACCACCAGTAGGCAAGGCAGGTGAAGTGTCTTGTCCAAGGAAACCATGGAACAGGGGTTTGAACCGGCAACCCTTAAGTTACAGGACGAACCCCTACCTCCTGAGCCACTGCTTTGAGCCGGAGCCAACCACAGTCTGCGGTTAGTTCTCCCAGATGTTTGGGATAACCTACCTGCAGAGTGCCTTTAAAAATGTACAAGTAAAAGAAGGAATGCTGTTTTAAAAACAAATGATTGTCAAACCAAAAATGTATTTAATTTAGATTCCTCTTTTGTTCATTCACTCTGCATTGTTACAGGTTAAAGTTTGGGAAGATAAAGTTTGGGAATTGGACTACAAACAAAGTCTGCTTTTCTTAGCAGTGCAAATAATCACTGCTGTGCTCCAAAATGGGTTTATTCTGCTGTAAATTGAGCAAAGTGATGTTTTAGGGATTCATTTGCAGATAAACATTTACACAGATTTGTCTATTCTAATACAAATGCCTTTAACTGCTTTCTCTGTGGTCTGTTTTCTAACAGGCAACCTTGACTGGGTGGGGGATGAGTTTACATATAATGCAGGAGCAGGCCTTGTGATCAGTCGTCCAGAAAATATCACAGCAAAGAGCTTCACAGTAGTGGAGCAGCTACGGGCTGTTTTTGAGCGGGACTGGTTTTCACGTTACACCCTCTCGCTTCAGACTAACAAAATCCATGTTTGCAACAAGCGTCAAATCACCAAACCAGTGCCAGACAAAGCCAGTCACAGTGGACCCATGCCTATCAGAGTACGTCAGTTTGGTACTGGACCTGCACCTCTGAGGAACCACCTCAACGTTGATGGACTGACAGTAAAACCCCACCATGACGACAAATTAATAAAAATTAGTCACCAAAACATTGCCAATGAACAGGCACCAGTTCTGAACAGTCACAAGGATGTGGCTGGAATCAAAATGACTCACCTTGATGACAGACAGACACAAACAAACGATAATAACCATGAGGTCTCACTGGATCCAACCAGTCAGTCGTCTGAGAGCAGCGGCTTCAGGGAGATTTCTAATGGCTCTCTGTGACTTTCACTGGAAAACTGTCTCCTTTCTTCAAGGGTCTGTGGAGTTCTACCACTGGATCTTTGTAACATTTTAAAAAGGTTTCTTTTTTCGTTTTGTTTTGTAGAAAGAAAAAACTTTGAAAATTGAAGTATTATCTGTTATCTGCAGATGTTGGAACCTGGGAGAGAAAGAATCCCTTCACTGCAGTCTGGCACTTTTAATGGATTCAAGAAGGAAGCCAATATATTTTGGGTTAGATGGAACAATAATTTGTACACAACTAGCTACTTATTTAATTTTAGTTTTGTCTTTATTGAGGTCTCTCAAGCAGAGGACGCATTTCAATTTGTTCTGACTGCCTGGATAATGTACGTCATGTAAGGTGTTTTTGGCAGTCATAACTTATCACCCTTTAAAAGGGAGAATAACACCTGCATGCCTATTCAGAGACAGGAAGCAGAACAGTTTGTGCAGCTACACTAGCATTTTGGGAACTCCTCTGAATAGTGTTTTTTTTTTTTTTGTGAATCTCTAAAAGATTCCCCGTAAGTAAACAAGTACCATTTTTACCTTATAGACATGTTTAACCCCAAACTAAAAAATAAATAAAAACAAAACGGAAATTTCTAAACAAGTCAGAAAGCACCAGTTGAGTAGAAGATGTATTTTACGTCATAATTAAGAAAAGGATTCAAGGATTGACAGCTGGGAGATTTATTTAAATAATCACAGTACAGTTTCATGTGGTTCAGACAGTCTTGTCATCTGGGTCTGTGTCTGAGAGCAACAACAATGACACTCAGTTATCTCTAAGGCTTTAGAAAGACAAAACATTACAATCTCCAGCATGTCTTCAAAGCACAGGTAGACATTCTGACTGAGGTTCTCTTAGACAGCGTGACATCGACTAGACAAAACTTTAATTATTATCCAACTAAATAACACTTTAGTATAATTTGTAATCCTCCAGGCCCCTGCAAAGACAGCTAATTAACAAGAATACTCAACTTTATGTGGCTATATCGCATAATTTATCAAAGTCTGAACGTTGCTTTTAGTCTTTTAATGGACACAGTCTCATAAACTAATTTTAAAAGATGATCCAAAGTTGAGAAACTGGAGCTCTAAAGGCTCTTTTCAAATCAATAACCATCATGCTCCAACCTCAAACACAGAGCGCAACTGCAAAGTCCAAGGAACCTTACATACAGTCACATGATTGTATGCATGAAAATGTTTTTTGAAGCTTGATATTGAATTAAATAATGCAGCTGTGTATATTGCCAAACAGGATTACTTTTGTATTACTACTAATGAAAAACTACTACTTTACGTTACAGGGATGTACAGTACAGTATTTCTTTCCTGGGACCAGGACAAGGTATTGATCTGAAGGGCTCTTAACAAACATTAAAAACTGTCTTTTTGCATAAATCTAAAGAAAACAGGAAGAACCGAATGTGAATCTGTAGCATCTTTCCAAACTCAGTGTCATAACTAACAGAGCAACTTGCTGTTAGAAAAAGGGTCAAAGGAGCTCTGCTGTCTGCACAATCAATACAATAAATTTTTAACAAAGCTGACAGTTGAATTTGCTGCAGTTTTATCCTCAAGGACATGTCAGCCTGTAAAGCCACGCCTGAATCTCTTCTGCATTCCCTTTACTGAAGATTATTTGTGAGGATAAACTATTTAACACTTTAATGAACAATTGTAGCAAAATTCATTTGCCTTGTGAATGTTGGCATGTTGTCTGTGTTTACACAACTTTAAACAACCATGCTTGCGTGGTTTAGTATTGTGTCAATAGCGTTTTTGTTACTTTCTGAGCCGTGAAACGAACAACAAAACATCAACAACCGCATCACGGGATCTTTATTACCTATAAGCATGTTGCTTTGGTCAGAGCTTTAAAACAAAAGTCTGTAATGAAGGTTTTGCCTGGTTTCATTTAGCAGGGTGAAAAATACTTGGTAAATGAAGCACAGAAAACTTAGTTATAAATAGTTAATTACACCACATGATATATCTCTGAGTCACTTGGCTTTAAGAAATTGTAATGGATCTTTTTTTTTGCCTGACAATTCCTGGACTAAACAGTTAGGTGATCAAAACACTCAGCAGTTTCCTACCTTAGTGGCAAGTTAAGGGATTACTTTTATAAACTCTGAAATGCAATGACAGATTACACATTTGGTGCAAAAATCCTTCAAATCAGTGGAAGATTGAACAATTGTGTGCCAAAAAAACTCATTGCTTGACATTTTTTCTATCATCATGGATAACTTCTGCCATCTAGTGGATGTTATTTAAAAACTACTCTATAATCAATAAGAGAAAAACGTGTTTTAATCAAGTACATGTTTCACATGATTCAGAGAAGCTGATTAACCATTTTATGTCACTTTCTTCAATTCATTCTCCGACAGGTAGAGTGATCGTGGTCATTACAGGGCTAATAAATGTTACATCATGTCAAATATAGAAACCGTAATGTTACAGCAAAAGTCTGTACTGAAACTGTTAACACCTGCTATTTTATGATGTCAGATTTTACAAAAGCAAGAAAAAATGTAACTTAAAACCATTAACACACTGAAAGCCTAACATGCATTTGTTTTGTTTTTTAAGCACAATGTCACAACACTGTCTTACTGGGTATTCTTAAATCTTGTTTGGAATGTTGCTATTATCGATTGATTGTCACATGTGTGGAAGAAATGCTGCTAATTCATTCTACCAATGTCTTTGTGTAAGGTATTACTTGCGTACTGTTGTTTGAACCACCTTGATCTTGAAAAACAGTGACTGTTTTGCAGAAATTATATGCCTTATGCATGACTTTTGCTCTGAAAACACACAAATGTGAAGGTTTGAAATGATTTCCAAACAGTAAAACCAAAACAACTCACAGAAAACTAAAAAAAGGCATGTTTCTGCATCTCCTGTTATACAGTATGTATTGTTTGTTGTCACTCCCTTCAGTAAAATTGAAGAAACTTGAGGACTTTTCAGTGAAAACTATTTACAAGATGCTGTTCTTTTGAAATCAGAAAAGCAAAAACGTGTTTGAGGAGCTGCGACTTTAAGCAGAATGAACCTGAGTAATTTGTCACTGTTAAAGCTTTCTAATGTCGCCTACCTTTATTCTGTTTAAATGTTTCGGCATGCCTGCTGCTTGCATGCCCTGCCTTTATAAACTCTGCACAGTAGCTATGAGCCTTTCTGCAACTTAAGCTAATAGGGGAATCTTATATACCTTTAAAGATACAAATGGAATGTATATTTATTGAATATCTTGTCATGCACACTACTGATGATCTGATTACTTAATTTTTACTCTTAATAAAAAAATAAGTATCTTATCTTGTTTGTGATTGTGTATTCAGATGAGTGCGTTGTTCCTACAAGAAGTATGTCATAACTCATAATTATTTACTTGAATTCAAGAAATTCTTTATTTTATGTTCATAAAATCCTTCATAGTAACATGAATGGGAAACTATTCCAGATATATTTATTTTAAACATACTAAAAAAGGAGAAGAAAACAAAAACTAGTAAAACAAACAAACAATCAAAAACAAGTATTTATAATGTGACAAGTTAAAAAGTAGTTTCAAAGAATTACAATAATGATAGCATCAATAAGCTATCTAAAACTGTACTCTGGATATCTTTTAGGAAACTCAAAACTACTAACAACTACTTTGTATATATCTGAAATTAGTTTCTTCGTTTAAAAATAATATTTGTTCGAGAAAGAAAGATGTTTTTAGAAATCCGTTGGGTGATTTTGAACATAAATGGTATTTTGGATAACTGAAATTTGAATTAGGAAGAACTGAATTACGAATATCTGCATTTTCAGTCTACCAATTAAATGTTAAAATTGCCACCTAACTTTTTTCAGGATTATCAGATGTTTTGAACATAGTTCTTCTTAATAATCTCAGTTGAAAGGATCTTGGAAAATTATTTTTACAAGGAAAAAATGTTATATACATTTAATGTAAATTCTGACAAGCACAAACTCAATTTAACTTGCTTCATTTACTATAAAGCATGAACTTTGTTTGATTATACGTTACAACGGCCTGCCATAATTTGCTCCACGCACTTCACGCTGACGTAATGGTTACCACAGCAACCGATTTGGCGTCACCACTGTCGACTTTCAAATTCATGACTTCGCCTTTCTGTTCTCAAATCTCGCAAAGACAAAGAAACATCCGCGGCGGGCTTATGGGAACATGTTGTTGATGACGGACAGTTTCTCTGATGTCTTTACCCGTTCGGACGGGCTGGGTTTGTTCGAGCTGTAGCGAAGCTGAACCCGAGGAACATCGCTGACTGACATGATGGCTGAAGATGACAGCGAGTGGATAGTAGAGAGCATCGTTGGCTACCTGGGAAGTCCCGAATGGGTCATTCCTGTCACGGACTTTATGGAAAACAAATGCACAGGTGATTTTATATATATACATATATATATAAACAAAGCCCTTCCGTTTTAGTTTTACACTTCAGTCAGACAGGGTGGTGGCTAAGCTAATGCTAACTTGACGTAGCTGCAAGTTGAATTAGCAATTTCTGCATAATTTACGGTCCTATATCAGCGTTTTGTTGAATGCACGTTAGCTCAGAGTTGGTATAGCATTCGAGCTTGACTTCCTCTACATGTGGCACAGATGAGGATTAGGGCTGGAGTTCAAAACTTGTGCTAGCCTAATAGCTAACTCAAGCGTTTAAATCGGACAAGCTAAATAAAAGTGCTTTTAAACAATTAGCATGCCCTTCCTTTGCCTGCTGTAGACTCAGAAAAACCTCTGAATTATCATAGTTTGTTTATTTTTTTTCTCCCCAGTTTTTGACGACGAAGATGAAAACAAGTTAGCATATACAGATATCCACCAGCAGTATAAGAAATTGGTGAGTAGACCCAAGTTAGCATGTTGTTTTTGTCAAACCAGTGTCCTATTTTTTCCCGCGGTGCTTCAACATTTCTAAAACTGCTGACTCGCCAAACTGGACTGCTGAAAGCTTCTTTTCCATTGTAGGTGGAGAAGCTGCTGGAGAATTACATGCAGGAGGTTGGCATCAACGAGCAGCAGCTAATGGATGCATGCAGCTCTCCTTTTGCCAAGTCTCAATCTCTGCAGGTACTGTCAGGCTGCCAGCTAACCTGAGTGCAGAGTCAATGGGATTTGATTACGAAACCCTACTCCTTCAAGGAAAAAACAACTTCTTGTTACAAATAAGTGAACCAAGAAACTAGTTTTTGACCCAAGTTTTTTACAAAAACAGAGTGGCCTCATTAAATGTAACAAGAATTGCTTTAAGTTTATTTTACATGAAGCGTTTAAATCAGCTCTACAGTAATGCATTTGTTGAAGCTGTCAAATCCAGGCAACAAATAGGCCCTGTTCAGACCTTGCATTGAAGATTCGTCTCAGGTGATTTGATTGCAGGTGGTTTGCACTGATTGAGAGCGTTCACACCTGGCCGTAAAATGTGTATTCCTAAACCTTTTCGCGATTGGATGTCAGTAGCCTTCTCTGAAGGCAGATGTACACACTGACGTGTCAAACAGTGGACTGTCAGATCAGCAACAAACAGTGTGACACCAGGTCTGCTGGTGTTTCTGTAAAAATTACATTACAGTCAGACATTTGGGGCACATTTTCATAAAGTTATCTAAGTTTACTTACCTAACAGACGTGATTGATTAGTGATTTCACAGAACTCTGTGTCAGATCAAAGACAGAAGATTTTAACCAGTAAAATTCCACGGTGCACGGACAGCCATCATTTTTACTGTGTTAGTAACGTCAGTGTTTATTTAGGTGAATATAATGCAACATAATGCTGCTCAGATTGTTTTGGGGTTGACACAGCACATTATAGCTTATGGTGACCACAGCGGGTCCAATCAGTTCTGAAAACAATCAGAACAAACTTTAAACAAAATAGAAACTTATCATGCAGTGTTCTTGTAATCCATTTTAGGTGATTAAAATCCCAACAAAAAAAGACTCTTAGACTCTTCTGATACACAGTTCATTAAACAATTTAGGCCCAAAAAACAAACAAACAAAAATGTATCTTATATTATTGTAAGATACATTATTATATTATTATTATATAATATTGCCAACGATGGCTGTTTAATTATCTTTAACCCACCAGCAGCTAAGTGAACCTTTTTTTTTTCCAAAGAAAACAATTCTCCTGCTTGTGTGGGGTCACATCAGTTTAGTCGGGAGTTGGATTGCATTCAGATTTTGTAAGAGATGCAATAAAAAGGGGTCTAGGGCCACCTCCAAAGGTGGTCTGAGAGAAAATGGTTTTAGTCCTCATTATGGTCAGTCAGACCTGTATGTATTTTCATTTTGTCAGTCTTCTGGTAGGTTTATGAGGTTTAATGTTGCATAAGTCTTTAGTACAGTTTTTTTTTATTTGTTTTTTAAGGATCCATGGCCTTCACTAGAGCTGCTATGCTTGTTTTATTTTTCTGTAATTTATCTCTTGTTCTGAAAGGAACTTTGGACAAAAAACATGTTGGTTTTTGACTTTTGTCTGTTTAGAAATTATTTCATGTAGATAGGAGATTTTTAAAAAAGTGCCATATGATTAAATTAGATTGTAAGGTCATTTTAGTTTTTACTATCTGTTCATTAGATTTTTATTGGCAATGAGTAAGACGTGTAACATAGCCGTGCCAGCTTGGCAGTGATTAAATTCAGGATTTACTTGCAGTTCTCAAGTGATTCAAATCTCATTAAATACCTCTAAGGTGAATAATTACTGCCTGCAACGACAGTCAAGTTCCCCTAAAACAAAGATTAATGGCAGAGTTTGAGAGCGGTCGAAAGTGCAATATAAACATATAAAAATTCTCTTGTGGCTTCAAATATAACTGCGTAAAAAAATAATTTTGTCATCTTTAGTCAAGTCTGACTAAAGAAAGAAATAATTCCCAATGAGAAAATGACTTGGAATATGTTACATAGCACAAACAGACGCCAGAGAACTCAAGATGTGTTGGATTTTATCTGTTTAAGCTGACTTTAACTTTATGTGATTGAGGCACGAAAGAGGGCACTGGGTAGGGAGAAGATTGAGAGCAGACATGGAAGGGAGAAAAGTTCAACTGAAAGGAGTAAAAAGAGAGAAGCTCAACTCTAAGAACTCTGGATGGTATTAAGGACTTCCCAAGCTGTAGCCTGGATACAGGATCGACTCTTAATAGAAACAGGAAGCCAATGTAAAAGATTAGCCGTTAATATCTCAGTGTTTGACAACATAGCTTAGTTTACTTGGTGATTGTTAAATGCCTACAATAACTTCCCGTTCGAATCCACGAGGACTTGCTGATGAAGGAAAACATAAAATATCAAATTAATTCAGTTTGATTTTAAGTCGAATTTTCCTAGTCAGGTTCTTGCTCTTATCTGATCTGAGTTATTAAAGGCAACAAAACTAGCCATATCTCAAAGTTATTAAACTATTCTTTTTTTATTTTTTAAAATGAAATAGACACGTTAAGATTTATATCTATAAAAAGTTATGTTAATTAAAATCAAGCAAAATGCTTTTTTTTTCTCAAACATAATTGAATTTACAAATTAACAGTGTACTTTTTTTCTTGTACAGTTTGTACAACTGGGGACACTGAAAACAGAAAAAAAAGCCACTACAGATCCACATTCTGTGTTTCGCAAACATTGTTGCCATTCAAACATCATTACCGATAAATAAGTGTTTATTTTTGTTGTTCAGCCTGTGTTCCAGCCAGTTCTGGCTACAGATGACTTCCAGATGTTTCGCTCATTAATGGTTCAGAAGAACATGGAGCTGCAGCTTCAAGCCCTCAGGGTCCTGAAAGAAAATAATGGTAGGTTGGACTGACAAGCAAACAACGGTGTACACTCACCAGCCTCTTTATTAGCTATTCCTGTTCAATTACTTGTTAACACAAATAGCTAATCAGCCATGGTAGCAACTCAGTGAATTTAGGCATGCAGACACAGTGAAGATGACTTGCTGAAGTTTGAATTGAGCATCAGAATGGGGAAGAAAAGGGATTCAAATGACATGGTTATTGGGGCCAGATAAGCTGGTTTGAGTAGCTCAGAAACTGATGATCTGGGATTTTCATCCACAACCATCTCATGGGTTTATAGAGACTGGTCTGAAAAACGTCACCTTGAAAATAAGGTGGACAAAAACCTCTGAGGAATGTTTCAAACAACTTGTTGAATTTATGCCACGAATAGTTAAGGCAGTTCTGAAAGCAAAGGGGGTCCAACCCGGTACTAGTGAGTAGTACCTAATAAAGTGGCTCATGACTGTATGTCCAAATACACATCTTCAGAGGGAATGTTGTAACTAAAATGTGTGTGTGGTGTGTGTGTGTGTGTGTGTAGGGGCCCTCCCAGAGTGTCTGACTGATGGTGTTGACGTGATGACTGAGTTGCAGCAGCAGGAGATGAAAATCCTCGAGGAGGTTCTCAAGTATGCCGCACCTGTCTCACCTTCTTCCTCACTGTCTGTCTCACACAAACACGTGCATCGTTAACTGTACCTGTTAAAATGTACAGATCATTAGCACCATATATCTGATTAATACAGCAGTTGGTTTCGATAATCACTCAAATGGCATGGACAGATTTGCTTAACAGCTTTACCAAAAATGAAGGGAGGGTCTGACTTAAAACTCATAAACTATCAATGATCAAACTGTGGATCCAGAGTTGCTTTTTAAACTGAGCTTTGTCAGAGCTATGGTGTCTCAAGCTGTTCTTATTGACTATGCAGGTATCTTGAAGCTCCTACCCTAGATCTCTAATGGGATTTTGTCAGTGACAGCCAGGCCAAATAAAACACAGAGAATCCAGTAGGAATGCAGTTAAGCTCCTTAGGTCTCAGCTAATTTAGGTTAGCAGGATTGATGATCAAAATGCAACTGAGAAAATAGTATTTCATCCCCTTTGTCTTTCCCTCATCCTGTTTATCCCTTTTTAGATCTATCTATTTAAAATGATTTTAGAATCTTCAAAACGTGGATTTA
>JAOXNZ010000105.1:19225040-19238872 GCA_028566095.1 Kryptolebias brasiliensis
CTGCAGCTGAGGCTTGCCTGGAGGAAGGTGGCTTGTCTAAACCATACCCTGTGAGTCTGAGCCTGGTACATTGTCAGCTCCCAAGTTTAGGTTCTTTGAGGTCACAGTCAGCTAACAATGAAGAACATAGACCTGACCAACTCAAGGTGTCCCAGATCATAATACTACCCCCACAGATTTGTACAGTAGGCGTCAGGCATGATGGAGACATTGCTTCATTGTCTGCTCTTCTTACCCTGATAAGTTCATCACTTTGAAAACAGATACTTTTGACTCATTAGGACACATGACTTTTTTTTTTCCATTTCTGCAAACTTGTTTAAGTTCAAGGCTCCGTAGCTGATCGAGGTTTAGTTTGTTTGTTTTAATTAAAGATTTAGCATACCTTGAAGGAATGCATATTGCCCGCCTCCTTTCATGTCGTAGTTTTAGACTAAGATCATCTTATGTTCAGAAAAGAGGGCTTACAGCAGTTTTGGTCAAACCTTGAAAACAAGGTGATATCTCATGTGAGGAGATCTTCTATACATGAGCACTCAGTGTGTGGTGAATGACTCTCAGCTGCTATCTCAGTTTGTAAAACTGACTGAGCTGTAGATGTACATCCAATGTGCTTTTTGAGAGTTTCGATAAAATCCGCCTAGTGATTCATGAGGTATTTTGCTAACAGAAAGGGTTGAAACTATGAATGAATGTCTGCTCAGTTATTCATTCACTTTCAGTTACTTTGCCCTGGATGACTGAGTCTACACTGTCTCACTCATACGGGGGTTTCTACGACTGTAACTAGTTGCTTTACTTTCAGTTCTCTTTGCATTTTATCATGTGTGTAACAAATTTTCATTTTATTATTAAACGATAAGGTTGCTTTTATTTTTTAAAACAGTTTGACTTAGATTTCTGTAGTTGTTTAAGTGCTGTTTGGTTGTAATCATTCAGGGTTTTTCCACCTGGTGTTTTCTGCAGCCGCTGTCAGCGTCAGAGCAGCAGCAGCTCCAGCAGAGGGCGGTGTATCTGTGTCAGCAGCGCGACAAGCTGCACGCACTGAGGAAAGAACAACAAAAAACCAAGCAGCCGACCACAAAAGAGGAAATGCCAACCAGTCCCACGGCAGCAGCCCCCCCCTCCCCGGTAAACATGGCCTGTTTTTGCACTTTCATCCCTTTCGCCTCCTTTGATAAGTTCAAGGTCGACCATGCTGTTGTTAGAAACATTTACTGTGAATCCTGCTCCTACAGATGGAGAACATGAAGGTAAATACTGGGTGTAAGTGCAAAGAACACCTTGGGGTACTCATCTGTACAATATTCACAGTATGTTTGAGGATTTAACTTAGTCTGGCTGTGAATTGTCTCAGTAATCCAGGAACTCAGACACATTTTTTTTAACCTTTTGAGTTTTCATTTTACTTTGATTTCACTCCATTTTGTCAAACTCACACTCACTCCTGGTTTTTGTTTTTCTTTTCTCTTGATTTACGTGATTTCTGTTCTTTTGTTTTCATCTTCCTGTATCTGATCTTACCTGGCCTGTTAGGAGGCAGTGGGACAACCCCAGACGAATGGGGCCAGTTCCCCTCCTCCTGCACCTCCACCTTCTCCTCCTCCTCTTCCTCCAGCACAGTACTCTGCTAACTCCTCCAAACAGAAGGTGATCCATCAGCTGCCTGGTGTGAACACGTTTACTCATTCATCCCTTGTTTGTTTCTCTGGTTTTCTTCTGTTAGCCTCTTTAGCGCAGCTTTAAGCGCACAGTCTTGTCCTCTAGCTAGTTAGTGTGTGTGTGTGCTTGGCTGAATCCAAGTAATATCCCCCATTTCATCTTCATTATTTCACCTGAAAGTCATTAACTTCTGTGCCTGGTCTGATCTGATCACTCAGGAAATCTCTGCTGAGGAGAGAAAGAAGCTGCAGAAGAGAAAACACCTGGCTGACAAGCTGAAAGAGGAAGTGGTCAAGAAATAGCTTTGCTTCCAAATGCAATACTGCTGTTTTACCCTGTCTGCACTACAGTGTTCATCTTTTACACTGACTTTACATGACATACATCAAAATCTTTCCAAAAATATTAAAAGTAAGACTATGTTTTCTTTGTATTTTTATTATTTTTTTCTGTTCACAGAGCAAAGAGTCTTTCAAAATCATGTTTTAGGATTTGGATATATACCACTCAAGTATTGAAAGATGTGATAGCCCTCATTTGTTTGCTTCAGAAATAGAAGTAACTCTATATTTTCCACATTTCCACTTTTATTGAAAAATGTGTTCACAATTAATCAAGCACTGGACAACTAATTGGCTTATTTATTAGTCTTTTTTTCTGCAAAAATGCCTCTGAAAGAGGAGTTTAATATTCCCCAAGGTTGAGGTAAAAAAATTTTAATGACCATGTTTTACAATTCTTTTAAACGTTATAAAGAAAATATGCCATAAAAATGTTGTAATATAAATAGTATATCGTTTGTATTATTCCAATAGGAATAGTTCAAAATTCTAATTTTACAACTGAGTGAAGAGATTTATGGAACAATCACGAGGCTGTTTCTCTAAAGACAAGTGAACAAAGTTCAACTTTGGCCGAGAGGTGAAGAAAATGATCCCAGAGTCGGTGAGAAACTAGAGTTAGCTTGGACATGTCCTGCTTTTTACACGGTTTGCATTACCAAAGGAAGGCTTCTGTCATGTAGTACCGCCTGTCAAGGGTTCAAGAGATTAACACTTTCACATATTCCTAAAGGGGCCAAGAGAACGGTGTGTTGCTTTCTGTGACGAGTGCAGTTTTCACTTAAAGCAATCATGGTGCACCAGTTTATATGTAAAATGATTCTGTATGCTGTTTTAATAAATCACGTTTTGTAGAAACAACTTGGCCTCCAGACTCTGAGTGGTTAAAGAAATGGAAAGCTTGCCAACAAAACGCTCAAAAGGTGAGTCAGTTATTCTGTCATATTACGCTGACGTAGATTCTGTCATCTGGGACGTGACGAATTCTAGGAGTTTAAAAACAAAGCAACTGGACTTCTGTTCATCCAGGGAGTTTTTTTCAGTTCAAATCTGGAAAATGATGGAGTTCCAGGCTTTAAACTGCATGAGAAACTCTCAGAAAAGCTGCTCAGTTTGAGTTAAATTAACAAGCAGAATAATATCAGATTATAATAATGACTAATTATCACCTAATGCGCTACTGGAAGTATTAGAAATAATTAGTTCTTATAACTAAATGGCAATAATCTATGATTTTAGCTTGCATAAACAGAGCATCCTTTGCAGTTTAAAGCTTTCAACTCTAGTTTTAAATTAAAAATGGTCATCAGTACGAAGCAAAACGTTTTCAACTACATAATAGAAGTTTGCTTTCACACTTTAAGGATTCTTTTGGGGGAAAAAAAACATTTTTATCACAAATTATATTGGGCAAAAACAAGTCTAGGTTCACAAGATCAATGTCAGGGTCACATTTAATTTCAAAACTTATCAAATAAATTCATACAAATGTTAAGAATGAATAGTGGTAGTAAATGCACTTGGTACAAATTCATTGGAGAGCAGAAACAGTCATTGTTGGATGATGCCGACAAACTGAGGGAAAAAAAAATTCACTGTTTAACTCCCAACAAGCACATTGGCAAAACTTTTATTTGTGCTTCGACCCTGCTGCCTTCGGTGTGGATCTGATATCTAGTTTTGAATCCCTTCATTTGACTTTGTGCGCTTTCTGAGACCAGGAAGCATCATGAGAAACGTTTCAACCCAACACTGAAACCATCCCGCTGCTTTTTAAACAGCAAGACCTGTTAAACTGAAAACCTTCATCGTTTCAACTGCAGGGGTTAGGTCTCCTTTTCTTTTTTTTCCAATCACAACTAATAAAAACAGCTCAATATCAATTCAACCTTTAACAGCTTCTTTTTTTTTTTCCTTCAACTTATTTTTAACTGCAAAATTTTTTATACATAGAAAACCCTTAATGTTAAACAAAGCTCACCTGAACTGAAATCTCAACAGGGATATTTTCAGCCTTCAAAATGGGAACAAAAGCCTTCTTGAGCCCCTCACCTCGTTAGACTCCCCCCCCCGGTAACAAATGTTGTCTTTATCAGCTAACAATATTACAGTGAAGACAAGGTGGGTGGCTTTTGGTTTCTGATGGAAATAAACTCTAACCCTGAGATCTGTCTGAGCAGAGAGACTTGGACCTCCTGAAACAAAATTGGACACTAAATCTACTTGAAGTCCCCCCCCCCAAACAGCTCAGGCCTACCACCGAGTTAAAACTAAAATTTGAGCTGTCATTAGATGTAAATCATGAAACTAACATTCTTAACTGGACTAAAATACAAAACTACAGACGTCCTCGAAATGCTGTCTGCAAAACTGACTTCACTGCAGTTTTAATGTGTATTTTTATACCAGTATTTGCAACCTTTTCTGCATTTTACATTGAACCAAATGAACTAGATTGAAAGGGCAGAGTGACCCCCCCCCCACACACACCATTTTGTGTGATGACGGAAAAAAAAAACCCCACAAACTGGTGGGCATTCCCTTCCACTTTCAAAACACATCAAGTGAAAAATAATTAAAAAGGAAAAACAAAAAAAAAAACCCCATCTGTACAGTACTTTACTTGAAATACAGGACTTCTGGCTAACACAATCCTGTGAGACTTTGTGTGATTCAAACAAACTGATGCTATGGCCTTTAAAGGTTTGAGTCCTGCTCTACTCGATCTAAGCATCATTACAGCTGAGTGTTCATCCAAGTTTGATTCGCCATCTTCGTTTAATATTTTTATCTATATTTCTATGTTACCAAGATCCCTCTATCTGTGACAGGGCAGCACACATTCAGCTTCAGCCAGTCGAGCTTTTTGTTTATTCGATGGCTAGTCCTGCGAGCCTGAAAGGCCAGCTGAACGGTTAGCAGACTGACTGGTCGTGGTTTGGCTTTCTTTGCCTCTGGAGCCCATTGGTTCAGTTTAGTAAATGGTGTAAAGGGCTGCTGATGAGCCATGGCTTCCTTGCTACTGTTGCAGTACAGTGAAATTAAAAAAAAAGATATATATATATATTGGAGTTGTAATTCCCACAGTCTGTGGTTGGTTTGTTGAACGATGAAGGAAGGAACAGAACATGTGAGCGCAGACAAAGACCAATGAAGTTCTCCTCAGGAGGAAGAAAAAAGAAAATGTTGGGCATCTTAGAGAAAGAGTTAAGTGTAAAAAAATTTTTTTTAAAAATCAGTCTGAAGGAATAGACTGATATGTCTTTCCAGAGAAATTCTCCATCTCCTTTCTCAGAGGGAGCAAACAGAGTTCAGGACTGAGAAAGGCAGGAGCTCGTCTTCGTCCGTCTTCTCGGTGAGACTGGAAGATGGCACGGGCGGGCCGAGGACCAATGAGACGACCAGAGGAAGGGGGACGGGAGGGACTAGACGTCTGTCCACTGTGACCAAACAAGACGGGACAACTAGCCTTAAGAGCTCAAACGAGGTCGTTTCCGTGGAGACTGCTCTTCCTCCTCATCTTCTTCATCTTCATCCTCATCGACAGGGTAGTCCACCAAACCAACAGTCTACAAGAAATTGGGGGAAAATGCAACAAAATCTTAAACATTTTAGGTTTTTCTTGTGGAAATGAGTCTATTGTGATCCATCTTTCGTGTGCAGACAGGTTACCTTTACGACAGGTGTGGCAGGAAGAGCAACTGTTTTAACAGAGGAAGAGGAACTGTTGTTTGGAGCTACTGTAGGTGAGGCAGGAGGGATTGCGGCAGACTTCCCATTGTTGGCACCATTGGCTCCGTTAGCAGCTCCTGCAGAAACAGACAGCAAAGATATTGAGGAGGGAAAAAGGCTTCCAGGATGCTGCATTCATTCATGTTCCTGCAGCTTACCCTTTTTGGCTTCCATAAACTTTTCATAGCTGTCAGAGAAGTCATCCTCCATCCTCCTCTCCACCGCCTCTCCATCTTCGTCATCCTCGTCATCGTTGAACCACAACTCTTCATCCTCGTCTAAAGACCGTGCATCTCTGCGATATCTGAGGGAGAACCTTGCATTATTCCAGTGTGAAAGAACAGTGACAACTAGGAATCAAATTCTAAAAGCATCAGAGCAGTGATTTGATGCGTGTCCATTCAGGCCACTGACTTGTTGAGTTTCTGACTCTGGCGGTCTTTCTCCTGCTCGTATCGTCCTTTCAGCCCCTTAAAGGTCTGAACATACTCAATGGATTCAAGTGCTTTGTAGAAGTTATCCACAATGTGAGCGATAAGAGATTTGATGTCCTCCTGTGAAGACAGGGACAGAGAAGAAAGATCAAACTTTCTGCCAACACGACAAACACCTTTCATCAAAGCAGAGTTTGAGAGTTTACTCACCACTTTAATGAACTCAAAGAGCTCGATGATGGCCGAGTTAAGAAGGTTGTATCGGGTGCCGTTGTCCAGCAGGGCATTAATGACAGGCTCAAACAAGTTCCCTTTGATAATGTAGCGGTTGTAGTACTCGTCTTTTAGTCCAATGATTCTGCGCATGAAACGCAGGGCACCTTGGGCAAAAAAAGAAATAAAAAAAAAAAGACTTGGTAAAATAAATTATGCTGCATTTGCATCTAAATTTGAGTAGAAACATAACTGTTTCATTGGTGAGGTATGGAGCAGCTTTTCAGCTTACGTTTTATTAAAATATGATATAGTGTTGTATACGGTGAGCAACCAGCAGGACAAGCATTAAATGGAACAACGATGTGCACATAAAGGGACTCACAAAGAGCAAGGAAGGTGTGCTTCGAGTTCATGAGCACCAGCACTCTCCTGAGCAGGTCTTTGTTCATGATGTACGTCTTGATGTGGTAGGTGTGGTGCTCCACACAAAAGGTTAGAAGCTCCAGGATCAGAGCTAGAAGCTGAGCTGTCTGGAAATTGTCTACACAAACAAAGACAATTCTGATAAGAATATTATAAACATGCAAGACCGTGTCTCCAAAGTAACATTTAGTCTGCACACTACACCTTCCTGTCCTGTCATTTTTCAAAACAGAGTGCTTTGAATATAAAATTATAGTGATTTGCAAACCTAGAATGTACTACAATTTACAGCATTCTGCTTTTATCAAACATCTGTTGATCAGGTGCAGCCACAGCACCACTTAAGCTCATTTAAACAAAACTTTTATTCACCTTTTTTGTTTTTTGTTAAGGGAAAACAAAACAATTGGAACTAAAACTAAACTTAAATGCAATAATGAAAATGTCTTCGACAAGAACAAAGTCCACCCGACTCATCTGCACAAAAGTCAAACTGTTGAATGTTTTAATGAGGCAAACAGAACCCACCTGGACAGACCGGGTTGATCTTTGCTGAACCCTCAGGCTGATCTGAAACACCATGATGTCGAACAATCAGCCAAAATGGGTTTTTTTTAATCTTGCAATCTGAAATACTTCGCTTTAATGTTCCCAGCTTACCCTTGGAGTTCTTGTCATGTGCCGTGTTGGCCAGCAGAGGAGCAGTGAGGACATGCATGCAGTACTTGTAAAAGAAACTCAGAAATTCGGTTTTCTCCGTTTTCTAAAAGAGATCACACAGCAAAAAAGTGTCACGGATGTTGGACGAAAGAAACAGGTTTGCAGTCTACCAGCGGAGACACCATGTTTTAGGCAGTAAAATGTGTGTGTGTAGATCTTTTTTAGATCCAACAACTCGGGGGTTTTGATTTTAGAAAGTCAAAACCAGAAACTTTCTCACATCGCTCAATTTAAAAGGTAAGTATAGCCAATCACAAAGCAATAATGTCTTTAAATTGCATTTAAGATCATTTTATGCAGTCGTTATAAAAATGTCCATCTGCAGCAAGACATTAACGCTCCAAAATAGAGATTTATGATTTAGATTTGAAATACAAATAGGGTTAAATTAGGAAGCAGCGTGATTTGTATTAATTGCTTTTTGTTGTTGTTGTTTTTTAAATTGCCAATAGCCACAAACGTAGTTATTTAGCTTACATTGGTGGAAGCCAACATGTTCTCTGGGTCAATGAGTGTCCTGAGCAGACCCATCAGCTGGACAGCCCCTCCTAACTCCGGGTCAGAGTCACAAATCATCTGCTTGATCACGACATTAATCAGCAGAACATCCTAAAGTGCAAAAACACACAAATAAGAAAATGCAATCATTACAATACGGGAAAATTTTCATTTTAAACAAAACACAATAAAGCAACTGTCATGCTACTGAAATAAAAAAATATTTTAAAAAAACTTTTTTTAAGTGGACTTTCTAAACCAGGGGTAGGCAATCCTGGTCCTTGAGTGCCACTATCCTGCATGTTTTATTTGTGTCCCTGCTCCAACACCCCTGATTCAGTTTTTAAATTACTTCTTCATGTTCTGCAGAAGCCTGTTAATCACCCATTGAGTCAAATCAGGTGTGTTGGAGCAGAGAAACAAGTAAAACATGCAGGATAGTGGCACTCAAGGACCAGGGTTGCCTACCCCTGATCTAAATTCTTTCTTTGTACATATTGGAAAACAGAAAAACAAAAACGTAAACACTAGACTTCCAAAACAAGTTTAGCAACCTATTTCTCCATGTCTGAAGTGTTGATGGTGATGATAATCATTAACCATACCCTGTGTGTGT
The DNA here is from genome assembly GCA_028566095.1 of Kryptolebias brasiliensis. Classification (NCBI taxonomy): domain Eukaryota; kingdom Metazoa; phylum Chordata; class Actinopteri; order Cyprinodontiformes; family Rivulidae; genus Kryptolebias; species Kryptolebias brasiliensis. The sequence goes on from JAOXNZ010000105.1 coordinate 19,233,683, forward strand.
GTGTGTATGAGTGTGTGTGTATTACATCACTACACACACACAATCATCTTTTATTTTCTACTGAGCCACACTCAGACTGGAAACCGGCACATTTCTACATTAATTCACAGAATTACAAACAATTCTGAGACGAGTACATAACCCCATACAACACCACTGTATTTAACTCGGCCTTTTTAGACAAACTTCTGAGCACATTAAATTTAGCATTATCCCTTCAAAACAAAAACTGTGTTTCATAACAATGCTTACGTCTTCCGTTTGTTGTGGTTCCTGCATGACAAACTCCCTGACCATGGAGGGGCTGAATTCCACCAGGTAAGAGAAAATGTCAATAGCTGCTGCTCTCACCTGCAGGTCATCCATTCCCTGAACGAGAGGGAAAACGGTTAGAGAAAGACATGGAAAGAGTTATACATGCACATACTTTCCCATTAAATCATGCATAACAAAAACACAAAACACAGATTGTGTCAAATTAGAAAACAGGTCATTAACGTTTAAACTAAACTTGTATCGTACCATGACTATTTCAAGAGCAGGTAAAATTCCTAAATTTGCCAAAGTTTTGTAGAAGGCATCCCTGTTTTGTGGCTGCAACGTTTGCGAAAAAGCACAAAATTCTTTGACAAAGTTTACCTGAGGAGTAAAAGGAGAAAACAAGAAAACATCATTGCTCAGCACATACAGAGGTCATTGATCAATGAATATACTTGCGTGTGTGTGTGGGTATAGATATACATCAGTTTGACTTACCAGCTCTCGTCTTTTACTGTCCTCTGTGGCTTCATCTGTGAGCTGTGCAAAGACCTCCGTCAGGAACTTCTCATCCTCCTGTGGCACAGTCGAAACGTGTTATAAAAATTCAGACAATTAGGACATTTTGTAGAAGGAAAATTAAATTTGAGAAAAATGGCAAAAATCGATTCCTGTGACAATTATTTGAGCTTACCACGATCATTTTGCATAATCTTTAGAACTGTTTCCATTTACCTGTAGAACAGTTGGAAGAAACTAACAGAAATTCATATTTACTCTTTCTACTTTTTTGTACTTCTTTACATCCTTTCTTTGCTACGCCTTACAGGGTAAAATCTTTTGTTTCATGGTGCTTCACTTTAATTCATTAACAGAATTTCTGTTTAGTATTTCCTGGCATTGAACTCAGATTTTATTGCAAAACAAGTACCAGAAACGTTCAAAGTGCACATTTTAATTCTAAGCTTTATGAAAAAAAAAAAAAAAAGAGGATCTAAACAACAGAGTACCCCAGAAACAGAAACGCTGAACACACATTTGTCTTTGAAATAGATGGACTTTAAAACAATAAAAACTTTTTTAAAAGTCCAGAGGAACGTCTGATGCACATCCCTCAAATAATCATCACATCAAAATGAAGAAGCTCTACAACACCTATGTGCCTAAAAACCCCCCAAGACAATTTTAATCGGTCCATTGTTAAAGCATAAAATGTGATGTATACATATACTTCTCACAGCTTAATGTCTTCTCAAATGTTGAGTATGTTCCACATTTTTGCATGCTGTCATGTCTTCACACAATGAAACTTTTGTCATTCATTTGTAATCCCATTTAAACCATTGTTTTGGTAAACAAAAGAAGAAAAACTATCAAATACATATAAAACAGTGAAAAACAATGCAGCTGTAGTGTAAGTATTACAAGAATTGTAACCCATCAAACAATATGTGGTCCAGAAAAATCCATTTGAATGTTTTATGTTGCTAATTGTGTCTCAAATCGAAAGCAACCTTCTTACCTGCAACATGCTGACGATCTCCACTTTGTTGAAGAAGATGAAAGATGTGAGTGTGGACAGGAAGTTCTCCTCAAAGACAGAGGGAGTAGGCAGGATTATGTCCTGGATGTACTGAACCCGGTATGTCTGGTGGATCTTCTGCCGCAACTCTGAGTCTGTGATAGGAATCACTTCCTTAAACTTAGCCGTCTTGGTCAAGAATTCCCTGTGTCGTTTCGGCTGAACCAGTGCTGGGTCGTACTCAAGGCAACCCACCACATCCATAATACAGTCGTCAGAGAACATAACCTCAAAGAGGGCTGCTTTGTTGAGGAACAAGACACCTCGAACAATCTCATAGAGGTGATGTAGACCTTCTCTGTTGTCCATGTCCTCACACCCTCTGAAGAGACCTAGAAGTTTCTTGATGTAGCCCTCACTCATCAGCGCCAGGGCAAGTTTCTCCCTCCGGATGGGCGAGGACAAGACAGAGGTAACCAGATCAGCAATTTCCTCAAGTCTGTTTAACTCGCAGGGAGGAAGCTCAACTAGGTGGGTCGTTTCTGGAATCTCCTCAAAGTGGTCTTCCTCCGACTCATCAATGGGATCCTGTGTGATGTCCAGAGCAGGGTCCTTACCTTGAACCTGAATAATAAATTTTGATCAGTTATTAAATTAACATCATACCACTTGTTGCACACAAAAAAAAACATTCATAGCAACACAATACCTGACAAATCTTCTCCCAGATCTCATCACAACCAGCCTTTTCTTGGAAACTTAAGGCAAGATCATAATTATCTGCTTCAGACCAGACAATCAGTGTGTCCTGGAAAAGAGAGAAAGAAAAGTGCGGTTTTGCTCTAAAAACCTTTCTTAATTCACAGCAATCAGTATTCTTTCATTTTTAAACAGTAAGAGCTCATTAAAAGCCATTTACCTGTTGTTTCTGATATGCAGTATTTGGGCTTATCTTCGACTCCAACAGCAATGATCCTGAAAGAGTGTTAATAGTAACTTGTCTGGTACCAATGACCTAGAGTACCAATAGTTCATCAGCAATAGTCAACTTTAAACAATAAGGTCAAATTAGTTTGCCTAAAAGTAAGTTTCCCAATAAACTAAAAACAATAAGTCTAAATATTATCTGAAACAACCAAGTCCAACATTAGCCAGGCTATTTTTTTACAATCCGTTTATTCTTATTATATTGAGCAATAATAAGTTTAAACATGTACGATGAGACTGGGGCCCGCGGTGTGATCACGTCGCCTGTTAAACAAACGAGCATGCTTAGCACAGGAATACAAAAAAAGTTGCTGTTTTGAACGAGATGACTGCTAAATGTTATATCTGCCGAACAATGTCGCCTCCACACGTCCCACTGAATCTACAAAACTACTATGAGCGGTCCCGAAACTAACGTTGATCAACTGAAGCGCTCTGTCAGAACAAGCTAGCATGCTAAAGTTAGCCGACGTAACGTAAATGTGGCTATGCTAACGGAGAACTTACCGTCCGACTCGGCTCGAACTAATAATGAAATTCCTTTCAGTCGTTCCACAAAGGTGGACGAGACGTGTCCGGTGCCCCGATCGTCCCACTGCCGATCTTCATTCAGGGTGTAAACTTTCACTCGCCGCCGTGTGTCCGACATGCTTAACCGAGTCGGAGCTAGCAGGCTAGCTGGCTGCTAACAGACTATCACTTCACCCCGTCTAGTGTTTTCCTCGACCTGTTAACTTTTTCCCCACCTGCATGTTATAAAACATGCGCTTCTAAATTAACTTAACGACAATAGAAATGTATATTTGTGGCTACTTCATCAACACATTACGTCTACGACCTAAAGCTACCAAACAGCAGGCCTAATGCTCAACTAGTAACATTCAAAGAGAGCACAACAACTCTGACGGCCTCCCAGCTAACGTCCACAGACCACCATCTTGTAATCCGATCTTTTTCTTCGTAGATGTCAATCAAGCGCGGTGGGCGGGGTTTACCAGAAAAGAAGTTTCGGGAGTTCAACGCGCCACCTACTGGCTAGAAAAATAATAGCAACTGCAGCCACCTGCAGATGAAAACATGATGTTCAGATTTAATCAGAACAGATCCCTTCACATTCTGCAGCCTTTTAGTTAATATGTATCACTGCATCACTAACTAGCAAAGAAAAAATATATATTCTCACTCTGATACTGTTGTAATCCTTTAGGCACCCTCTCTGCCTAAAGTAGATACTTACAGATAAAGATGCTTAAAAGAGTTGACAACAGTCAAATCAGTAGAGGAAGACATGTTTGAAATTTTTTTTCAACAGATCTAAAAACATAATCTAGGCTATACATTTTATGTGTTCAAAGTATCCTTGAAATCTTCCCAAATTATTACTGTTCTTAATATTGTTAGCCACCTTTCATTTATTTATATTTTGTTTTCAAGAAGCTAGACTTTTTGCAATCTTTTAAAGTAATCTTAACCTTTAACACCAGATGAATCAGTGTATATGCTGGAGTTTTGTCATGTTTCTGAAATATGAGCTACTGTTTGTCTGCTGTAGAGTTTTTGTTTGTTTTTAGACACTTCTTGCTTTGTTCTTCACTTTCCAAGGCTGTGGGAAGAAGGGGTGTGGATGGATGCCGGAAGACATGCATGTGTCCAAATACATAGTTAAGGAGTTAATACAAAATTAATCTAAACAGATTTAATTAGTGCTGCATATATTTAAATTCCGATAATATTTTGATATTATTGAACTTTGTGAATCTGCACTGTTATCGTATGTCTGTGCGCAAAATTTTAACAACTACCTAAAACCCACTCACATGTGGTTGCAATTTTATACGTATCACCTGTCTGAAAGATAAAGCAAATTATTATTGTCATTCAAATAAGACAACTTGCCCAGTGCATTTCACTGCATATATGTGGTATTTGAATAGTCTTCATATGGTGTTTAAGGGTCACAGCACCCCCCAACTGAAGCTCCTCCACTGCCCACTTTCCCTTCTTTTTAAGCACCTCTGCACAGTGTGTTGTTATGATCAGGTACAAGGAATGAGACTGAGTGAAAAAGCAGCCAAAGTAAAAAAAAAACAAACATAAATGACCTTCAGAAACCCTGGAAAAATATTGATCTGGAAGGTCTGTCTCCTTGGAATAAAAGTAAAAAATTAATTAGGAGTGGTTTGAAACTGTTTATTTATTGTATTGTAGGTTTTGCAAACATTTCTAACAAATGAAGTAAAACATGCAGTTCCATCCAACTTAAATGATTATAAAAGAAATCTGTAAGTTAACCAATTTTGCCTTGGAAAGGCTTAAACAGACTTTAGGAACTATAAAAAATATATATGTGTTTAAATTATCAGTGTAAATTCAACAGTGCGATTTAATTTATTTTTTTTCATTTAATTCAGCCTGACTTTCTG
>JAOXNZ010000105.1:19261708-19275238 GCA_028566095.1 Kryptolebias brasiliensis
TTTAGAGCTTTTCAATGGTACCAAATGTGAAGGGGTGAGGCTAATTACCTTACAAAGATTGGGGAATTTAAAATAAATAAGATTGGACAATATTTCTTTTCCTGGTAGTCAGGAGGCTATACCATCACGTGTAATGGTCCTCGCTTAGTTTTTTTATTTTCCAACTTAAGGTATATAATGTCTGAAAGTATAAAATGCTGTCTTTCTAAAAAAAAAAAAAAAAAAAAAAAGGGAAGAAGAAGCTTGTTTTTGTTACAGATTGCCAAAGACTGTAGGTTCACCCACCAAGTTTCACACCAAACCATGAAGCTTCTCTGCGCAATTCTGGTCCTGGTGACCCTTTAACCTGATGATACAGATCCACGTTTTCATGTTCACATTTTTCATACAAGTGACAACCTTACTGGGACGCATTCACTACGTCTCCTCCACCATATTCCTGGTTACGTTTACAAAGGCTGGAGAATCCCAAAAAAGGTGTCTGACAAAATGGCTCTTTTCATGTGCAATAATTTGAACTATATTTGAGTGGAAGAAGCGTGTTAGAAGCGTGTTATTGATGCAACCCTTTAAAATATAAATGCATCATTCACAAGAAATTCATCCCATTTTTCCATGAAAAGAAGAAAAGTCTCAGCGGGACCGTAAGCGTGGTGGACACTCTGTGTTCCATCCTGATGATGAATGGTGACATTTATGAAGCCCAGCTACTCACTCTCCATCTTCAAGCAGCGCAACAATCAAACCCAGTGTTCTCCACGGGGTCCAGCAAAACTTGTGAGAAAAATAATAATACTTTTGTTGCTTTGGGACCAGTTCAACTGTTCCAACCCATGTTCTCGTTAATCTGAGAAGAAGAAGCTCCATTCTTTCACTTTTCCCCTCCGACACAGTACACAAATACCACATCTCCCAGAGCGGGGTCCTGCTCTGCTAAATGGACCGCTTTTATTTTTTACGAGCAAAATTGTATTATCATGGTAAACGGGGCTCTAGATATCTGATGGCGTAATCGCATCAGGGGCAGAAAGAGAGAGTGGGAGAGGAGGTCGGGAACAGAGCGGATTTATTTAGAGCCCTTTTAAAAAGCTTCTTCCCAGAAGGAACTGGTGCAGGAGGGCATGCCAGGCGCGGAGAGTAAACATATTTATCTTACAACTCCGATGGAAACAAAATGATTAGATGAGGACGACCTCATAGGGCTGCAGAGGACCCTTGTGTTTGGAGCAGAAGAAGAGAAAAGTAAAAAGGGTAAAGTTTTGTATCCAGGGCAGGATTAAGGAGGGTATGGGACCCTGAGCTGGAGCTACTTTTGAGGCCCTATCAACATTTTTTCTAACACTACTCATTGTGTGCACATTAACTTAAAGGATTTCTAGTCACACAGAGCAGAGCTGCTCTTTGCTTTAATGTAAACTCTAAAGTCTGAGTCTAAAGCACAGGAAAACTATAAACCTAGAATTTGAAATATGAAAGTGTGCTCTGTCAGTTTACCTTTTTATTTAGCCTCAAGAGGATCTGAACTGTGTCTCTGTCTGAACTAAAAAAGGAAGAAAATCAGTTTTTTTTATGGGCTCAATCTTTTGTTCTGTTATGAAGTGTCATGGCCATAAGAGAGAAAAGGTCAAGATACAAAATATCAGCATGCCAAAAAACAGGAAGCTCTGCATCAGTCTTCTGCAAAGCAACATAAACACTTTGTCTTACTGTCCTGAGATTCCACAGAGCAAGAAACGGTGCTGCTTCTTTTCAAGTTAAAAAAAAAAAAAAGATCTCAAATTTGAGACAAAAAAAGGCAGACCTACTGCATGATTTTATGAAAAATAGGAGGTTGTCTGATAAAATCTTGCACCCATAAATAGCTTTTTCTGCGTGGACCTTAAGCTGAAGGTGAAAATACAGAATAATTACAACAACGCTGCATCGGTCTACAAGCAGAAGGATTCATTATGGCTCAGAATTACACAGAGTGAAGTCATTTAGTAAAACTAGGAGGGCTGTATTTACTTTAAAACAAACTAAGGGGAAACCGATACAGTTGTTAAGTGATATACAAATTAAAACTCTTTCCAGTGATGTGGGCTTCCACCTCATTGAAATAAGACAAATAAGGCATTTGGAAAGCATCCATCCATTAAAAACATTAATAGCATTTAGGGGCCCTGGGTTGTTTATATCAGTGAAGAGGGATGTTTTTAAAGTGGAGGTGGGGGCTCAGTCCATAAACAACAGATGTCTAGATGACAGGGGGGCATCCCCACACTCCATCACTGGGCAGAAACATTTTGCATCCTGCAGTCACCATGGAAACCGCTTAGAAACCAGGAAATAGCTGCATAGCTCTAAAAAAAAGAGCCTATATATGACATATTCTTTTATTCTTAAGGAGACAGTTCTGCAGCTCTGTGTATCATCAGGTTGGACATCTGAATCTGGCCGCCCTCCTCCGCGCGCGGCTCGTCTGCGCCACTCAGCCCACTGCCTCGTGTCAGGCGCGCATTCTTCTCCCCCCTGATTCACGAAAAATTACACAATTTCTCAGCCCGTTGGGGCGGAATCGTGTCAGGATCGTGTCAGGGAGCGAGCGCGCTGTTGCTGAAATCGCACATAGGCGTGGTTTTGGGTTTTGGATGGAGACGCTCCTTCTGCTCCCGCTGGGATCCCCACCTGCCCTCACACCGCGTCTGTCACGGCGCCAGCTGGTGTCTTCCTGAGCTCCGCACTCCCCAGCAGACTTTCTCATTAGTTTCTCCTCTCTCTTTTGCGTGTGTGCGTGTGTGCCACGGAAGGATATTGATTTCGTGTCGCTGCTGCTCTGCGGGGACGCCGGTTCGATCCCCACCGCCGGCGGAGGAGCAGGCGCGCAGGAAGAGTCGCAGCAGCGTCGCTCGGCCTCCCCGGCAGGAAGCACCGCGGACACCCCGGTTCATGTGTAGGGCTGCGAGTCGTGCCCGCAGCGGTTTGCAGGGATGGGAAACACACGCAGGACGTCCAAACGCTCGCTCTGGCTGGGCTCGCTTGTGGTGGCGTCTGTTCTACTTTTAGTGGCCAGCAGGAGAGCCAGGCAGCCGCGCTGTCCCTTGTCCTGTACGTGCACCAAAGATAACGCGCTGTGCGAAAGCGCAGGCTCGATCCCCCGCAGCTTCCCCCCCGATGTCATATCACTGTAAGTCCTGCTTGATTCCATTGTGTGTATTATCATAAACCCTCATGCTATGTTGGAGCAAACAGGCTGTTTGGTTCCTGCTTCTGACACTTGGGGTTTTCCTGCTGCAGCTGCACCCCTGCAAGGAAGGAGCAGACTGCAATAACTGAGACAAGTCTTGCTGCAAAAGCTAAACTGTGTTTATTTGTCGTGTGTGGCTCCCCTCAGATCGTTCGTCAAGTCGGAATTCACCGAGATCGCTAAAGAGAGCTTCATCCACACGCCTGCCCTGCATCTGCTGTGAGAAAATCTCCTCTGAGCTCTTCTTGGTCTTTGTTGCATGCTGTCATTCCCCAGTGAGCTGATCAACGCCATGTTTAATGTTCAAGACATTTCCCTTCCTGTGCTGCTCCACATAGAGGCTGCTGATTAGACAGAGACAGAGAACTGAATTTGTATTTTACTTCTCAGTCTGCGCTGCCCACATATAGGGCTGTGTGGGAATCTGGTCTGACTTCATAACCAGATGTATTCCAGGGGAATCCCTCATTCCTCTGAGTCATGTCTGAGCCTCTATGTTCTTAAGAAACAAGAGTGCAGGATGATGCCTCACCTTATCTCAAAAAAGAAGATTAACAATAAAGGGTTAAGGAGTGACAGCAGGAAGCTGTCATCCAGGTCTAGGCCAGTCTTAGACTCTGGACCCTGCGTTGAGTAAAGTCATCCTAAAAGTAAAATGGGGTCCCAAAAACATGCTGGTGTCAAAAACAAAGAAACTAAAGTAGAGTTTAATCAACAAGGAAACAAACCCGAGCACTGACGGCCCTTAGGCTCCTATTTATACAGAAAGTTTGATGAAAGCCCTGCCTGCTTTCTGAAAAAACAAAAAAACAAAACTTGTTTTACCCAGAAACATTGACAACCCAACTAATTCTAATTCCTCGTTGGCTGGCACTCAGTCAAACTCCTCCTGTAGATGTCATTTCTCCAGCACTTGGAACACAACTTTGTAGTTTTCCATGATTTTTTGGCTGGATTTCAGGGACATTGTCGTGGACATGCCACATGTCGGCCTCATGGCCCTTGGGGGCTCTGTTTCACAACTGGCACAGTAAACTGCTGAACCTCTGCTAAGCTGTGGTTCAGAGTAAAGTTTAGTCAAGTTTGGTCACATTTCCAGTGTTTGTACATGTTGAACAGTAAACCCTATAGGGCAGTACTGAGAGTGTCCTGCCTGCGCTGGGACTGCACTCCGCTCAGACAACGTTCTCTTTACCAGCTCCTTTCTTCACTCATGATGTTCAGAGTGTGTGTGGGCACTCATACACAGTGGTTTTACATTGATTCTTTGAATGTATTCTTTATCTATACAGTCATGAAAATACTGTTGGTAGCCTTCCACAGTTATAAAAGAAAACCCAGCAAATGGGACTGGTCAAAAAGGTCCAGTTTTGTCTCATCAGTCCCAGAAACTTCTGGGCTTGTCAACATTCATTTAGGCAGATTCTTGTCTGTCTGTGTTTTTTTTTCCTTGGAGCTCATTATAATTCAAAATGCGACAGATGCTGTGGTCAGAAAGGGAAAGTGACGAACCTTGACCTTGGAGTTCAGCTTGAATGGTTTTGGATGGTTTCCATGGTTCTTCTTCTACCATTTGTACTATCCATCTGATAACCTGGGGTTGCATTTCCTCTTGCGTCCACACACTGGGAGTATGGCTACAGTCCTACGAACCTTATAGCGTTTAATAATACTGTCTGCTGTGGTCAGAGGAACACGTTTTAACATGGATAGCTATAATCTTCTTTCTGAGCTCCTCAGACACAGTGATGCCAAACAGTGGCTGTTTGTTGTCTTTGTGGCTGATGAAAAGCTTGAAGGCACCTGTGGTACTAATATGGGTCAAACACTTAATTTGAAACATGACTAAAGGATTAATAGTATGTTTAAAGTTACGAACAAATTTGTACATTATTTAGCAATTCTTTGTAAACTAATCATTTTTCACTTTTTTTTTTGTTTTGTTTTGTTTACACTATCGCATACTAAAGGCATGCAGATATCCAACAGATGATTGCTTTTAACTGAATCCCTTTTCACAAGAAATGAAGTGTCGTTTCAATGAGCTGAAAGGGTAGCAACACATTTATCTGCGTCTGTTTAAACTTCCCTTCCTGGTCAATCCTGCTTAGATTTCATTTTCCCCATCCTGTCATTGGCGACTCTAAGTAGTAAAATCTTAACCCGGGGAATCTCTCTGCACAGCCTCTTCACAGCCAACGACCTGGAATCAATAAACGAGGATGCATTTCTTGGTCTTCCTCATCTTGAGTATCTGTGAGTTAAATCTTTTTTCTAGGAAACCTTTTTTCCTTGAATGCACAGAAGTCCTTCTTTTCTTATTCATTTACTTAATGCCCTTTTTCAGATTTATAGAAAACAACCAAATTAGATCAATATCACCCAATGCTTTCCGTGGACTGAAAACCTTGGTGCACCTGTAAGTACAGTTTGTTTATTATTATTATTATTTTACTTACTGTGCAAAAAAACAAGATACTGTACGTTAGTCATCAAAAACAGCCCAACGAGCATTACAGGGTGTAACTGTATACATTAGCAAAAAAAAAAAAAGCACTGTTCTAATAAAATGCTGATGAAGGTTATTGCACAGCTTCTATTGTCACACGGAGCAGCTGTTAAAATGATTATGAAGCAAAAGCTTAAAATATTTATACTTTATTACAGATTAGGCAAAATCGGTGCATTTCTTAAAGTCATACACATGTTTAGGTTGTCCAAGATATCCTTAAGTTACCTGAAGGCAAGGTCTTAAAAAAAGTATACAAAACTTTTAGTAGTGAGGTCAAATTTTCCCCCTCTGTTCCAAATTAGAGAACGCCATAAAAAGGCTGAGGAAGAAGCTCGTAAAAAAAGCTTCATATTTCCCTGAGCTCCCAGTAAGCAAAGCTTTACTTTCCAGGGTGGCAATATGCACACTCACCCCTTAGCAGATATTTGTTCACACAAAAGATCATAAAAACATAATTTATTAGTGTAAAATTGACACACTTTGAGTTCAAATCTGAATGCTGAGCGAAATGTTTTGTCCCTCCTCAACAGGAGTCTGGCCTACAACAATCTGGAGACTCTCCCCAAAGATTTGTTCAAAGGTCTCGAGGCCTTGACAAAAGTGTAAGTATGGTTTATAACGGCATGAACTATTTCCATGGCTCTAATGTGTATAATCTTTAACCTATCATACAGTAAATAAGTCACTGTCTGTGTATTCTCCTATAAATAGAACACTGCAACATTTATTGCACTTCAGCTGAGGTTTCACAAATGCGTAGGCGGCCGAGGCTTTTAACGCCATTAAAATTACATGCAGCAACGAGAGATGGAGCGTTTGCAAGCTACCATTCAGTGACGATGTTTGCTTCTCTTGTTGTCATTAAGAGCACAGAGTGAAGATGTGAGAACCAGCGAGGGGACAGGCACACCTCGTCCTCTGCAGCTGTTCAGAATGAATCTCAGCGGGGAAGGAGAGAGAGAGAGCGAGCGTTCCTCTCGGCTTTTGTCGTGATGATTGCTTTTGTTCCTTTCAGGGATTTGCGTGGGAATCACTTCACGTGTGACTGTAAGCTGAAATGGCTGGTGGAGTGGATATACAGCACCAACGCCACCGTGGATCAGATTTACTGTAAAGGCCCGGCGTCGCAGCTGGACAAGAGGATCAACGACTTGGAACCTCAGTCTTTTGACTGCATCACCACAGGTGGAGTACCAAACTTACTGGGGATTATCAGAGCGATAATGTCCTTATCCATGTCTGTGTCTGTACTATTAGCAAAATATCACATGAATCACTGAACGGATTTTAAAAGTAAATCAATGAATTTACATCAACAACTGATTAACTCAATTTAACATGGCCACCACAGCCAAGTGTCCATAGAAAACACAAAAATGACTATCTCTCATTCAATTTTTCAAATACTGAGCTAAACCATGGTGTGGTAGTAGCTGAGAGTCATTCACAACATGTACTCTTGAGTACTAACAGATCACAGGAGGAATTGCAATATGAGATCACACACAGTGTTACTTTCCAGATTTGACCAAATTGGTTTTAACTGTCATTTCTCAACACAAGATGATCTATAACTCTGGCATGAAAGGTGGTGGGTGATATGCATTCCTTTAAGGAATGCTACACTTTGAATTTAGTTCATTTCTCACTTTTATTTAAGCCTCTTCTGCCATTTGAGCACCACAGTGTTTTTGTTTCCCATACAGAGTTTGCCTCCTACCAGTCCCTGAAGTTTGAGTCCATATCAGTGGAAGCATTTTCTTTTGGGAGCGACCAGTATGTTGTCTTCGCACAGCCCTTCATAGGGAAGTGCAGCTTTCTAGAATGGGATCACGTCGAGATGGTCTTCAGAAACTTTGATGATATTGACAGTAAGTTTAAAGGCGTTCTAAATATACCATGATGTGGTTTAAAGAAGAAGAGGCTTGAGAAGGACAGTGTTCTTTAACCGCTCTGTTTTGTCACAGGCACATCCACAGTGATCTGCAAACCTCTGGTCATCGACAACCAGCTCTTCATCATCGTGGCTCAGCTGTTCGGAGGCTCGCACATCTACAAACGTGACATCTCTGCCAACAAGTTCATCAAGCTCCAGGGTATCGACATCCTGAGAATCCGCAAGCCAAACGACGTGGAGACGTTCCGCATCGATGGAGAATCCTTCTTCGTCATAGCAGACAGCTCCAAGGCCGGCTCCACCACCATCTACAAGTGGAACGGCAACGGCTTCTACTCCCATCAGTCCCTCCACCCGTGGTACAGGGACACTGACGTGGAGTACATGGAGATCTCCTCCAAACCCCACCTGATCCTGTCCAGCAGCTCCCAGAGGCCTGTCATCTACCAATGGAACAAAGCCACCAAGCAGTTTGACAGACGCACGGACATCCCAGAGATGGAGGACGTTTACGCCGTGAAGCATTTCTACGTCAAGTCCGACCTTTTTATCTGCCTGACGCGCTTCATCGGGGACTCCAAGGTGATGCGCTGGGACGGGGCCCTCTTTAAAGAGTTACAGACCATGCCCTCTCGAGGCTCCATGGTGTTCCAGCCCTTCGTTGTGGGCAGCTGGCAGTACGCCATCCTGGGCAGCGATTACTCTTTCACCCAGGTGTACCGCTGGGATGCCAAGAAGGGCGAGTTTGTTCGTTTCCAGGAGCTGAACATCCAGGCGCCAAGAGCCTTTTCTCCTGTTTCCATAGACAACCGTCAGTTCCTGCTGGCCTCCAGCTTCAAAGGCAAAACTCAGATCTACGAGCATCTAGTCATCGATCTCAGCAACTGAGAGATTCTTTCTTTGTTTTGAATTTTATTGAATGGTTAGTTGTGATTTTTTTTTTTTTTTGTGCGTGTGAAGAAAGTTTACATAGCAAATGCTGTGCTGAGCAACTCACAAAGGAAAACTCAAAGACAAACATTTTCAGTCATTTTTAAACCCTATTGAAATCAGTGCATGATCAGGTTAAAGACAAAAGCACGTGTCTCGACTAATCATTTTCTCCCAGAGGCATGCCGCTGAAGTTAGAATTAGATACCAATAGCTTGTGAAGTTTAATGCATGAAGGGCCTTATATGGGCCATCAATGACCCACTAAACTTAAAATAGTCAATCAAGTTTTGTTTTCTTTTTGCAGTCAGCTTTTTAGATTTAACAATGTTTCTACATTTATCTCATATATTTATCTACAGAAGGGAATATTAAAATGATACTTTTCAAGCTGACATGTTTAATGGAACAAATCTGCCAAGCCAAATGTTTACATTTTTCTGTCTTTCCAAGATTTGTAAATGAAGCTTTTGTATGTTTAAAGATGGACCATGACAGTCAGATTCATAAATGTTAAGGAGGACTTAAAGTTATGCATATAACTAGAAAAAAACAAAACAAACTAAAGTATTGTGAGTCTACCTGTATACCGTTGCAACTTACAGTTTTATTGTTAATGGTTTGTATTGTGTTTAAGGTATTGAACAGTTTTTCATGACTGTGAACTATCTGAACTGTTTCCAAACACTTTAAAGACACTAAAATGGAAAAAAATAGAAAATATTGTTCATAATCTTTATCTTTGACTAACATGTATGCAAAATAGTTCCCTTGTGTCATGATTTAGACTAATTCCATGGTATTTAGAGTCAATAAAAGTAATATTTCATCTAAGCTTTCTGCATGACATAACTTCTGTGTGACATCCTGAATTCTGACCCGAGAGAGAAATCTCTGAGCTGTGCAGTGCTGTGCAATTACGACAACACGTGAGAAGTTAAATTAAATAAATACAAACAAATAAATCCTTTTAATCTTCTCCGACAAAGTGCACGCCTCAAATCTACAAAGCAGCACGTTACAATGTCATGGAATAAATACAATAAAATCAGCTGAATTAAAAAAAACAAAAACAAAACAAACAAACAAAAAAAAAAAACACACAAGCAAGGAGATACACAAGTACCTGCACAATCACACTGACAGCAGGACTAAATCTGGCTCTTCAGAAAGGCTCCACAGCAATACTTCCAACATGTGACTCCTCGTGCGTCCTCAGTCCTTTGGATGCGCACGTCTGGTACGTTTCTTTTTAAGATGAACCAAATTAAACCCTGCGTTTTTCTGTAATCAAGGACGACCGAACTAGCATGAAAGAAACACGGGTGGGACACGCTCATGTTCACCCTGGAATACTTGTGCAACTGCAGCGGGGATCTCCTGATTCCCACTGCGGAGAGAAAATAAAGTGAACACGTTTTCAATCTTAACTGAAGTTACAACCTGTGTGGTGCAACTTAGTGTTGTCTTCTTTTGTTTTCTTTAAGAGGCAAAATTAACAGAAAAGGCAAGAGAACATATCCCTTAATATTCCACAACATAATTTGGTGCTCTTTAAATAAATTTGAAAACACTACTTTTATATTGTGGTTGTTACAGAAAAAAAAAAAACAGGTGGGGGGGGGGGTGCTGCTGACAGAAAACTCGACAGAATTTTGCTCTAAGAGACATGAATAATATTAGGAAAGAACTTAATCCCATGAAAAAAAAGACTTAACAATAAAATTCTGTACAGAACTCAAAATCAATATACAATACAGTACCTGCAGATGTTATGCATACAGTACAATTCTTTTTATACATAAGTTTTAGTATGGGCTCCAGCCTGATCTATATACTGCCTTAACACAGGTGGAAATGCGGTTATCTTAAGCTTACAGTAATTTTAATGGTTATTCAGCGAGGAGATAGATCTCAAAGTATTTAGAAAAACAGGCTGAAAACATTATTGCAGGATGGTCATCTTCAGTTGCATACTGCATGTGTTACATGACTGCGTTCTCTGACATGTAGCAGCGGGCTGATGAGAGAGAGACGAGGCCGGACGGAGAGAGAAAAAGAAAACGAAAAAAGAGGGGGGTTTACTTGTTTTTGCCGTCTGTCCGTCACGGAGGTTGAATCTCGTAATATCTCTCTGATCCTCACTACCCTGTACAGTACATTCACGGCCAGTATTGCACATTACCAGCCGAGTCCACCCTGATTCTGCGTGGTGAGGCCCTTCAGTGCTGATTTAGTCCCGTGAGTCAACACTAATCCAGTGATGAGACGAGGC
This sequence comes from Kryptolebias brasiliensis, assembly GCA_028566095.1. Classification (NCBI taxonomy): domain Eukaryota; kingdom Metazoa; phylum Chordata; class Actinopteri; order Cyprinodontiformes; family Rivulidae; genus Kryptolebias; species Kryptolebias brasiliensis. The sequence goes on from JAOXNZ010000105.1 coordinate 19,272,549, forward strand.
TCACCGAAGCCTGAGTGGTTCTCCATCTGCCGTCACAGTTTGAGCTCGTTGGCAATTTTGCAGGCGATGTTCTTAAAGGCGATGGACGTGCCCGATATCCTCTTGAAGCGCACGCCGTTGAGTGAAAGGCGGGGCAGCTTGCACACCTCCATCTCCCACTGGACCAGGTTGTCCTGGCGAGCGTCGCCGTGGACGCAGAAAAGCAGGAAGCGTTCGCGCTGCTCGTAGTCGCAGCTGTTGGCGTCCAGGACTTTCCGGATCTCTCTCATCATGTCGGCGGGCTCCATGGAGGAGGTGGTCTTCATGCTCCAGGTGAAACGCAGCGAGCGGGGCTTGGCGTCTCGACTGCTGTCTTCCTTAGAATCGCCAGACGCGCTCCTACAACAAGAAATGAAGACGGACGGACGTGTTAACAGAGGCAGAAGTTGGTTAGAAGCTCTCAGTAAAATCAGCCTCCTGTTAGTAGTCTCACCTTGGTGTTTCCGTCCTGGCACTGGCTTCTCCCTCACTAGGCACCCTGAAACATACCCAGTATAGACTTTTTATATTCATGTGTTAATATCAGCATCACCTCTTCACCCCCACTCACCTACTACCAAAACCAGCCAAATTGTCATTGAACACAGATGGGGTAGTCAGGCATCATGCCAGGAAAGAATCCACACTCCTGGGTGTCAGGGCTCAGCACACAATGAGGTGACCTTCTGCGGTACGGACCCTTAGAGCTCACATGTGCATCATCCCATCGAGTGTACCATGCCTTTCCTTAATCCCCAGTGATGTGCTAAGAGTGGAAAAGTGGTTCTAAATCTACATTTCTGCTTCTGTAATTTGCCTGGTTATTTCTCTTAAGCTCAGCGTGAAGACGGAGGAGAGGAAGGAGAGGACAGCTCGCAGCTACATGGACAGACATCTGGTGGCTTAGTAGAGACAAAGCTGGTGAGCCAAGAAGTTTAGTCATAAAGGCGGTGGACACATGGGAAGGAGAGACATGGCATAACAAAGGTGTTGGAAGGCAAGGAGGTGGTGTTGTTATGGGCAAATACATAAAGGAGTTGAAAACAAACAAGGCAAAGAGAAGTTTCTTTTTTTTTTTTTTTTAATATATATTATTTTTGGACAGGAGGGAGGGACATGAGCAGCAAGCGTTAAGTTCTCCTACCTCCGGGTCGACCTGAAAGACAGAGCTCTATAGGCGGGAGGAAAAGAAGAGAAAGCTGTAAGCCTATAGCAGGTGGGGCAGCGTGAAGGTGACAGTAGGAGCTGATTACATGAAGAGTCTGTCCTTTCTTTGTTGCACTGACAGAAAGTCAGCAGAAAGGACCCCAGCATGGCTCGACATTCCTGAGATTCTGAGCTAAAACAATCTAAAGTGAAACTATGAAACTGTTTAAGTACAAACAAGCATACAAGCTGCGCACCGATTTGTTTTTACTAACCTGCGGACAAACTTTGAGGTGATCTTGCTGATGATTCCTGTGGAGGTGCCCCTGCGTTGCTGCGCGAGAGCCCCCGTGTCATGGGACAACGTGGGCGAGGCTGGGGGGCCGTTGTACGTAGCACTGCGGCGGTCTCTGAGCTGAGCTCCGTGAAAGGTGCTGCGGCTGGTCGTGCCCCGGGGGAACCGGTTCTTCTCAGGGGTGCTAATACTGTGTACAGACGGGGAGGTGGAGGGATCACGTGGCGAGGAGCTGCAATGTCGCCAGATATCAAAGAAGACAATCAGAACATGTGAGAAAATATTCTGTCTGTCCGCATCCTCAATATAGATAGAGTGAGTGAAAATGGTTCAATTCAAAGCACTTTTTGTGATCTTTTACAACCCTGTCAGTGCAGATGTTGACCTGCTGCCCACCTGGATTTAAGCTCTGTGTTGTCATCGATGGGGGGCAGTGTGCTCTTTGAAGGATGCCCCGACGAGGACATGGACTTGGTGTGACGAGGTCGTGTAGAGCTCAGTGCAGTGGAGGCCGTGCTTCCTGACACCTCCGTTAAACTGAGGACCAAACGCAGAAAGGACAAAGAAATGCCACACTAATATGTGCACAAAATCAGGATAAAGCCATAGAATAAACAGGAAGAACCATTTAATTTTGTAGATAACTGTGTCATATTTACCTGCTGTCTTTACCATTAGGAATAGCTGAATAGCGATCTGTGGAGGATCGTTCACACACATATGTGTTTCTGCGGGTCATTGAACCGTTGGTCTGCTTATGGAGACAAACACCAAAAAGCAGAGTTTCAGTGTAAAAAAAACAACAAAACAAAACAATAAAACAAGACAAATTGGATTTGCTTGTTCCAAGTACATCATCATTACAGAGACGAAAAGTATACAACTGTGATACTACTACACTTAAAAAAAAACCCACTTTCAGTCACCTTTTCCATGTACATATATGAGACACTAAAAGAAAACTAAAATATAACTGAATGATTGAATATATTTCTAAAATAAAACAAACAAAAGTCTTAGTATTTTTAGAGCATAAAAATATTGAAATAAAAAGTTGTAGGTAGAAGATAAAAGCTAATTTAAAGAAAGCTTACAGGAAATAAATAATTTAAGTATAGAAGAAAGAATAAGTATATTTAACAACATAGAAGCTAATAAAGTGGGATTAGAAAGGCTATATACTGTAGCAGACAGGGTCACACGCAGACAGGGTCACAGGGTCTGACTTGTC
>JAOXNZ010000105.1:19366979-19390483 GCA_028566095.1 Kryptolebias brasiliensis
TGTACTCGAATGGCCTCCACAGTCACCAGATCTCAATCCAATAGAGCACCTTTGGGATGTGGTGGAACAGGAGATTCACATCATGGATGTGCAGCCGACAAATCTGCAGCAACTGTGTGATGCTATCATGTTAATATGAATCAGACTCTTTGAGGAATGTTTCCAGTACCTTGTTGAATCTATGCCACGAAGGATTAAGGCAGTTCTGAAGGTAAAAAGGGGTCCAACCCGGTACCAGCAAGGTGTACCTAATAAAGTGTCCGGTGAGTGTACTGGCTTGATCAATGAATTACTAATCTTTAAAAAGTAGGTAGGGTTGTTTTTGATCCGTTCCCTTCTAGTTTATGACCTCAGTCTCTGGTTGACATGTCTTTATGTGTTAACTGCAAGCTTGGTTCTCATGGGAACCATATAAACAGTCATCCTTGTGTGCAAGAACTGCTTATTTATTGCCTAAAGGCAACCTTAAAGGGCCAACACACATACAGAAATTTATTTGTGTCACCTAATATGTATGTGCACAGATTGTGTTTTGGTGTGTTTGAGGGAGATACGGCTTCTTGTGTTTGCCTGATAGACACAAAATGGCCTCTATAGATGCGTCTGAGCTGAAGTATTGTCTTATAAATTACACCCGAAGCCGATCATGACCCTGGTAGTGCAGGCCGGGGGCTTGGGGGAGGTAATGAGAGCGTGGTGTAATAATTGCTGGCTGGGATGGTAAATAGGGGGGGTCTCTGTTTCTCTTGAACAATGAGCTAAAAGGACTCTTAACAGTGTGCTGTGAAGAGCACATTGTTTGTGCGCCTGTGCTATGGCATGACCCTGATAAGGAATACTCGTCCTTTTATTGAACCACAGCATTGTGTAACTCATTTACACCTGGATTACTACTGCTACTCACGTGACACGTTTTCACTCAAATTCTGTATGAGATTTGTGAGTTTAGATTAGTTTAATTGACTATTCTGGCAAAACAAAACAACAAAAATTGCTTAGGGAACTATTTGGTGTGGTTTTCAGTTTTCACACTCATAAATCTCATTGTTTTCTCAATCCTCTCCCATGATTTCAGCTGCTCACTCTGCAGATTTTTATGCTGGAGTACTTTTGTGTGCCCACATATTTTAGTTCATTACACACCCTTTACCATGCTTTCTAACTGTTGCTGATTTTCCAACAGTGGTCGGACAGTGCGAACGTGAAGTTGTGCTTTGGGAAGCTGAACTTTTGCTGTGTGTGTCAACGGACACCTGAATATGATTTCTCTGTGCCCACTACATGCTTGCGTTACTCTGTGGGAGAGTTGATGTGGTCATATAACTAGAACGCCAAACTGATAGACAAAGATGCTGAAGTACACTGTTTTGACCTTTGTCTTCAGATGAATCATGGTTATTGTGTAATCCGAAGAGTAAAGTGTTAAAACACAGTGGGTTTTTAATGGTGTCATCTCCTAGAATTCATGTTATCAGTTTAATATCATGTCTAGGTTGTAAGAAAAACCACATTAGTCACCTAAGCAAGTATCAGCTTGGAATACTGAGCAACTCAGAACTGAGAAATCTGTATAAAATGTATTACATTCCTATTATTCCAGAGAAACCTGCTTCACCACACAATAAAAATGTTGTGAAATAACATTGTTTAATGTTGAACTACTAATCTGGTCATGAGTAACGCAAAAGCAAATATAGGACTCGGCCTATCACAAGCTGTTTTGAGCTTTTTTAGATGAAATTCAATTTGTGTGTGGTGTGTTTATGGATGTCATAATAATGGCAATAACTAACTCATCAGACTCAAAGGTGGAGGGTTTGAACAAACAGTGAACCACTAAAATCTGAGTTTCTTCTGACACTCAGACAGCACACATCTACTACCAGTTTTGATCCACGCCTGCTCTTGATGCAAGTATTGTTGCATCCCTAATTTCTCTCTAAATGGCATCTGGCCTTTGGTGGAAACCTTTTAAGGAGAAAAATGATCTGGAAGCTGAGAGGAGTTTAGAACGCAAAACTGTCTTTAGTTACCACTTTGAAATGCTGGTAATATATTGTATGTCTTTAAAATGTAACATTTTTTCTATTTATGTCTTCTTGTGGTGAGTTGGAAATGTGGATTAATCACACAGAAATTCATTGGCATTTGTATTTTACTCTTCTGTTTGATGGACTGCATAATGTATTGTTCATAGTCCATTTTTTATGCCACTGACAGCCAGTACCTGGCATGTATTAGTAATGCTCTTCTTCAGGGGCTTTTGTCAGGACTGAAACTCTACTGTCAAGGAAGATGTAATAAATATCAGACCTGGAACAGTTCACGTGGTGACTTTCAGTACTTTGCATCTTGCAGCTATTTTTCCACTCTTTTTTTGCATTTGACTGATTAAACCACACAGACATCATTATAAGCTGGTGTCTCCCACATTTCCCTCTCACTCATTTTTTACATACGAGTCAATAAAATACCATTTTGCATTTATATTATTCCATAATACCAATTACCCTTTAGTGATATTGTCATTAAAAAAAAAAACAATTTAACAATCATTGTCCCCTCCTCAATTTTGATTCCCATTTCCTTCTATCTCCCAGATTGGACTGTCTTCATCACATAAACAAGAAGTACAGAAATATTTCAAGAGTGCAGATCATGATTGATAGGCTAAGTGCTGCAGTGCATACAGCGAGAAGAGATGTTGCAGAAAAAGCACAACTGCTTTAGAGTGTTGTAAAAGCTCCCTTTTCTTCTAAAGATTTGCAGCTGAACGATGCAAATGCTTCTCAGAGTCACTAGACACTCTGCTGTGTGTTTCCTAACCTTTTTGCCCTTGCTGCCTCATCCTCTGGTGCAGCATAGTAAAACAGAGAGTGGGTGAAAGAGATGAAGAGAAATAAAGCAGAAAGCCATTAGGGAGTTCTCTGTTGCCTCACCTTTTTGAAGGACCACTATGCTGGAACAGTTTCAACTCTTGAAGCAGTGAAGGGAGAACCAAGAAGCACACAGACACAAATGCTGTTGCAATGTCTTGGAAACTTGCAGTAATTAAATTCAAAGACTTGCTCAATAAAACCTACTGATTCATTTGCGTATTAAGGCTATATCTGTAATTGAAAGTGTGTATGGCCAAAGGTAGAACAGCCCTAAGGTGAAGAATAACCTGGTATGGTTTAAGAAGTAACTTCTGCTGCCGACAGTCAGTCTCACAATGCCCACCTTTTTATTCCACTTCATTACTTTGCATTAGATTGATTGCTTGTTTTGTACTAATAGTTATTAATCTTATTGAGTTTATTAACAGTTATGTAGCTTGCTACTGTTTGTTCTGGCTATGACAGTGCTGCTCTATCTGTGTAAAGAAGGCAATTTTATCAGTTTCAATTTAAACCTTATTGTGCAAAAAGACAAAAGATGATTGTCCCTAAAAGAAAGAAATGTTGAACAACAAAAGCAGTTATGTATCAGTAAACCCGGCTAAAATAACTTCCTGCTGTTATGGGAGACTTGCAATGATATGTTGTTTTATCCAAACAAAAGCTCCTGTCAGATGGCAATTGAGCATATTTGTGTCGTGTCTGAATGAGCCCCTACGGTACTTTGTGGAAACATTTTGCAACAAAAAGATTGACTAAGTTGGCCCTAGCAAAGGTCAGCACCACTTCAGTTAAATGGTACTGAAAGTTATGTACTGAGGTGAGTTAATTATGAACACTACCAATGTTACTACTTTTAGTGTAATTATTTAACATGAACATCATGTTTGACACACTCATATAAAATTTTCTTATGGTATTACATGTCGTTTTGTATAAACTGAGACTAACTCACCTAAATTGCTGTTCAATCCTGTGGAGTGGCAAATTCAGGACATACACCGTGATAATTAGTACCATTATTTTCTCAAGCATATCTAAATAAAGCCTAAAGAACACCAACAAAAAAGTGACCAATGTCACAAAACATGAAAGTCAAAGCCTAAACAGACCAATAAGAAATCATCTCAAATGATGATGTGGGTGTTTTCTCCATTTTCTGGTCACTTTGATATCACAGAGTAGTTCTATCATAGAGCAATTCCTTGTGATGAATCTATTTCTAGAACTTATAAACTGCAGTGGCAGACAGTTTTGATCTACTTAATTTAATATGTGACCATTTGTATCTGGACAATTTATCTAAAGAGACCATGGCAGCAGAATTGACCTTCGCAAAGAGGGTTGTTTCTAAGGTGGGATGAAAGGATTTATAGGCTTTTAGGTCTTTTCCAATTAACTTATCAGAGGATTGTACTAACTTAATTTTTCTTTGACCTGTTTCCACACACTTGTTTAGGAACAGTAAATGGCTGACTACTGTTCTTTTTGTGCACTGTTTTGTTTCTGCTTGGGCATCTAAACAGTAATAAATGCAGTAAACACCACTACATTCAGTTAAATCTTAAGCCCATTCAGATCTGATGATTGTAATTTTCTTTAGGGCTTTTAATGAGAGTAAAAGCAGCATCTTTATCAACTTTATAGCTGATATTCCTACTGTGCGGTACTTCACTTTCCAGCCTTACAGGCATTTCAGCTTATCTAACTTCATGCTGGATAGAATCGCTGACAAAACGGGCAATCTCCTTGCAGTAACTCGGAACAACTGTGACAGTGTTTCCCTTTGTTTTTCAGACTCTTAAAAACCTTTCAACAAGGCAGGTCAAGCACTGCCAGCTGCAGCCTCTCTCCTTCTCTTAGATGTGTTGTTATTGCAGTGTATTTTGTCTGTAGGTTTTGATGTTACAGCCTTTCATCTCAGCCTTTCTGTACCAATCTGTCCTGAACCAAAGGTCTTAAAACTTAGCTTCACAAATACAGGATTTTGTTTTGCTCAAGTTATCACTATTGTACCTTTATAATCAAAAGGTTTAAAAAGGTACCAACTATATAAAATGTAAATCTGGTGGAAAAAATGAAGAGCTGTTATGCAAACTATAGATGCTATTGCATGTGATTGAATTTAAGCTTGCTATTATACTGAGCTAGTAAACTGTTAAAAGCCAAAATTTGATATATCAGATTAACTTAATCCTTGAGCTATATCCCCAGTGACCTTGCTATATGTCTGCTCATTTTTGTGAGTAACTACAGGACTGTCCAAATGTCTTTTTAAATTGACTATAAATATCATAATACTATTAACTGTGACACTAGTTCCAGTAGCTAGGTGATAGCTTTGCCTTTGCTGACACTACAGCACAATTAGTAAACTTTTAGTGAATCACAGAGGCAGCATGTCCCCTCTGGACCCCTGGGTGATCTATATAGCCCATCTCAGACAGGAAGGAAGTGCAATTCAGCTCCTGTTTCTGTAATTTGCTTCACATCTAAGAGACAGAAGGCAAGCATAGCAAATTTCTGTCAAACTTTGTCATAGACGTACTGCAGTAGTGCTGCTCAGCTCCCTGCTTTTATAAGACTGCCTAAAGCAATCGTTTCTTGTCAGCTGCAGAAGTGCTGTTGGGCCATTTTATTATGGCCCTTTCAGGTTGTTATTGAGCTGCTTAATTTTGCTTGTTGTGTCTATGAATATTTAATGTGTTGAATTTGTCTGGCTTAGTCACAACTGGGAGCCCAACCACTCTTGTATCCTCCTAAAGTACGCCTCTTCACTTAACATGAAGTACTGCAGTATTGTTTATTATTGAGTAAACCATGTTTTAGAATATTTATTTTTTTACTGTTTTGTCATTGACAAACATCCTAATCATATTGTCACATATTGAATTTCCTAATAAGTGAAAGTTAAATAACACCCATTCTTTGGAGAAAAAAGGATAAACTTAACATAACATTGGCTAATCATATTAAGTTTGGCTCAGTTTTGATCTAAAACTGAAAATGTGTGCTTAGCTGTAAAGTACTTGTTTTTATCATTGTGGCCACATTCACAAGGTGGATGAAGGTCACCAACAAAGTGCTAACTCATCTAGATGAATGCTAGGAGTAGTCATTGTTGGCGTCTGGATCATTAACTTTAGTGCTGAAGAGAAATAGCTTTCAGTGTAGGAATTGCCACCCCAGGACTAAATTCATCCGGTATTGATGCTATCATCTTCTCTCTCTTTGTTGGTCTTCCTTTTTTATTTTCCAAATATTAACACAGGAATTAAAATGTCCTACAACTCTGAGACTTTGTGATATTATTTTCCATATCTTGATTTATGATTTTTATTTATTTTGGAGATCTTTAGCTGAAGTTAGACTACATTGAAATAACAAAATAAAATGATCTGTGGAGCCGTTTTTATTTGAGTTGATCACCACATACTAGCAGAGTGCTTTGTTGATAAGCAAACATTTAACCAAACAAGGGATTGTTTTAACTTGGCTCTGGTCTTTCTCCAGAAAGCTGTTAGGGTAGAAGTAAGAGGGCAAATTGTTCATAACTTGTACATTTCTGGCAAAGATGACTCACTATGGAGATGGAGAAGGATGACTCATTCTATTGCTCTGTTTGAGGGGTTCTTTCATTGGCTTTCCCACTAAACAAACCAGTTAAAATGGTCCTCTGAGTCAGACCACTACTCATCGCTTTCTCCTCTACCTAATCACTATTAAAATACGATTGTGTTAGTTGCTATGGAGATTATTTAAGAAGTCATCACCTAATTATTCATTCAGCAAGCTGAGTATTAGGTTGAGATAGAGGTGAAGGCCCCTTTCTCAGCACCCCCCCCCCCTTCGTAAAACAGCAACTCAGATACTTTTCTTTCTACATCATTGTTCCATCTGGTCAGCATGCTTCCCACTCAATCCCTTTGTGTTTATGATCCTGATGACCTGATGTTCCCAACATATAGGAATGACCATTGACAGAAGCTCAGATCAGAAAACCTGGAGGTCCACAACACAAACACCTGCTCTCATAAATTTACACTTTTCAGGTTAGAGAAGTTTGCGGCTGTTTTTATTTCACCTTTATTAAAGCCACTACTGATGCATTACACTATACTAAAACCTGGGGCAGTAAATTCAGTTTATGCCATGGCCTTAGGCATCTTAGTATGATAGTGGTTTTTATTGTGGCGTTATCTAAGCTCTCAGCCCCACTGAGGCATCAGATTATTTTTGTTCTATGGCATATTCCAGCACAGCTCTAAAAGCCTCTTAAGCAAAGATCTTTTAATAACTACACAACAAGACAGATTTTTCATATTTCTGTTTACCATCTGTTCTTGTAGGGGTTTCAGAAGATCATTTTGATATCTTGAAATGTCTCTTTAGTTACAGTTGAATTTCATTATCTTCATTATCTGAGCTTCACTCACAGTATTTGGAATTTAAAGTATTCAGTTTTGTGCTTAGTTTAAATTTTCCTTTTTGTAATTTCTGCTGTAGATGAAGGCTTTCACATTCTATCTTGGACACCCTCATTAAAAATCCCTAATTAAAATTTACAGTGTATTTTTTAGATCGGTATGAAGCACCCACACCCTGATATAAAAAAAAATAATTCAAGCTTCTCCGGAATCTGCTGAGGTATTTTATTGTCTGTGCTGATCAGATACATGCTGTGGGATTATATGGAATTTCAGGAGTGGCTTTCTGATTGCTCTGTTGACATGAAGAAATGAAGGTTGTGGAAGCAAATATAGCTATCACGGAAATACAAATTTTACACACACACACACACACACACACGCTGAACCATGGGTGGGGGATCAGGCACTAGTTACAGAGAATTGTTGCTCTGCCAGCATCTTCTTAACTTGGAAATGGAAGTCTTTTTCTTATGTTCTTGTTTAACTTAACTTATCTAATCTGCTTGACTGACGTTCATTCTCTCTCTCCTGCTGTGCACAGATGTTCCTGACTGTATACCTCAGTAACAATGACCAACATTTTACTGAGGTTCCCGTTACCCCTGATACACTCTGTCGGGATGTGGTGGACTTGTGCAAGGAGCCGGGGGAAACGGACTGCCATCTGTCTGAGATGTGGCGTGGATCTGGTGAGTGGGATTGTCAGCGTGTTCAATATTCTTGAATTCTTTAGTCGTCTGCTTGATTTCTTTCGTTAAGGCTTGTCTCTTTTTTTAGTTTGAATCCGCATTGCAAATGGCGTGAGGTCTATAATCCCTGTTACAAACGCAAGTGCATAAATGTTTCTTGCATTTCTAAAATGGAAGGTGCAGTGGGGGATTGAAGTCTCATGCCTGCCTCATTTTCCCCCTTTTGAGGTTCAATAAGTATTCAAAATCAAAACTCAAGGAGCCAGGCTTTATAGCCGTTTCCATGGTGATGCTCCAGAACAAATGAGGAAAGTGCCACTTATTATGTTTGAGTACTTCCATAAGTAGTCTGAATGAAATGAGATGGCAAGATATTGAAAACAGTCTCATTTTGCAGCCTGTTTTACTTTCCTTATAAACACAATGTTACATGTAGGGTTTGGGTGTAAATGATTATTATTGTTTTTGTTGCGTGTTGATTTATTTTGCTGTTCTGCCACTATAATAGATCAGTCTCATTGACTTCTGTTTGACTGTAATGTGTCAGTCCCTTCATGTAATAAAATGGTCTTTAGGCTGTAGATGAAAATGTCAGAAGATTGGTTGATGAGCTCTTTGGATCAGTGCCAGACAGAATAATTGACATCAATTTAATATTTTTTCCCCCTGAAGGCAGAGACATCAACAGGATGTACCTTTCTGTGTAGGTTGAACAGCTTTTACAAAGTAAACAGCATCTGCAAACTTGACCTACCTTAGTCTTGCTGTATTTCTTAACCTTGGCCAGCCTAATATACAGTTATGTTTTAACCTCACATCTTATATATTTTATTGTATACTTTATTTGCAGAGAGAGCTGTGGGTGATGCTGAGAGGATGTTGGATGTACTCCAAAGATGGGGACAGCACCGGGGAGAGGTGCGCTTTTTTCTGCGCCACAACCGAGCTCCTCACAGGGAATCAGGTAAACTTTGATCTTTTAACAGACCAGTCAGCCTAACATACAGCATATAATGACTTGGAAAGAGTAAAGGTTACCCTTCTCTAACGCAAGTCACGACTGAGTAAAGTTTGTCCTCAGAGAAGACATTTGACACCGGCACTGGAAATGCCAAAGATGCCTTCAACCTTTAATGAACAAATGTCTACTGTTTAAAGCGAAATTGCATCACCAGCTATTTCAGAGCTAAGATGAAACCAAATCAATTTGCTAGTGGCAAAAAATTGGAAATAAAATGCTTAATAATCCTTTTATTTACTGTGAAGGACCTGCGACCTGTCCAGGGGGTACCCTGCCTCGTGCACAGTGACTGCTGGAGATAGGCACCAGCTCCCCGCGACATGGAAAGGAGAAGTGGTTTAAAATTGGATGGATGCTTTTGTTTAGTTAAAGGTTTAATATCAACAGGAATTAAATCCTTATACTTTATTTAGCCATCTAATTAGAGATTAGATGCAAATGCGGTGTGTCCAAGCTGCAGCCTGTCATTTTTCAATTTTCAGTTTTTAGGAACCTAGAAAAGTCTTATTGCTTGTTTGCTGTCCTCTCAGCCCTCAGTTGCGTAACTAAGCCCTTTACTCCTCACAGCTTGAGTCTAGCCCAGGGATTAGATGGTTGTTTTCTCTTCCTGTTATCTTTTGCCGGTCTTGTTTCTCACACTGTTAGCTCTTCATTCTTGCAGTGAAGCTCTGCATTGCTTTTTTTCAGTAGCTGTGCTTTTTCTTTTACTGAGTTAGATTGATTTTCTGTTTCTGTGGTGGCCAAATTGGATAAATATCATTGGACTCTATGTCTTTATTCTACTGCAGTTCCTTAGATGTTTACGTCTTCCTGATTCTCTAAAGGTATTTTGTTTATCATCAAGTCGAAGAATAAAATGTATTATCTGCTGAATTGAAATAGCAGAGTAACCATACACTTAATGTTGAACTTATTGTAATATGTTAAGCTTGTCGAATAACACATTATTAAGGGTTGACTTGAAAAAAGTATACAAGATTGTGACATTTTGTATAAAAAGTTCAAGCATACAGAAAGTTTTGGACCCACTCACTGAAGAGTTGTGTTTTATATTAAATCCTAAGATTATTGCAAGTCATAAAGCACACTGATCCCTGTCGTTTCCCAGAATAGGTCAGCTAGATTGTTTAACCTGATGTACACCCTTCCCCTCAGCAACTACAGAAAAACCGGTGGATTTCATGCTGGTTTATGTGAGACACAAATGAGCAAAAAGCTAAGAGGAAGTTCTGATCATTTTTCACAGCTGTCTGTAAAGGCCAGTGGTTTCTGCTGTCTGCTGTTTCTTAGTTTTCACTAAATTGGACCGAGAAGTTGCTTTAGATGAAACACTGCGGCAGGATGTGATTTCTAAAATCGTCCATCATATCTACTCCTCAGGCGGCACAAGAGGCTCAGATTCAAAGAGGAATGGAGTGAGAGCGCCCCCAGACAGGAAAATGGAGAATGGGGTAAGTTCTCATATTTCTTTAAACAAATACTTAAAATAATGTATTGATAGCACACTAGGTTTACCAGATTGTTTACAATATTTGAATTTTAACAAACAGAAAATACAAAATGTTTCGATGCATCAGCATCCCTTTTATTGTAAAATGTGAGTCATACATTTAGTATGAAAGTCTGGTATGTTATGTTTTATTTGACATGTAAATTATACTCCTAATTCAATTCACAAAAAAGTGCTTCTGAATCAAACAAGCATGAATGCATTTTATTTTGTTTTGAATACTTGTTCAGGTGGCAGCACCTCGGATGGACATGACGTTAGCTGAGCTACAAGAGATGGCTGCCAGACAGCAGCAGCAGATAGAAGCTCAACAACAAGTCCTTGCCTCCAAGGTGCATAAAATGGTGCAGAATGAGAGAGGAAAAGGAATTCAGTATAGAGGAAAACATAAAAGAAACTGGAGTGGTAAAAGAGAGGAAAAATAAAGGGTTATTAGAAGAAAATAGACCATTGGTAAACAATGCAGGTGCTAAGACAATTCAGGTACATTTATGAAGTTAAATACTGAAGAGTGTTTGTGGAGACTGTGAAAGACAATTCTGATGGTTGCAGAGAGAGTGTTTATAACTTGAGAAGCCCTAGATAACTTCCAGCCTTTGGTTCTCATTGCACAGGACTCTGTCTTTCTTCTTTTGGTAAATACTTCCTCTGTATTAGTTTTTTTATGATTACAGCATGAAATTTGGAAACATTTGTAATAAAAAATTTAATATCTGTTATAATTTCATAGCATTTAAGATCTTGCTGTGACTCTTTAAAATGTTTTCATCCTGACCTACATTCAACAATAGGTTTACTTTTAAAACTTTTCTTTAACAACTTTAAGTCTGCGACCTTTGCTGTTTTATATGCCTGAAGACAGTAAAGGAAGCCAGGGAGTGTGACTTCCAGGTATTCACGTATGCACTTCGCCACAAATCAACAAACAGGGATTACTATCAGCAACACATGACCTGAAACTTTCCTGGTAGAGGCTGTGCTCATCTTGAAACTTGCTTGAGAAACTATGTAAACTATGTTGTATTTAAACATCGACAAATGATTTTGAAAAGCTTTAAACCAATGTTTATATAAATTTACTGCTGCTCAGAAAGAAATTATATCCTCAATGCATATAACAGCCCTCGTACCTCTTAGCATATTTTTTTATTACAAAACTTCTTGGGTGATACTTGTTTAAGATAGACTTAGAGAGATTACTCTATGAAAATTACAGAGGAGGAATTTAAAATTTAGAGTCAGTTTCTTCTTTCTTTTGTCTGCAGGAGCAGCGACTGCGGTACCTAAAGCAACAGGAGCAGCGTCAGCAGCAGCAGGCGTCGGAGCAGGAGAAGCTCCAGCGCCTCAGAGAAAACATTGAGAACCAGGAATCTCGACTCAAGAAGGTCAGGGCCCTCAAGAGCCAGGTGGAGCAGAAACGTGTCAGCAATGGCAAACTGGGTGAGCTTGTCGACTTTACAAATTCACGAATGTTCAGAATATAAGTGATACTGGGGGAAAAAATATGATTTAAAGTAAGAAAAAAAAAACCTAATACATTCCTGTGACTTCCTGTTTTTACGTCATTGTCCTGTTCATTTGCTCTACTCACATTTCCTCCCTCATCACACACCATTTCTCTCTCCAGTGGAAGAAATTGAGCAAATGAACAACCTGTTCCAGCAGAAGCAAAGAGAACTGGTGATGGCTGCGTCCAAGGTGGAGGAGCTCAGTCGACAGCTGGAGTTGCTCAAAAACAGCAAAATGGAGACTAACCGTGATAATCAAAGCTCAGTAGCAGAACTAGATCGCCTATATAAAGAACTACAGGTGTGAAGAAATAATAACAAAAAACAATAAGGAAGAAATAAGCACAAATGTTAGATTGACTCTTCTTTATTCCTGTGTTGTTTCTGTGATCAGGTGAGAAATAAGCTCAACCAAGATCAAAATTCAAAGCTGCAGCAGCAGAGGGAGAGTCTAAACAAACGCAACCTGGAGGTGGCCGCGATGGACAAACGAATCAGTGAGCTTCGAGATAGGCTTTGGAAGAAAAAGGCAGCCCTTCATCAGAAAGAGAACTTGCCTGTAAGTGTTTTCACTCTAGATTTTATTCTACCTGTGAATTCACTCTGATTTCCAAAAAATGAGACCGTTTGCATCTCTGTTCACCTGAAGCCTCATATCTCGTGGTATTCAGAACCCACCCATGACAATGTAAGGCTCCTCAAGCTTACTATCTTCTGTTTGGGGAAAATCTCGTGAAGTTTTTAAAGGAATCGATTCCTTTTGATTTCTGTGCGTCATTTTCCTCTCTGTGGGCTCTTCCCTCTCCCTCCCTGACATTGCTTTTAAGAGTTGAAACATTGTTATGATCATAAAACCAAGTTGCATCTTGAACTCCCACTTCTTCCCAAACCCGCTCTTCAGCTAAGTTTACAGTCCCATTTAGACAGAAACAAGTCCTGACGGTGAGAGTGGAGAAATGAGCTCAGACTGTCATCAAGATATGCAGGAATGTTAGTGCAGATATTATCTTTTCTGGCTACTTTCTTAACAACAAGAAGTCGAACAACCAGTTTTCTTAAAGGAAACATGATCGTGACTCTAAAGAACAACATTTTATCTTTTTAAGCTACTGTTTTTAATTAAAGAGATACTGTGCATGTTAGAAATTCTCCAGCGGACTGATTCCAGTTTTGACATTGCCTCTGGCAGTTAAACATTTCAGTCTGAGCTTACTGTCTGGTGTCGTCTTGCTCCTCTACGCCACGCTTCCCTTTACAGGAGTTGTTTTGTACACAAGTTGCCATGGGACTGTAAATGGGAGTCAACTGATTTGTTTATGAAACAGAATCTGAAGGAGAAAATTGATCTTCCTCACTGCCACAGCTCATATGGCACTGATGGCCGAGTAAGATCATGAGAATTTTTGTCTTCACTTTCTCAAAATTTATGAGTCATTTGTACTGTTTCCTCTGTGGTGTGAAGCTTTCTTATCATGTTATCTGAACTGAGTCAGTTTCCATTAGGACATGAAGGTGCTTTATCTGATTTCACTGTAAACTTTTGCACTTACAGTCTAGTTAAATTTGAACTAATTACCTGCATAAAAAGTAATGCTTTTGTCTGTGTTGTAAATATAAAAACAAATAAACCTCTGACGTCTTTAGCATTCAATGTTTCCTAAGCAAATCCTGTGGACACGATGTACCAGATCTGAAGTGGCCTTAAAGTTAGAACACAAATAGTAAATGATCTGGCTTTCCCCATTTAATTTTGAGGTTCTGTTGGAAGCTATTAATGAGCAATGTGCACCCCAACTTGTCTTTTAATACCCCCTTGAGATATCTAATAAAGTAGGTACACTGAAGTGTTTGCATGTGTGTGTTTGCAGTTTTGTGTGCGCATGTGTGTTTTTGAGATGAAAACCTGAATAGGCCCTAGTGAGAAGGTGATTTACCCACACCCTGCCTAGAATCATAATGAGTGATCCTTTTTCACACCAGCACAAAGACACAAGCCATCCAAAGCCACTTTCTCCTCCTACCAAACAGCAAGCGTCTGGCAGACATCACTCAACACACAAAAACATATTGACTGAACAGAAATACTGAGAGCTGCCAGCAAAGAGTTATTCGGCACTGTCTCAGCTACATTTTTATAAAAAGCACAAAGAGAAACTAATAATAGAATGAATAGGGAGGATTATTTGGTATTTTGAACTGCTTTTGCATGTTTGTGCTTTTGTTTTTTTTCCAAGAATGGCTATCCTGCTAAAGAGAGGGCTTCAAAAGACACTCATCGTCAGGTAACTAAATCAGTATTGTAGCTGTATTTGATCTATTTGCATCAGTGAAATATCACTTTGCACTTCATTTTCCATTAACTTTTGTATTAGTTTCATCTGTAATATACTATTTGGAGCATGCTCATTTTCTTATCGGGACTATTATAACAAATGGTTCAGTCATTAGAATTTGAACCAATTTTGAAGGATTCAAGCGTGTCATTTTTTTTTTTATTTTATTTTGTTTTCTACCTTGTATGTACAGTCTTCTAAAGTGTTCTATAGTTAATCCTTAAATTAAACAAGCTGTGCCATTTGTGAGAATTTTCCATAACTTGAAGCTCACACCGAATAGTTTTAATACAGCTGTATATTATTTTACAAAGATGTAAAGTATGATTTCAAATCAGTAACTGTTCTCAATGCTTTCAGCTGCAACTAAACAGTGATTCCTAAATACCCATGCATAGTTTAATAATGTTGCTGAGCGAATGAAGACGTTTTTATATTATAACCTTTTGTTAAAGTAACTAACTATTCTTATTTAGTAAGAAAACCCTCCAAATTCTTGAGCATCTTCATGTTTTATTAGAAAAAAATCTTTAATATGGGTCAAAATATGTCGTGCTGCATACAGGCACAAGTTTACATTATATTATTTTATTCAAAATTTAAAAAACACAATTTTTATTTTATTATTGACAACATTTTGTCATCTTCATCTTTAAGTATCTGACAAGTGTATTCTCCCTTATGTCCACCGCATCACAAATAATCTTGAACTATGTTCACCAAACATTTGCTGCAGTAATATTAATAATTGCATTACTTTTTTTGTCTTTTATTTTTTATCCTCCAGCTGCCCTCTGATGGCCAGACCGGACTGCAGTCAGGTCCGTCTCGTGTGGCAGCAGTCGGCCCATACATCCAGTCATCCACTATGCCCAGGGGTCAAGTTAGACATGATCTGCTTGTAAAACCCACCTATCCTGACAGCATTTCCACCCTACCAGGCAGCAACCCCCAGAGCAAGGCTGGGACAGGTGAGAAATCAGGGGCAAGCTGTCAGCTGCCTTTCACTCCTTTAACTCCCTCAGACTATGACTCAAGATCTTCAGGGGGCCTAACTTGCCTGCGGGCTTCCATGTTGTCCCATCACTTTACGTACAATTTCCCCACTTATTTTTTATTGCTTTGTACATTATAGCTAACGAAGTGGAGTTTTTTTTAAATCCCTGAACTACTAAGTGTTTAAACTGTCTGTAAATGTTTGTTGTATGTGTGAAGGGACTAAACTGTCCTGCCTCCTGCAGGAGGAGAGAACATTGGCACGCCTGCTGATTGTGATTTCACTTTAAGCTCAGAAGGTAGCCAGTTATCTCCTTTAAGGCGTGCTGTGATGATGCCCTGCTGAGTGTGAATGTCGAAACATTTTTTGTTTTTCTCTGCTGTCTTTTCTGTAAAAGACTCAAGTTTGCAGTGAGGGTGATACTTTAATACATGTTCTAGGAGTCTCCAATCGGAGGCAGATGGTAAATACGTCCAATAATGATCCCTTTTATAACCAGATGACAAACGGTAACAAGTATAGTGTATTATCTTCAGCTATGTTTTCAGCGTTTTGCAGAATTTGTGGTTCTGTTGGTTGGTATACATTAAGATTTAGCAGCCAAAAAGGATGGACCCATTTTTACAGAGAGACAGAAAATACAGTTAAATGCTGAAGAGGACACTTGATCATATATTTAATATATTTTGAAGACACAGCTCTGCAGTAATACCTATCCAATGCAATGGAAGTGAAAGTCTTATCAAACCAAATGAGTGGTCATACCAACCAAGAAAGTCTGTCTAATGTGAACCATTAGTCACTGTTTTTTCTTAATATTTATTCTTGGTGGAAGTTAGATTCGCCATGTGTCTCGTAGTGTAAAGGTTTTATTCTCAAACACTGAAATTTATAATTACAGAACAATAACATAAAAGATTATACTGCTGCGTTTCTGCTCCAACTCATCAACCTAAATTTTCAGTTTTTAAAGCAAAATCGTGTACAGGCATAAAAAGTAACAGTTTTTTTTCTCCATTCTCTTCTGCTGTTGCATGCAATTACTTCTGCATGTTGGGTTGATGTGCAGTATGGAAAGAAGAGAGATAGGGATGGGTGGGGGCACTAAAATATGCTCTTACTAAACACTCATTCCCAGTTCTCTTCAAGCTTCCAAAGTGTAGAGCAAAGTATGAGGCAAACTCCTGGGGGGATCCCTGCTCTCTGCATAGCCCCTCGGGGGGGTCAGTGCCTGGACTCAGCCATCATCATGTCTAGAGCAAAGAAGATCTGAAGGTTTAAGGCTACTTTTTTTTTTCTTGTCTTTCGAATGCATCATCTTTAGAAGCCATGTTCTTGCTTAAGCCTCTGAAAGAGCTGCGGGCTAAAAGAAAAGGTACACACTTGTGTTTGTGCATGTGTGCTTTTCAGTAGCTTTATTAAGGCGTGTTTATTTCTCATGAGATGCATTCACACACACAAAATGTATACAATTATTTATTTTATCAGCTTAAATGTGGTCCTTCTTGCTTGTTTTGCTGCTGTGTTGTTTACTTCTGATTGTTGAGTTTTCATTCATTTCCTCTAAACGGGTCAGTTGGAACAAATGCATAACCTTCACTTGAACTGATGTTTTGTTGGGATCATTACCCACTGAGTTTGGTCATATCTACAGAATGTGTGTGTATGTTTGTACAACTGCATTCTTAAATGCATTCTGCAGGGCGTGTGATGGAAATATTTTTGTATCATCTTTGAGATGCTAAATATAACTAGTAGGGGAAACCTCCATGCTTGGTGGTTCATCAGACTGTGGATGTCTGCGTAACCACTGACTCAAACTCAGTCAGCCAACCAAAATTTAACAATAAACGAAGCAGTCTTAAATTTAGCACAACACAAAGCTCTGTAACCTTTGTGTTTAACTCAAATACATTCCACTTTGTGTGTTGTTCGTTTCATTTTATTTTTACTGAGATGTGCCAACTTTTCACATACTAAAAGCTTCTAATTTTTTGCCTTCTTTCCCCCATCTTCTTTTTTGGTTCCTCAGGCCCTCAGTCTGGAAAGCTGGCAGATTGGAGTGCTTCAAATCAGGATTTAAACACAAACGGTTATGGCCAAGCTTCAACACTGCCACGAATGACCTCTCACTCCAACTCTAACACAGAGCTAGGTAAGCTGTCCACACCTAGCAAATACAGCTTTACAGGAAATAAAGTGCAGTCTTGGTTTTCTGAAAGGGAGCTTTTAAGGCAAAGTAAGTGCTTCTTAAGAGGTTTTTGTTCTATTCTTTTGGAAAATCAAACTGTCTTTGAACATAAGACACAGCTGATTTCTGCCTCCAAATGTACTTTGTGATTAGATGAGTCTGAACTGAAGAGGGACAGGAAGATGCGTCCAATGTCCATGTTTGAATCCACTGAACCCCCTCCAGCCTCCCTTCGCAAAAACCAGAGCAGTGATGACCTGGTCAGGGATGCTCAGGTGAGAAAACAAAACAAGGTCATGGGGAAGAAACTGGTGGTCAGATTGTGTTATTGGCAGGAATTCACCTTTGCATCTAATATGCTATATTTTTCTTCTCTGAATGTTCTAGTCTGCACCTAAAGCTCAAGTCAAGGTGCCACCCCCTGTCCCTACCAAACCAAAGGGCCCTGCCGCTGTTCCCTACAGCAAACCAGGCCTCAACACAGGTACCTTCCCCAAGACCAAGCCCCACAGTCAGCAGCCCCAGACTGCTCAGGGCCACAGCCCTCTTCCCCCCTCACAAAGCCAGACACTCCCCTTACCCTCTAAGCAGGAAACTCCACCAGCAGCTACAGTGAGACCCTTCACTCCAGAGCTCCTGTCCCCCAAAGAAACCAGTCTGACTAAACCACAAACTGTAACAGCCAGTTCTATTTACTCCATGTACACAAAGCAACCTAGATCGGGAAAACCCTTTCAGCCCGGCATCCAAGGCGCTCTCAACCGAGCTCAAACCCGCACCAATGGATTTGTCAGTGGTAAGAATATTCATTATTGTGTCTAATATATTACCAAAATTGTGCTGTCAAGTTTACTCAGGATTGTGGTCAATCTCATTCATATTTGTGTGTATTAGATATAGTTGTAGAATTTTTAAATATTTGTTTCCCTTAGTGATTTTAAGGTAAACTGACAGCATAATTTAACCTATTCTGATAAGTTCCCTTGTTAGTACAATCTATAACTAAAACTAAAACAGAGTAACATCTTCCTGGACTCTTACCATTTGTTTCTTTTCTTTGTCTTTAGTATATGGAAAACCAGTGATTCCAAGTGGAGGCTCCCAGCATCTCGAGAATCCATACCTGGAGCGCCGCTCACCTGCCCTGGAAAATGATGTTGATCTCACTGGAACCAATAGCTTGGGTCCTTCTGGCCCTTCTGAGGGCTCCCAGCAAGAAACAGAACGCATCCCCCGTCCCCTCAGCCCTACCAAGCTGCTTCCCTTTATTTCTAACCCCTACAGACAGAGTGATAGTGACCTGGAAGCCCTCAGAAAGAAGCTTTACAATGCCCCACGGCCGCTGAAGAAACGCAGCTCTATCACTGAACCAGAGGGTCCAGCGGGGCCCAACATTCATAAACTCCTCTATCAGAAGACCACACTGGCAGCCATGGAGACCACTGCAACCTCTCCAACCCCTCCCACATATGCTGGAGAAGCAGAGAAGTCGGTGAATGGATCTGCAGAGTCACATGGTCTGATTGGTGCAGAAAACTCCCCCTCTGAGACAGGACACACTGTGACAGGAGGACAACTCCCATCCTACATTCCAGGTGCCAGTGTCCCACTTCCAACCACAGCTGATCAGACCAAACCACCTTCAGCCTTCCCTGACACTGAGGTCATTATCCCCCCTCCCCCACCATCCCACCCTGCTCCCAGGCCTGAAGATGCGTTCTTTCCTCCACCACCTACTGCAGGGTCAGAGGACACAATGTCCAACCTACCCCCTCCACCTTCAGATGGCTTCTTGGAAGAGTTCCCCCCTTACCCACCACCTCCATACCCCACTGGAGCAGAGCAAGACAGTTTTGGAGAAGATACCTTCAACATGAAAGCACCTGAGGTCACAGGACAAGTCACGCTGCCTCCGGTATGAATTATGATCCTAATCTGCAAACTCAAAACGATGTTATTTTCAGCTGTTTGTTTTCTAAATCTATAACATTGATAACATTGAGGGCCCTGGTGGCTACAGTCTAAACCTTTTTGGACTAGCTTCTGTTTGCTTACGTTTTGCTTGTGTTTTCAAATCCCCTCACATGTTTGTTGGTTCCACAAGAGCAGGTCATGAGTTACAGTTTGTGCAATTTCTGCTTTAATGAGCTACTGGACAACCGTAGCAACCTAATCTGATGTTATAAAACTGAATAATCCTTATGCTCTTGTTTCTTGAGAAAATGGGCTCTATTCTCCTTAGATTAAGAGGATACATTCTGTCCTGAAAATAAACACTAGTTACTGCATTTTTCTCATGCTAAGCTCTTAGTGAAACTCAATAATCGGTTTTAAATTCACAAACCAATCAGTTTGCCCATTTTCAGTATCCTGACCTATTTTATTTTTTTCCAGTCGACATTGATTGTTCCTAATCAGGTTGCATAATCATGGTTTAAAGTAACAAATAAGTTTTTTCCAGCTTGAACTCATAAACTGGATTAGCAAAGCAGAGTTGGAAACACAAGGTATTTTTCTGCTCCAAGATCAGACTGAGCACAGCTGAGGGTGGCCGCCTCTGGAAGGCAAAGCCTCGCGTCTGATGTTTGCATGTCTTCGTGATCTTAAAATGGCTTTTTGGATGCTTTGAGTGACAAATGATCATGGTTGTATCTTCAGGGAAAGAGGACTAATTTGCGCAAGCCTGGTTCTGAACGCATTGAACACAAGATGAGGGTGAAGTTCAACCCACTGGCTCTGCTGCTCGACTCGTCTCTGGAGGGAGAGTTCGACCTGGTCCAGAGGATCATATATGAAGTAAGTTTTTTGTTTTCCACAAGAAATCTTTCAAATGAAGTTGTTCATTTTGCTACATTCTTTTTCTGGTACTGGTAATCTTTCATGGTATCATAGATGTGAGGATTAAAAGATATTTGCAAATAGTATTTAATTTTGTTCTGACCTCAAACTTTTACTAAGCATGTCTCACTTCTCTTCATGTTCTTTAATTGCAGGTGGAGGATCCCAGTCAGCCCAACGATGAAGGCATCACCGCTCTACACAACGCTGTGTGCGCCGGACACACAGAGATCGTCAAGTTTCTGGTTCAGTTTGGCGTCAATGTTAATGCTGCTGACAGTGACGGCTGGTGAGTCAAAGTTTTCTGCTGAGTTGGTTGATTTACGAGCGGTTATTTGCTCCAGTTGTTAGTTTGGTTATAGCTTGAATCTAAAAAGTCCTGCACTAAAACTCATTCTGATAAACGTGAATGTCTCAAAGTATCAAGTCTCTTTTCTGTGCATCTAGTTTTAATTTCAACATCTCTGAAGTCCTGTTTTGTACTACTATAGTCTTGTAGTTTGTGTCAACTTATCAATTTTTCTTTTTTGTTTCAGGACGCCTCTTCACTGCGCTGCGTCCTGCAACAATGTGCAAGTGTGTAAGTTTTTGGTGGAGTCGGGCGCAGCAGTCTTTGCCATGACTTACAGTGACATGCAGACAGCAGCTGATAAATGTGAAGAAATGGAGGAGGGTTACACCCAGTGCTCCCAGTTCCTTTATGGTCAGTAAAAGCTGCTCCCTCATCTTTGTCTTTATTTTTTGTTTTCTGTATGAGCAATTACTAAGGTTAAAACTTCTCTGGGATTTTTACATTCATGTTTCTTCTCAGGTGTTCAAGAGAAGATGGGTATCATGAACAGGGGCGTGGTCTACGCTCTGTGGGACTACCCTGGTGAAAACCAAGACGAACTGTCTTTCCGCGAGGGAGACTGCATGACCATCGTCCGCAGAGAGGATGAAGATGAGATCGAGTGGTGGTGGGCACGCCTGGGTGACACTGAGGGTTACATTCCCCGTAACCTCCTCGGGGTGAGTTCACGAGCCTCTGTGAAAACTGTGTTTGTATTTGAAGCATTTTTGCACGTTTTTGACATTTCTTCCTGTCTTTAACAGCTCTACCCCAGAATCAAACCAAGACAAAGGACCCTGGCCTAAAACACAAAGATCTCTGCACATTTCCAGCCTGGCAGAACTCTGCAAAACACACACACACACACACACACACACGGGCTTTAAAAAACTGGGAACAAAAAGGACTGCCAAAATGAAGACACAAGGACAAACCAAGTAATATGAAGGATCAACCATTTCTGGCACTTTCTTTTATCTACAACAGAAGAAATCTTCCTCACTTATCTTTCTAGGACACACTGAGTACTTCAGATACTAAACTTAGTTTTCCTTTATTTTCATATTGTTATTTTTGTAACTATAATCCGAAACTGCATCTGAAATGACCGAAACATAAATGCTGAAGGTGAAAATGGAACAGGCAGTATTTTGTCAGTAGGAAATTATTTTTCTGCACTTTTTATTTGTGACTGCTTGGTATGCTGGTTATTTTCTAACAAAATTAACTTTGCATTAGGTCAGTGAGCAGATGACGATGGTAAAAGTAAAAAAAGATAATAAAAAAATACTCTGTTACTATGACAATCTTTAGCAGCTTATTTGTCAGTTTTGTCCAACACTGTTCTGGGTGAACATGTTGAAAATGTCAGAACTTTTTGTCGTTTCCTTGCAGTTCATTCTGTGGTAAATGACGCCCGCTACGCCGGTCAGATGCCATAGATCCTGCCTGTCTGTGTTTCTGTCACAGAAAACCAGTAAAAATATCAATGTAGGAACTATACTGTCAAAGAGACAATTTGACTAAAAAAAGGACATATCTTACAGTATGTTTTCTTTTTATTACAATCATTCCATGATGGTATAGTAATGTGAGAGGCCAAGGCAAAGTCTCATCATCATTGAAAGATTACACATTTATCATCTTAGATTGTCAAAATCAAATTAATAGCAAAATCATAGATGAAACATGAGATCCACGAGCTCACTGTAGCTTTTCACATATCTCTCGATGCAGATGTATTTATTTTTGTTACTCCTTTCTTTAGCTCTTTTGTCACAAGTATAAACACAAGTGTACTGTAGTTTAAACATTTACAATAAAATACTTTGTACTAAATTTATCTGCTGTTTGTTATTACCAGGCACCCAAAAGTTTGGATCTAGTTTCTCGCTCTGATAAAAATAAATTGACTCTACAGTAATCCGGAGGCTGCAGGTTCGAGCCCAGGTTGCAGCAGGAAGGGCATCCGGTGTAAAACGATCCCCAAATCTTTCGTGCGAGTTTGTTCACTGTGGCGACCCCTGAAGAAGGGAGCAGCTGACAGAAGAACTGTTAAACCAGATCTTTTGGATGTATGCTGTTTTATATTAAACATTATTCAATACTGCAGGATTCATGCGAGCAGGTGAATAAGTTTACATAAATGCTGCCCTCTGCTGGAGAGAAGGTTTTGTTATTTACTTCATGTTTTTAAACCTCCAAGAGCGAACAGCAAATACATTTTGTGGGAGAAAACTTTAAGCAAACATCAACCTTAGAGATTTTTTATTATTATTTTAAGCTACAGGGCTTAATTTTTTGATTGAAAAAGGCATAATTGAGAAACCTAACTGTCAAAACTATTGCCATAAATTGCAGCCATTTGTACAACAATCCAGTGTTAAATAGATGTTTTGGACTGCATGCTAGAATAGAATAGAACAGAAAGATATGTTATTGATCCCCTGAGGGATTAAGACAGGTAATGTAATGTTCACAGTAAAGTCGATTTTATTTGTAAAGTTAATTTTTTTTTTCAGGTCAGGTTTAGGCAAAAGAACAGTTGAATCTACATCATCAACGAGTTTAAAGATTTCAGCTGATAATATGCTTAAACATAAATCTTTAAGTGTTTCTCAGAATAGGCAGAAATGCACTTCATCGCGCACGTAACTAATACAATGTGTGTGTAACTGTTGCCTCGGTAACCAGCAGTGCCCTGTTGGGTTAATGGAGCTGGACTTCTGAGACATAATCCCAGAGCTGCACAGATCTCCCCCCCCCCCCCCCCCCCC